>CM038220.1:93056435-93422144 GCA_021442155.1 Cymbidium sinense
GGTCAGCCTCCATGAACTAAAATTATCTTCGATCGGTTTGTTCACGATCCTTAATTTCTTCTCTCTAATCTGACCGCTCGCACTCATTCATGTCATTTATATACGATGTTTTGAAAAATTTTAGTTGTATATGATGGTGATTTAATTTATTTTATAATATTTTAGTAAAAAACATCATGATCTTCTAATTATTGGGTCTAGATTTAAATAATTTTGTCTCAGAAGATGCTTTGGAAGAGGTCAAAAGATTCATAAGCTATTTTAGGTAGAATTGTTCTTTCTTGTTTTTGGCTTCAGGGATTTTTCTTATGAAGATGTTTTGATGGTTTTTTTTCTCATTATTACAATTGAAGTTATTTATCTAAAATGATGATCCGAAACTAATAGGTAGGTTTCATAAGCTTAATTAATCAAATATGATGAAATCGGCAAGAATTAAGTGCAATATCCTAAAAATTAGAAGTTGAAATGTCTCGATCATGATTGAAATTGAATGAGGCATCCTCCGTTCTAAAATTGTCTGTATCAATATGTTTAGAATATTAAAATTAATTAAAATTTCCTCACATCACATCATTGACATCCTCAAATAAACTATATATGTGATGTTGCTCATATCGGTCGAGCCTCAACGCTATCCAAATAAACTACTGGACCGGATTCGTTGTCATTGAAACGGAGAAAGCTATCAAATGAGAGCTTTACATTAGTTTAATGTGGAGCAAACAACAAGCTCTATGATGATGCGCTAATTGAGCTCGGATTTTACCTCTCAACTTCAACGCGGCCAAATTCCATTAACATCATCAAAATATATTGTAATTGAACACAAATTTATTTTTTTTGATTTGGATTATACAAAATCAGAATATCATTTTGATTTGATATAATATTGACAATAAAATTACATTAAAAGAAAATCTATTTACAAATAATAAGAGATTATATATATATATATCCACTCTAAAGAGAAAACAAAATCCAATCTCTCATCCAAGAAACCAAGAAATCCTCCAAACCTAGCTTCCTCAACTTGTCGCCGTCCCTGTGCTAGTTTCTAGTGATCTCTCTCTCTCTCTGCTCTCGCTCATATTTTATCAAAGAGAGATTCCTCCATCTACCTCCCTCCCTATTCCAAGAAATCTGAGCCAACCTCCTCCTGTTCGGCCATCACGTGAATTCCACCGGCCAAATCCAGCAGCCCGTCCAGCTACAGTGCTCGACATTGCACTGTAGCACCGAACGGAGAACTCATTCTCCCAGCCGTAATCCCATTACTTTACCGAATTCAAGAAACTGAGAATCCACTCTAATTCAATCCGACCTCCTCTGCGCTGTAGAACCGCCAAGCGATCTAACCAAGAAACCTGACCAGATCCTCCCATTTCCCCGTCAATCATCTCTCCGTCCAATAATCAAGAATTTGATTACTTCACTCCTCCAGAATTCCTCTTCCCGTCTTGCTACAGTACTCGAACCGAACGACCCGCCCGCCGAACAGCGTTTTCTCCGTCCAAAAATCCCTTAATGCTGTATACTGTAGCGCCGTAAAAAATTTTCTTTTTTTTTGGCTGTATCTCATCTGCTACAGTACCGTAATGGGATGTAGAAATGTGGTAAAATTCTGAAATTTTACGTACCTTTTGCGTTGTTTCAACGAGCGAAATCTATTAAAATAATAAAATATAAGTATTAATGTCTGCCGACATATGATATCTTGAAAAAAATTTATCGTTATTCTTGTATAAGAACATTTTTGAAGATCATTTTTATGGGCTTCAAAAATTTATCTCTAACCTCTCAATGAAAAAGATGATTTAAAATATCGGTATAATTTTCAAAAGACAGATAAAATAATAGATAAGACACTACCCAGAGATTTCGCCCTTGTTTTGTGAGGACTTTAGATCTAGTGAGATTTCATAGCTCAAGCACCTATAATTACCCCAAAATGCAGAGAGAGAGAACTTTCGATTAAAGCAGTTAAGAGTAGATATAAGAAAATATAGAAAATTTAGATTTATGAAATTTATTATATTTAACTTAAAGGAATGAATGATGTGTCCAATTTAGATCCCATGGTTCGGATTCCGCACATGTCCCTACTCTACTTAGTCGGATATAGTTTAACCCCCAGAATGATCCTCGAAGTTATGAGTCGCGTCCAAAAAAAATCCTTATAGACTTGGGATGATGTTTGTCTAAGGAAATAAACTTAAATCTACCTTAGCTAAAAGAGGCCTTTTTGCCCAATCAAGTATACCCTAGGATTCACAATTCAAAGGCGAATCATCGTGAGCATATATAATCGCGTAATATAATGCCATTTAGCGACAACCACCCGATGACTGATCGTAGTTTCATCAATTGAATAAATTTCATATATTTTGATATATAAGATATAAAAATTCAATAATTCTTTGAAAAATTATATTCATGCACATAAATGAGCATTGAATTGTAAGTTTCATTTATATTTTTTTTTTACAAGTTAATTCTTTTATCTCAAAAGTTTGCATTTAATTTAATTGTTGATTTATACTTCAAATATTCTATTAATTCATTTGGTTTGAATTTTTTTTGTCCATAATCTGCAAAATTTGGATTTTCCGTTATCCCCACGTAGTGATCAGACTTTTACCCGCCACGCTTCTTAGCAAATGGTGATCTTACGACATCATGGCATAGTCTTCAAACCCGCCACTTCACTGGCAGAGGTCTTCAAACTATCAACTCTACTGAGCATAATGAGATTTTCAAATACCTATAATTTTAATTTATATTTTAATTTTAAGTATAAAATTTATTTTGTATTAAATTAATTAAGTCGTATGTCAATCTAAATTTTGGCATCTTCAGCACGCCACTCCTGCCCTAAGCGAGCAGAGCAAAATAGAGTTTAGGGAATATATATATGAAACAGAGGAAGAACGCAGAGCACCACGTCGTCGTTTCTCAAATAAAGGTTCGGGTTTTCTCGTAAACTTGCTGATATCAGGCTCCGATGCGTCAGCTCTACCCTTTGGCAAACTCGTATGAGATTGGTAGGGCCACAGTGTCGTCGGCGTCGATTGATACCTGAGGTACCGCCGCCTCGTCCGCAGCAGAGAGGGACGGAGAATGGCAAACACCCGGGCGCCGGATCTTCGACGGTGATAACAACGAGGCGTGGAATTCTTCCCAGCCTCGAGTTTTTCCACGTATATGGACTGGGTGATGACGATCTTCGCGCCGCAGGAAGTGAATTGCTTGTGGATTTCAGGCGAAGTGCAGAATGGATTAGCAGTGGTCACGGCCGGAGGAAAGAGGCAGCGATGAAAGTGAAGGTGAACTGTGGATAGTTTTGGAGGAGAATGAGGATCATGTGGCCTTGCTTAATGCCTAGGTCAACGAGGCCGGCAGCTGCGCGGCGGCAAAGAAGGTGTGTCTCTGCAAAGGTGTATGTTATGTCGGGGCGGTGATGAGACAGGGGCTGTTAGCGGACTGTGCGAGTTTCTTGAAATAGTAGGTGTGAAGAGGGACGTTGTTGTGGATTCGAATGTCAGAAACTTTGTGGTAATTTTTTTAAATTAAATATGATTAGAATCTGAATTAGGTAATTAAGTACGGTCAAATAAAAATTTAAGAATAGGTATTATTGCATGCTAGAGAATTTTATTCTGGTAGATGCCAGATCTTTGTTGTAGCCCAAAAATTATCCAACACACAACAGTGATATGAACAGGGTTATAATGGAAAACCCGTATGGAAAACCACTACGCCTGCCCCAGAACTTTCACTATGTGTTCAAAAGATCGTCGCTTCGGTTCGGAGAAGAAGGTGTGAGGAAACAATATTCGAGTGTAGTACAATATCCAACCCAAGGAGAAGTTTCCCAAAAGCGCGTGAACCGATCTTGGGAGCAACCTGATATTCAGGAGAAAGACAACCTATTTTCTAGTCCTCCTGGCGATCTCCTGGCGAAGCTCGATCTTCGTGCACTACCTGGGACTGGTGATAGATCGAAGGTCGTCGATGGGTTCTCGTTTCCTGGTCTTCAAATCGATTCCGGCCCCTCTGAGAATGGTTTCATTTATAGATTTTGGGAGTGGCAGCCTTGTAAATTGCGGAAAACTCCAACCACTCATCTGACTCCATCCCCTCGATCGACGGTGTATTTTGATGATGGGTGCCTTAATGATGTCTAATTGGGTGATCTTGGATTCGCTCGACGAGCCGCCGACCGACTATAAATATGTCGCTTTGGTGACCATTTGGCGGATCGATCCATTTTCATGTTCGATAGCTTGATCCGAGATTCGAGCTCGGATCGATATTTGATGTTCTATGTTCGCCTCATCGAGGCCGCTTGATCAAGTTTGCCAAATCGATTAGATCAAGCATTTCAAAATGCCTTGAGATTCGCTTGATCATATTAATTTTCCGAGGATGTATCGGTCTATTTTTGGGTGACATTATCTCGACCATCCAAAAATATGTGTCAAATACTTGAAAATAACAAATTCTTCAATGAAATTTGAGAGTCCATCAATCGCATTTTGAGAACATCTTCAAGAATTATAACTGGAAGCCGATGCCGCAAATGCGATGTATGTGTGGGTGTGATATTTTGAGGTTATGGATCGATCCTGCAGAACGGCGGCGTTCCGGCACGCAAGCGCTGCAAGCGCCAAGCTCGCTGGCGCTACGCGACGCATCTGCCGCCGGGCGCTTATCCCAGGTCAGGTCGGCCGCGGATGCTGGATCGGCGGGTCAGAATGGTCGCAGAAGCGGGTCAGGGTTCGGCGGCCGCGGTAATGGCCGCGAGGCCGACGGTCGGCGGGCAATGGAATGCTGAGCGGTCGACGGGTCGCGTCCAGCGGGTCGCGAGAAGGTCATGAGCGTCGCGACGCGACGGTCTGCAGTCGCCAGAATGCGACGAGCTGCCGGGAATCGGTGGAACCGCGACCTGGCGGCCTGTCGCTGTACGGGTCAACGCTGCCATAGTTTCACCTGGTCAGGGACCGCGATCGGCCGTTCGCCATCGCCGGAGGTCGGACGCGGACCGACGGCCGGCCGGATCGGCGTTTGACCTGGACCGGAGGGGGCCGCTGACCGGCGGGGCCAAATCGCCGGCTATGACCGGCCAGTCGCCGCTGGTCACGCTGCCGAGCATGGGCGCTGCTGCTGGGCGGCTGGCTCATGCATGCGGCCATGCTAATGCTGGCGCTGGGGCAGCCTAAGGGTCTGAACGGTTTTGACTGCTTTGGCTGCGGTTTACGCTTTTTCCCCTGAAGGGTCTATAAAACCCCAAGGTAAGAGGGAAACTTTTCTCATCTCCTCCTCTCCTCTTAGAGTGCATAGCCTCCCTGGTGGGAGTTTGGGCACTTCTGATCCACCTCCTCATCTCCACCCAGAGTGCATAGCCTCCCTGGAGTTTGGGCACTCTTCTTGGATCAACCTCTACCTCTCATCTCCACCAAGCCGAGTGCATAGCCTCCCGTGGGAGTTTGGGCACTCCTTGAATAATTTTCATCTCGATCGCACGAGCTGCGGTGTTTGTAGATGGGTGAGAATCTTTGAAAGAGACACGTCCACCCTTGTAACGAGGCATGAGGAACCTTCTAAAATGGGAGGATCAAGATGTGGAGTCGCCGATCACGGAGACACATTGATCGTTTCAAAAAAATATTATTTTCAATGATTTGGTTCTTAAGTGTCCAAGAAGTCTACTAGCCCAATTTCCGCCGGGTATTTCACCACTTACAGATGAGTTTGGGCGCTGAGGCGTTTCCATCCCCGAGATGATCGCCATTTTGTCAAGATGAGGTTTGCATTTCCCAATTTTTCGAAAGGTGGCGACGATCGATGGGACTTATAGTCTTTTCGCAGGATGCGCGAATTTGACTATCGATTACTCGCACGGATGTAAGTTTACTCATCGACACCGCAGAGTCGACTACTTGACCTCGGACGAAGGATCCTCCCAAGAGTTGGGCAGATTCTTTTGTGAAGAATGACGGGTCTTCGAGAAATGGGGAAAGTTGAGAGATTTACCCATTCCCTACGGTGATGAAGATATCTGACGAAATTCCGTAATATTGAAGATCTTCGATTTGAGATTCGATATCAACAAATTTGTGCGGAGGAATCTTTGTTCGAGGCGGGCTTTCTATTCAGAGCTGCTTGCGCTGAAAGAAAGCCCAACAAAGAGGTTTCCCTCCTCCGGCTTCTTCCCAGAAGGACCCGTCCAATAGAGAAGAGGAAAAGAAGAAGAGGTGATGGTGATATCGACACCAAAAAGAGTCTGCCCTGGTCGCCCCAAGGATCTTCATTCCCGAGGACGGTTGAATCATTCCTCCAGGTCGCGATGCCAAAGAACTGTAACAATCCTTCTGCTCATCATCTTTTATTTCCCATTTCCTGCTTAATGTAATTTTTCTTATTTCAGATCGAAGAAGCAAGAACTTGACTTCAAAATGAACATTGTCCTGAATGACTAGAATTCAGAGTTCGTGAATGTCAAGTTTCTCCATGGTGAATATAAGAAGTATGTGGAGAAAGTAAAAGAGATGTCCGTGTTGGAGAATCAACTTGATGAGTGCAGACCGAGTTCGACTGACTTCTTTCTTTTCGGAAGTTGACTCGGATGAATTAGTGGAGGCTAAGAGGTTGGTTGCACCGCAAAGGATCTGAAGATCTTTTCTGAGAAGGTTTCAGGTCTTGAGGCAAAGAACCGAGAGTTACGCGCTCGCCTTTCAGAGAAAGAGGTCCTTATCTCTGGAGCCGATCACGCCTGGAGGACTTCAAGAACTCACCTTCAAGAGTATCATACAGATCACGCTCGGGAGGCCGAGACCACGATGATGAGGTGAAGGCTTTGAGCGGCAGTGTGTTGATGAAGGCTTCATCCGAGGTTTCAAGGGGACACGCCATGATCGCAGCTAGGAGTCGGTGTTGAGCCTAGCTTCCACCCTTCTAGCGACGACGAGGATGACTCAGATAGTTTTTCATCATCTACCGATGAGACCATCAAGACCGTAGTTGTAGTTCCTTTATGTTTTGCCGTTGTTGTATATTATTTCGGTTGATTGTACTTGTATGTTCTGCAAATATTAACAATCCACAAAAAATTATTTGTGAATATTTCCGAGTTGTGTCAAGTGTACTGATGATAAAGATTCTAGAAGAGATCATCAGAATCCCTTTGGATAATTCGATCTATTCTAAGATCATTACCGGCATTGATGACAAACTTGCGAAATATATTTATGAGATTCTCTAACCTCTCGATCTATCCTAGGTTGTGTATCGAGGCTTACTGATGATGTTAACGTTATGGAGAAAGTTGCCTAGAGGATTGCCAACTTATCCAAGGTTGTTTATCGGCTACTCACGATGTTAACTCAGATAGGAAGATCGATCAATTCCCGATCGATCTACCGAATGAGATACAACAATATATGTATCTCTTGAGTCGTTTTAAAATGCAAGCATAAGCAAGAAAAAGTCACAATAAGTATGAGAACTTTAACATAGATAGAAACATAAATCCAAACACACCAAGGTTGGACAATGGACAAACGTAGTATCGATAAATGTTTAATTCGATAACAACAATTGCAATACAAACATACACGATGATAATGTTTTCCACATTCACTAGAATAAAAAAAGTCGATACATCAGTACCTGAGGTTTGTAGCATTCCGTGCGCGAGAGTCTTCCCATACTATCCTTAAGCTTGAACGCAGCTTGATTTTAGACACCACCACATACCTGCCTTCCCAACCGGGTGAGAGTTTGTTCGTTGTGCCTTTTCCCACGAAGGTGACTTCGAGGACGAGGTCCCCAACAGATATTGGTCGGCTTTTACCCTTCTGAAACCTCGAGCCATCCTTTCCGATAGGAAGCCATTCTGAGACATGTCGGGTCTCGCAGAGATCCAGATGGAATCGGCTTATCGCTTCATTGCCGCATCAAAGTTATGGGTTCAGGGCTCGGGACCATGTCGAATAATACGCCCAAATACGATTGTACGGCGCTTTCTCCAAGAGGGTCCGATGTAATGTAAGCCCAAAGAACATTGGATAGTTCGCCCATTGCCCCGGCTGGTTCATGTCTTTAGCCCTTTGGTGACTATCGACTTCCATTTGCGTGGATGGGATACTGTGGATTAACGGATATGCAACTCGCGTAAAGATGTGAATGTCTTTCCTGTGAACTGCATCCCATTATCGGTGATGATTTTTGCTGGAATGCCGAAACGATAAATAATATTTTTCCAGACAAATTGCTTGGCATTTGTTTCTGACGCCCCACCCACTCGTGAAGTAATCACCCAAGATTATGAATTTTGCCCGGCAATGGGAAAGGGTCCCATTATATCGATCCCCATTGAAAGCGCCTGCCTGATTGTGGTGAGATGGTGTATGAGTGAGATTGGAATGTAATTGACACTTGTTACACTTCTTTATAAACTCCAATGCATCCTTCTTCATTGTAGGCCAGTAAAAACCTTGCCTCATGATTTTGTGGGCGAGGACTTTTCCTCCCAAATGTTCACCACAAATTCTGAATGAACCTCTCGCATTGCAGAAGGTGTGGTAGACACTTTAAGGGGCCCCAAGACCGCCAGAGTTCGCCACCGACATTATGGTGAAGTTCAAGGCTCGCCTGAGACGGATAAAGATCGGTCTGGCAAGGCCCGCTTTGAAGAAAGGACATGATCGGGTCAATCCATGAAGATTCTTTTGGGTTCTCCAAAGATTGTATCACCCAAGGGCCTTGAATATTGGGAAAGTGGATGTCCTCTATGTATTTTCTCTTGAAAAGATCTCCGCCGCTTGTTGTAACTTGAGAGGGCACCGCTGCACTGCCTCCTTAGAATATGAGTTATCCGATGGTCTCGACTCGCAAGAAGTGACTTTGCCAAAAGAGACCAGCAAGTCGATGACTATCAAGTCTCCTTCAACCCGTGAGGCCACAAGTCGCGTGAGTCTGCAGGTAGATGGCTGGACCTCACCAATGGCGAGCCTTAGTCCCGCTACTGGGCCTGCATCAGCCGACATTATTGGTCGGGAACTTTAGTCGCCGCGCACTCTAAAGTTATTTTACTTGGGAGATAAGCAAACTTCGCCTCCGCGGTACCAAGCTCCATCAACATATAATGTCCATTGATTTGTCATGGAGTGATGAATGATCTGGTGGTGAGATGGTACATTCTACAGCACTTGTGACTTTATATCGTGACGGAAGAAAATGGATGTCAAACTCTCCAAGCTCGACCACTTCATCAACCTTCCATACATCGCTTTTGCGTAATAGTTCTTAATGGAAGATGAGTGTAGACGCTTGATGGTGTGGGCCCGAAACGGCCGCAATTTTCGTGCGTACCAGGCCAACGCCGCTTATCTCGCTAGTGGATAGCGCCCTTCAGACGAAAGGATTTTGCCGACATAAGAAATGGGTCGTTGTAATGAATTCTCCTCTCGCGACGGAGCTTACTGAAGAAACAAAGAAGATAGATGTACGCCTTCTCTCCTTGGATAGCTTTGATAATGAGGGGGAAGCTAAATAGACTCAAGTTGCTCAAAAGCGCTTCATTCATCTCCCACTGAATCCATTTCCTGCACCCTTAAGATTTTGAAGAATGGTAGATACTTATCTCCTTACCAAGAATCGTGATAAAGTCAAATCCTTCCAAATAAACGTTGAACTTCCTTGATCGCTCTTGAGGTGACATATCCTTGAGTGCTTTTATCTTCTGGGTTGGCCTCTATCCCGCCGAGTGACCATGAAGCCTAGGAATTTCCCGTGAGGAAACTCCAAAATGCACTTGCTGCCGGATCTTGTAGTGTCAAGAATGTCAAAGCATCAAATCGAAATATGCGTGATATTTCCAAGTTCTTCACCAAAGATATCATCAACATACACCTCCATATTGTGCCCTATAAGATCCTTGAAGATCTTATTCATAAGGCTGATATGTTGCTCCAAAGATTTTTAGTCAATGGCATGACGAGCAAAGATAGTCCCTTATCTGCTTGGAAGGATGTTGCTTCCTCATCTATTTTGTTCATCATGATTTGATTGTAGCTTATAGGCATCCATGAAGCTCAAAGACTCGATGTCCTGATGTTGCATCAACTAGTTGGTCGATAAGGGGGGAAGCTCTTTTGGGCATGCACGACAAGGTCGCAGTAATGCACATTCTCCAGAACTGCTGGCCTTCTTGACTAACACCACGTTAGCCAACCGTGGGTAGTAGACTTCTCGAATGAACTTGACTTCCGTAAGTTTGGTGATTTCTTGTTCTATGACCCGCAATCGTCGTGGCAAGGTTCTTTTCTTCAGACACCGCCAGGTTGAGTCAACTTTGAGGAGTGCGTAATGACTTCCCGGTCAATGCCCGTAATATCGAGCGCGCTGCAAAGATATCTTGATTTTACGCAAAAAATCTACGATTCCGATCGACAAAGAACGATCCCACCTTCACCTTTCGCGATGGATCAACTTCGAGATAGAAGACAAATTACATCTTCAACCGGAGAAGCCCTGAGGCATCCTCATCTCGTAAGTTCTCGATGTTGAGGGTTACCGACGTAAATGGTTGGCTTGATATAGACGCCAGGTTATCGTTGATTCTCACTTACCACGATGCTATGTCGGAATTTCATCTGAGGTGAGGCATACCAATATGACTGGAGAGGTCTCCCAAATATTGCATTGTACGGACTCTGACTACAATTGTATCAAGTGCGCGGTCGGGAAATTCTCCAAGAGTTACGGAAGAGATTGTCCCTTCCACTAATACCGATTATCAAATCCATACAAAGCCGCTGGTTGAAGCTTCTCTTCTATACCCATGCTAAGGAAAGTGGAGTAAAAGAACATCAACCGAACTCCCATTGTCGATCAATATCCTTTATTGAAGCATGGATCACCACGATGATGGGGATCATGTGGGAAGCTCTAGATCTAAATCATCAAAGGTGATAGAATGGTCAACCCGAGACTTCTTCGCCGCTCTTGAAGGGCGCAATGAATATTTGACTAGATAACACCGCCCTCGCAATTGTTTATCTCTCCACCGCTGGTTCCTTCTGGTTGCCTGATTTCTTTGACGAGGGTTGGTTTTGTATAAACGCCTATACCCCGACGATTAGTCTTTCAATCTCCTCCTTCCTTGGTGGCACTCTTCGTGGTGTGCCCCATGTGAAAGTGGCGTAATTTCTCTTGATTTCCACCTGTGCTTTAAAGGTGGCCACTTGACGCTATCCTCTTCCCCACAGTAGGATGTTCAGCATGACGGTTGAGAGTCAGATATTTCCTCTCGATTGAGTCATCCGAGGTCACCGAGGAGGTTTTGGGGAGGTTGTCGCTTCTTCTTTTTCTCTCGAGATGTTTGAACATCACCTTTGGGAACCTTCTTCCGCTTGCTTGGTGGTTCAAATGCTGACGAGCACCGATCCGAGATATTTCTATTCGTGGACCAGTCGATAGGAATGGACCGCTCCGCATTAATGATGAATAAGTATCCCCGGAGTCCTCAGAAGCACGCCTCAAAAGTTCGGATCTACTCTCAGATCCGGGCTTCGAGGAGAACCTCTCGAAGTATTCTTTGAGAGGACTCTCCATCGCTCGGATTCTGAGAGATGTGATGAATCGATGATTCTCTTGTTCGAACTGCTCTACAAAAAATCTAGCGAAGCTCTCCAAATGATCGGACCCCTGGCCAGAATAGAACCGGCACGAGCCTTTGAGAGTCGCCGGAATACGACACAAGACAGAGTATCAGACGCCGAATATGCATGATCGCTCGAAAGTGATCATATGCTCACGGATCGTTGTGCCATCGTAAGGGTCCATGGAAGCTTGAATCTGTAATCGGGTATTGAGATGATCTCGGACGAGTTTTGGAAGAGGCGGAGAATGGATCATTCGATTGTCACGGAACCTTCCCGCACCGTAGTTCATCGTATAAGGTGACGTGGAGTTTCACCGACGAGGTCGAGCCATTCGTGGGGTGAGTAGAACCGGCGATCCGTTCAAAGATCTAGATGTGGTGCCAAGGGGTTCTCTTGATCCGATTCCTGCAATCATTCTCGTGAAGAAAATCTGATTATGCCGAGGCCGCGGGAACTCGTGGCTCTTCCAGGAACGCTTTGCCGGCCCTCTCAGAGTCAAGAATTTCGCTCGGGAATCCTCCATCCTTGAACGCGATCTTCCAAAGATCCTGACCCCTCACCGGGGACGTAAGTGCTATGTAGAGAAGTGTTGAGACTTGGCGCCCTTGATCCCGAGAATGAGGAGCGCTGGAGCAAACCCCGCTTACCAACCATATTGGAGATATAGCAATGGGGAACTGCTTATCCCACGACGCCAAACCGCGTGAGAATTTTATTCCTAGATGCAGATCGTCAGAGCCAAAAAACTATCCAACACACAGGGGATATGAACACGGGGTTATACGTGGAAAACCCGCATGGAAACCCTTGCCCGCCCAGAACTTTCACTACTCAAAAGATACGTGTCCGCTTCGTTAGTTCTGAGGAGAAGATGTTTACAGGAAACAATATTCTAAGTGTAGAAAATATCATCTCAACCCAACCCTGGAGAAGTTTCCCAAAAGCGGCAGAACCGATCTTCGGGAGTAACCTTTGATCTTCGGGAGAAAGGAGCTGAACCGGTCTTTTCTAGTCCTCTGGCGATCTGGGCTAGCCCCGATTTTCGTGCACTATGGTGGCACTCTGAGATCGTCCAAGGTCGAGGTTCTCAAAGCTCTGGTCTTCAAATCGACCGTCCTCTGGTGAGAATGAAGCTCTATTTATAGATTTTTGTGGTGTAAATTGTGGAAAACTCCAACCACTCCCATCTGACGCCCAAGATCCCCTCGATCGACGGTGTATTTTGATGATCCGTGCCTTAATGATGTGATTTTGTTGACACTTGATGACGCTTACCGAATGATTCGCCTGATCGACCGTCGCTTAAGCGCCGCTACGTTTCGCTCATCGCATTTTTTGACCTGCTCAGAAATCGCGATTAGATCAAGCAAAAAATGCCTGAGATTCGCGCTTGATCGATTAATTTTCCGAGGATGTATCGCCTACCATTAATCGCTGTCACGCCTGGATCGATGAAGCGTAATGATGCCACGTTGAATTAAGTCATGCAATTTTGCTCATAATAATATTTATCTTATTAAAAGAAATTTAGAAATTTATTTTCCAAAAAATAATTTAAACGAATGAAGCATTCAACACGCGACTTTTATCTTCAATCTAACATCAACTCAGCTTTATTTTAAAGAATAATTAATTATTTAAACTATTATTAAGCCAATTAGCGAAGCAAGTCGCCACTAATAACTATACCTATTCTTAAATTTTTATTTGATCGTACTTAATTAGCTAATTCAGATTTTAATTATACTTAATTTAAAAAAATTGATAAACCTCGATAATGTTTTCTGCCTACGGCGGTGCCGCAGGCGGCGATGCCTCTTGAGGGTTGAGCTCTGCGACGACTCTCTATGTGAACTTAGGCATTGAATATGAGAGTCAAAACAAGAAAACAGAGCGGTAGACTTAAATCACAGCAGATTCGACGCAAGTTCACTAGTGTGCAGCGATAGAGACCGTTGAAGAAGTCCAAAAAAAAATAAATAAATCATAGTGGATAGGGCATGAACTTGAATTCAGAAGCTGTCTAGAAGAAGCTGGCAAAGAGCAGATTAACTGTTGGCCTAAACTGAGAGGGGAACTGTCGGAGTGAAGATGCATTAACGGGTGTCATTAAGAGATAATTAGGTGAATATATCTCGAAATATATTATTTGATGAAATTTTAAAAGCAATATTCTTAGTTAAATTAGATATCTTTTAGGTAATTTCGACCTCCATGCAATGTAAGTATTTTACGATCAAATGTCATTTGATTTATGTCGAAATAAATCGTCCATTTCGCTCAAAAAGATCATCGCTTCGACCATTCGACGCTCACGCAAACTCATCATGTTGTGGAATAGTTTCATTTGATAGGTTTTGACGCTTTGAGCTAACAAAGATGATCACTAACTTTACTTGGTTTCGCCGATGCCTCATGACCATAAGCGCGTGCGCTGACGACTCAACGCTTAATCATCATCGTTGCGCAATATTTCACCGCCAACGTATTGAACATGATGGCAAGTCCGCTCAGGAGGTCGTTTCGCTTGATTTTCGACGCCCCATACATTTGAGCCTCAATGGCCGCTTAATTATTCGACAGAGACTCGCCCAAATTGAGCGACAGCCTCATTTGATAGTTTTGATGTTTCAAAGCTAACTGGTCGCCATGAAGATATTGCTCGTGCATCGCCGCAACTATGCGGCTTTGATAACTCGAATGATCTCGATATTCTTTCGCTAATGATAGATTTTTCGACGCTCAATGTTTGAGCTCGATTTGCCGCTTCCGCTCGCTGGGCCTGCTTTATTACATATTGGATCAACAACTCATTGATCTTGGATGCGAGACATGAAAATTCTCCTATCGATCTTAGATCCAAAGGGAAAGAATGTTGATCATGTTAATTATATTTCTTTGTCCAAGAAAATTCAAAGACCTCCGCCGATCTTGGATCCAGATGAAAATCATTTCTCCATCGATCTTCAATCTGGAGCAAGGGAGAAGAAAAGCCACTAACATAAATAAATTGGCATAAATTGAAAATTCTAAGCCTAAATTTGAATATTGAAATAGTTTTAAATTTTAATTTAAGCTCGCCAAACTTTGAAATATATAAAATTTACCAAATTCAATTTTAATTAAAGTTGAAATTTTGAGACCTTGATCTGGTATGTCATCATTCCATTAATCATATGTTTTAGATAAATAAATAATGAATTTCATAAATTAACAATATTCCATCTATTACTTGTTTATAATGCTAAGCAATTAGTGACCCAATGACTTCTTAATCGAAAGTTTCTCTTATTCTTGCAGAGGGTAATTAACTATAAGGACTACAGAAGGAAACTTGTAATCAAATCTAAAGTCCTCACAAATGAGGCCAAAATCAATGGATAGTATTTTATCTACTATTTCATCTGTCTTTTAAAAATTTGATTGACATTAATCTAATCTCTCTTTATCGAGAGGTCAGTGCCTAATTTTCAAAGTCCACATAGAATTATTATTTACTTTTGTTGTCATATCTACTTCTCTTAATTATAGTAATACAACTCTAATTATTAAATTTTACATATATAATGTAATGCTAGATCTGTAGATCATGACAACTCGAAAATTTTCAGCATAGAACTTATTTGTTAAGATTCACATTATAGCCATTTGATGATCATCATTACAGGTTTGTTTGAGATAGAGAAGTTATATTAAAAGCGAAGCGGAAAAAGATGTAAAAAAAAAAAGCTTTGGTGGGTTTACATTTTTTCTTTTACAAATGTCAAACCCCATCTTTTGGCGCACTAGTAATAATAAAATCAAGTTGAAAACACAACTTTTCTATAATGGATTCTTCAAAATGAAAATAAAATGCACTTCAATTAACGTAACAGCTTTTTTTCGATTATACACATTGCTCCTCCCCAAACACAACCTAAAATGAAGTTGTCTCATTGAATGGGTTCCACATATTTAACATTATATTATTTCCTAAGTTGACTTTATTAATAATTTTAGATGAGAAAATCATAGGCATAGAATATTTCACTACATCTTGAAAGAAATTGGATTACAAGTGGATTGGTGGTTTACATACCAAGATCCAATGAAATTGTATTTATATGTGTGAGTGTTTATTTAGGATGGATAAAATTTTAAATAATTAAATGATATAATATAATAAATAATATAATATATAATTAAAATTTTTATGATATATTATTTATTTATTTTCAAAAAAAATTAAAATTATTTATATTAATAAATTTAACTAGAAATTTATTTAAAATTAACTAAAAATAAATCATATTTGGTTAAGTTAAAAAGATTTATTTAAAAATTAATATTAAACATATAATTATTTAAATTAAATTAAAATTTAATAACTAGGTGAAAAGAAACAACTCAAATATCTGAAAACTCTAAAAATTTTCTTGATGTTAGATGCCAACAAACATGTCCATTTACTATTGTCAATCAATTGCAATCATCTGATTATTTTTATATTATTATCTCCGCTCATCTGTCATCATTTAATTGTTTTCACCCAAATTTTATCTCGAGATTGTCTTTTAATTATCTTCACAATTGGAATAACTTTTACTTTTATTTTTATTTTATGTTTTTATTTTATTTTATTTATATTTTGCTTAAAAATAAAACTTGTTTGATTATACTGTTTATTTTAAAAGCACTCAAAACATTTGTTAGATGCTTTGAGTATTTTAAAATAACTTTATTTGTTTTAAATACAAAAATAAAATCACATAAAAATACTCTAAATAAATATATTTTCAAAAATAACATAAAAAAATTTAATAAACAGAAAACAAAATTGATTCCAAACAACCCCTTCATTTAATTATCATCACATGTCTATTATTGTTCTCTATTATCTGATTGTCTATGTTAAAATGTGTATGTCTTCTTATTTTTTTACTTAAAATTTTCTCTCAAATTTTCATTAAAATAATCAAAATTTCATGCAAGAATATTTCTTTTAAAGCTTAGAGCTATTTGGGATAAATTTTGTTTTGTGTTTTTTATGTTATTTTTTAAAATATTTTGTTTGAATTATTTTTGTTTATTTTTTATTTTAAAATAAATAAAGTTATTTTAAAAATACTCAAAAAAATAATAATAACTATCAAATATATTTTATTTTGAAACATAAACAAAATGAAATAAAAATAAAAAATAAAACATAAATAAAATGAAATAAAAATAAAAATAAAATGATCCAAAACAGCCTATTAATTTTAATGCTGTGAAAATTTTAATCTCTTCTTTTGATATTTTTGCAATGAGAAATATTTTATAGGCCAATTTATTACTATGAATAAAATAGAAAGCCACATTGCAACGAAGAGTAAGGACGATTAGAGACTTTAAGTGATTCAAATGTTAATTCTCGTATTTATATGATCAAATATGTATCACTATAATGCCTAAGTTATAATGGGTGATAATATGCTCAGATATTACAATGATGTGATAACATTATTTTATTTTATTTTATTTAGATTGAACTTACTTGAGTTGAATTAGGTGCATGTTGATCAATTATTTTAATTGTTCGTATAACTAATCAAATAATAATCCAAAAATAAAATTAAAAGAAAGAAAGATAGATTCAATTTATTACATTTAAAATTGAGTTTATTATTATTATTATTTTGGGACTGTGATCAATTATCGTGGTGATATCGTGGTGATAATTTAACTCACACGTTTAAGCTTGAATGAGTCATCGCGTTGGAAGCTGGACGCCCAACCAACGGCTCTGCCGTCTGGCACAGATTGAGTTTATTTGAATTAAATTATAATGACAATTCACCAAAAAATTAAAACTCTGCATACAACTGATAGAATGATAATATATAATATAACATTTAATTAATTTATCTTGCTCAATGCGAGATTAAATATTGCTCGGATATATATATATATATATATAGAGAGAGAGAGAGAGAGAGAGAGAGAGAGAGAGAGAGAGAGAGAGATGAAGCCAATCATGAGCCAACATTTTAAAATGATTAATTTTCATTTCAATCGTGGTCATCGGGTTGAATCAAACTAATTCAATTAATTAATTTGATGCACATAAACATTTTTTCATAATTACTTCTCTCTTAAAATTTTAAGTTAGAATTAGTTTAATCATTTGATTGTTTACCTCCATATGTAGGCCATAAGTCAAGACAACATCACAAGTCAAATTCGACGGACTTCGGAGGTAACAGTGTGCAAATCGAGGCCACAAAGCACTAGACGTCACTGAAAATGATCGAAACGACCTCCGATCGACGATCAAACCTCGCCGTCACGTTCAGAACATCGAAATTGTTCAAAATATAAATATTGCAAAATCTACGATTAAGCCGGATCAATACGCCAATACGTCGACATATCGAATCAAGAAGCCGCGACGATGACCAAACGACATTCGCTAGAAATTGATCGCGTTATTCAAAACATCAAAAAAAACTATCATGTCCGCACTCAATCGTGTCATAAATAAAGTGGTGGAAAGTGACACACATTTCGAGAAATACTCAATTTGGCACAACCAAATGGCATTCGATCAAGGATGGCCATTTCATTCGTAACAACGAAATTATTCACACACACACACATATATATATATATATATATATATATATATTATATATATATATATATATATATATATATATATATATATATATATATATATATATATATATATATATATATATATATATATATATATCGACTATGACGTCAAAATATATATTGATACGCGTTGAAATCCACAGAACCATTTAATCCATTTAAAAATTAATTACAAAAATTCCTAAATTACCCCCATGCTTAACCGGTCCGCCCATTTTTTATTTTTTTATTTCTTAGTTTTTTTTCAACTGCTTCAAAAGAGAAAAAAAAAACTGAAAACTCCACTCCCTCCTCATTTTCTCCCATGTTACTCTCCCCTTGCTGCATTCCCACGTCCAAAAAAAAGGCCTCTGCGAAAAGGTAAAAAGATTTCTCCTCTCTCAATTTACCGCTGTTCCAGGAAATCCTGTCATAATCCCACGCCCTGCTTTCAAAAATCAGATCCGCTTCCACCGCCTCTGTTCCTCTAGGTGTTTGAACCCACACCGCCCACCTTCCGACCAACCATGTATCCAGCTCAACAGAACTCCACTCCACTGCCATCATCGCCGACGCACTCAAGCCGCCACCATTCCCACAATCAGACATGTACCTCGCTCACACTGATCTAGCCATGTCAATGTTGTGCCGAGGGCGCGATGAGATAAAACTATGCAGATCGAAGACACCACTGCTACGCCGAGGGCATACCAGTAAGCCAAAACATTCGCATTTCACATTGATGATGCGGAGGTCGCCAAAATTACATCAAATCTTTGACTTAAAAAAGAGAGTGAAATGAACCGATGTAAGCTGAAAACTTTAATTTTAACCTAAAATGTCAAACAAAAAGAAATAAAATGACATGAAAAAAACATAAAAGTAAAACAAAAAAAAAAAGAAGGGTGAAAAGCACTTACAAAATTTATCTACAAAGTTGAAAGCCCACTAAAGTAAACTCCCTTTGAAATGTCCTAACTAAAACCATTCAAACAAATGGAATAGAATAGGAGACTTCCTATTGACCTTATTTATAGAAATTAGAGATTGTGAGTGTGTTGTTTTCAAAAGAAAGGGGGGGGAAATAAAATGACATATGAAAAACATAAAAGTAAAACAAAATAAAAAAGAAGGGTGAAAAGCACTTACAAAATTTATCTAACCAAAGTTGAAAGCCCACTAAAGTTTCAAACCGCTCTCTTTGAAATGTCCTAACTAAAACCATTCAAACAAATGGAATAGAATAGAGACTCCATTGACCTTATTTATAAAGAGGAGATGTGAGTGTGTTTTTCAAAAGAAAAGGAGGGGAAAAGAAATGTGGAAGAGTTCAAAAGAAAGGGAGAGAGAAAATAAATGTGGGAGAGTTCAAAAGAAAAGAGGGTGAAAAATAAATATGGGAGAGTTCAAAGAAAAAGAGGAAAAATAAATGTGGGAGAGTTCAAAAGAAAAAAAAAAGGAGGGGGAACAAATGTGGAGAGTTCAAAAGAAAAGGTGGGCTAAAAAATAAATGTGGGAAAGTTAAAAAAAAGAGTGAGAAAATGAGAATTACTGAGGAGTAAATTTTCTTCTCAAAATAACAAATTAAATTATCCTTGAATCTATAACTCAAAATGCCTTACAAAATCATAAATCAAAATTTAAGGAATTTCATTCTAATTATGATTTTTAAAATCAACAAAATCACTAATTAGGTGAACTTACCTAAGCTATAAATACCTGCATGCATGTGCTCGGACACAGAGATTTCAAGTGTAAATTTTAATGTCTGAAAAGGCTGCGCAGGCGAAATTAAAATAAAAAATAAAAATATAAAATCAATCTCATAATTCAAACATAAAATTATCTAAAATAACTATACACCCGCATGAGCCCAACACTATGTTGAATGCTTAAATTCAAGTGTCTGAGGATGTCGTATGCGTTATTTCCCGCTTAGTCTTAAGACGTCCCGTTAACAAAACCTAAAACCTATAATAAGACTTTCAAATCAAGAAATATCGAGAAAATGATTATGTCGGTAGATCTAATCCTAGAACTAAACAGAGTTGATAGATCTAAAGCTCTTAAACATTTTCCAATTAATCAATTTTTAAGTAGCAATCTCAAACAACTTAAATGAAATTATATCATTAAAAGCTTAAATCAAAACTCAATCTATCCACCTTCACAACTATTTATTGGGGGTGAGAAATTAAGAAAACTATAACTCACAATGGAGCCAATGTCAAATCAAGTGTTATGTTATGTTTACTCTCAATCAATCTCAAGCTAGTAAGGACATGACCCATGTCCTCTGACTACGTGGCTTAGCCAATAGGCTCCATAGATGAAGTAGTTTCGACCATCATCCTCTGACCAGGTGGTTTGGCCAGCTCTATTATATTAATATCAATGCACCAGTCATGCTCCCCAATGACTCGCCTTTGAAATCATAAGGTATACTTGATAGGAAAACAACCTCTCGCAAGGTGGACTTAAGATTGTCTCGTCAGATAAATACCACCCCAGGTCTACAAAGATTTCTTAGATGACGTAACTCATGTGTTGCTGATGAGGATCCTTCTGTGAGGTTGGGTCGAATACCTCCTCTGACTAAGTAGACTAGGGACCGCGACTGCCTGGGATGACGAAACCATGGGATCTAGATTGGGCACGTCATCATTCCCCCAACCATCTGATTTTAGCCAAAATGATGAATTTCATCTCGTAAATTTTAAAACTCTACATGCTGCTACTATACGCTAAGCATTCAACCATCTAATGACTAGCCTTAATCAAAAGTTTTCTTTCACTTACGGGAGAGGTAATTAACTCTAGGGCTTGCACCATCGGAAACCTGGAACCAGATCTAAAGTCCTCGTAAAATGAGGGTAAAATCTATGGGTAGTGTCTTATCTACTATTCCATCTACCTTCTGAAAATTACACCGACACACATTCAATCATACTCTCTTTAATTCAATCAATTTATTAAAATTGTCGAGAGGTCGGTGATGAATTTTGTGAGCCCACAAAGGTTTGTCCCTTAGGGTGGTTCATTGAGGCCACCACTAATTGATGTTGACAATCTTTTAACTTCTCCCCTTTACCTAAAAAAATGAGGCATAAGAAATGGATTAGCCTCTTCCTCCGATGTCGAGCCTTTAGTTTTATGGAAAATGAAGGAGTGAGAGAACCGCCGGATCACGCTGATCCATCACTTGTTTGCTATCTTAGACCTCATCGAGAGGAGTTCTTTATGTTTGATTATCGGGTTATATAGTTGAAGGTATTTCGGATGCATTCTTACCGATGACATGGGGCTGGGTAAGACTCTCCAATCTATTACACTGCTTTATACCTTCTTGATCAGCGCTTTGATGGAAAGCCCAAGGTTAAGAGAGCTATTTTTATTACTCCGACAAGTCTTGTTAGTAACTACGAGTCTGAGATTGACAAATGGATTGGAAGAAAAATCTAGTTGCTTTCTCTTTGTGAAACCTCAAGATGTCCCATCTAGAATCGACAGCTTAAGTCTTACAACACCTTACAGGTAATCATCATATCCTATGAGACATTTAGAATGCATTCATCAAAGTTTGAGAAGAATGGAAGTTGTGATCTTCTAATATATGACGAGGCTCATTGATTAAAAAATGACCAGACATTAATAAATCGGGCTTTGGCTGCTCTAACTTGTTTCTAGAGAATCTTGTTATCAGGGACACCTATACGTAATGATTTAGAAGAATTCTTGCTATGGTCAATTTCACAAATCTTGGTATCTTGGGGATGCAACATACTCTGTCCTTTACTTCGGTTCGTCTTCAAACCGCAGCCCCTCTTTCTTACCTTGCAAATGACAGAAATCGAGAAGCAACACCGTCATGAAGCGGGTTCTTCTTTTGGTTTTTGGCGTCTCCCATTTTCGTCCCCTTTTCCACCCTTCTCTTCGCATAATCGGAGAAGAATACACATTAGCGGGTTCTTCTCTTAGTTTTCAAAGATAGCTAACCTGCTTTCCTTGTCGATCATTAAAAGATGTAGAAAATGAGTCAGAACATGTGGGATCTGTGAATGTGGATATATACATGCTTGTATTTCTTTAAAGGTCTCGTGCTCATGAGGAATGACGATGAAAATTACATGTCACAAGACACCGCCATACTTATGAGTGCATAAAGTAAGCCAAACATCTATTAGATGTCGATCCCCCTAACCGAAATGCTGCCGAAATTTTGAATAAATTCTAGCTTTAGAAAAATTACGAAATAAATACACATGCATTTTATTTCTTTCTGCTAGTTTCAAGACCCCGCTGATGCCTATTAGGGCGTAGTGGGTGTGAAGATAGCTATGGTGTAACAAGACACCACTCGCTATGCTCATTAGGGTGTATCAAGGAAGCCAAAATACTTTTGATGTAGCCCACAGTGGAGGGATGTCGGGAGATTGAAAATTATGTTTGGTTTTATTCTAAAATTCAAGACTTAAACAAATTCAAATGGAAATTACTTAAACTTAAGTCAAAAAAAAGATATATGATAAATATGAAGATAAATGTTAAATCAGAGAGAAATAAAAGGAGAGCAATTAAAGAAAATTTTGAAAAGAATAGAACACTCATTTAAAATACAAGTAAAATTTGGGAGGCTAATATTAAACTCACAAACTCTAATTACGATTCTCTATGACTTAAATTGATAAAGTGAGTTCTTTTATTCAAATTTCTCAAAATTAAATAAGCCTAATAAATTTGAAGTTTAATTTTCAAATGAATAGAGGATTTGATATGAAGTTAAAAATGAATCTAAATTTGGTTTAACAACTCTTGTTGTAGAAAATGTGAAAAGTCCTTAAATGATAAAATTAGAGAGGCTTGAAGCTTTCTTTTGTTTGAACTTGGAACATATAAACTAGTATGAAAACAACTGCATAAAGAATGCCCTAGCACATATTTTGTAGCGATCACCCCTTTAGGTCAAATATTCCAAAATACATGCAAATGTTTGAATGAAAATAAATTTATTACACATATCTAAAATAAATATATTCTTATTCAAAGCTTGTGCAAACTTTTGAATGATCGCCACCGGATCTGTAATTCTTTGTACAAGCAGATAGAAGGCGATACTAAACTAAATGTTGCACGAATAAATGAGCTTTCCTTCAATACAAAAATTAAGAAACTTTATTCTAAATCATGATTTTTGAAATCAATAAAATCATTAATTAGATAAAATTATCTTTATAAACACTGCATGTTTGGACATAGAGATTTAAAGTTCAAATTTTTATATCTCTAAGTCAATAAATATTAATTAAAAATATTAGATCCGCACCACAACACGCCTGGTTATCAAGAACCAAAGGTTAATAAAAAACCATTAAATAAAATCAATCAAAATATCAAAACTAATCAAAGCAAGATATCTAATCCTCGTTAGTAAACATTGATAGGATCTAAAACTTTAAACATATTCAAATTAATTAAATTAACTCAAAGTAAATATTAATATCTAAAAAATTGCTCAAATGAAATCTAATAATTAAAAGCTTAAAGCAAACTCAATCTATCCACCTTCCGCAATTGTTTGTCGAAGGTGACAAATTAAGAAAACTCTAGCTCACAAAGGAGCCAATATCAAATCAAGTGTTCTGCTATATTCACTCTCAATCAATCTCTTGCCAGTAAGGACGTGGCCCATGTTCTCTTACTATGTGGCTTGGCTAATAGGCTCCACATATGAAGCAGTTATGACCAGAGTGCTCTGATCAGGTGATTTGGCCAGTCAGACACCATTATATTACGATCACGATTGTAGCCCATATGCTCCCCAATGGCTCTGCCCTTTGAGTTCTGAATCATAGGGTACATCTGATAGGGAAAACAACCCTATGTCAGGTAAGGTAGACTTAAGCCTGTCTCCTTAGACAAACACCACCTTAGTCATAAGAATTTCTTGGATGACATAGCCCATGTGAGGATCTTTCGGTCAAGTTGGGTCGACTACCTCCTCTGACTAAGTAGACTAGGGACCACGACAGCCCGGGATGACGGAACCATGGGATCTAGATCGGAACATCATTATTCCCCCAACCATCAGGTTGAAGCAAATAATGATCAATTTCATAACCCAAAATTTTAAACTCCACATGTTGTTACTATACATTATGCATTTAGCGATCTAACGACAGCCTTTAATCAAATTTCTATCTCACTTATTGAGAGGGTAATTAACTATGGGCTTGCCTATAGGAAACCTAGAACCATATCTAAAGTCCTTGCAAAATGAGGGCTAAAATCTGGTAGTGTCTTATCTTCTATTCCATATGCCTTCTGAAAATTACACCGACACTTTAAACCATACTCTCTTCAATTTAATTTGTCGAGAGGTTGGTGGCCAATTTTGGGAGCCCGCAATAGAATATAATGGAGAAAAATGATTTATGTAGCTCACCCCACAATGGGATAAAGGCTTGATGTTGTTTCTTATTATCCTAACCAATGATTTGTGGGCGTAAATGCAATTAGGTGGTAGGAGTAGGGATTTCAAATCACAATCTCTGACAGTCTGTAGCTTCTGTGATCTCATATATGATATCTCTTTCAATTTCATTTCTAAGAATGAATACATTTAAAATGCAATCCCTTCTCCAAAAATACATAGAAAAGTGATTCAACAAATTTGCATCAAAGAAAAGCGAGCTTGAC
Source organism: Cymbidium sinense (assembly GCA_021442155.1). NCBI lineage: Eukaryota > Viridiplantae > Streptophyta > Magnoliopsida > Asparagales > Orchidaceae > Cymbidium > Cymbidium sinense. The sequence continues at coordinate 93,081,416 of CM038220.1, forward strand.
AATATTCTAGCAATTTCCTTATTGAACTTAAACTATCATTGAAGAAAACTAAAGAAAGAAGAGGCCAAGTCAGCTTGCACACAAGTAAACGAACATCACTCCAAAAACAAATAAGACTTGAGATTATTTAGTGATCACTTGGCATAGTTGCTAACGATAGTTGTAAGGCATTTGCACAACTCTCTAGGCTTCGAAAGCATCGCCATATGATCAGCTTCTTTGATCTCCATCATCTCCTTCACTGGACTGTTCTCTATCATCCAATGCTGAAAATTTGGAGGTGTCATAGCATCCTCTCCACATACGATGTACACTTTATCTAGGATCCATATCTCCTTCGAGAATGCTGGTTTCTTGCTCAAATCTTCTTGAAAAAATGATGCAGGCCTCATCATTATATTCGCCAAAGCCAAGTCCTGAACAACAAATAGTTTTTTTTTTTTAAGATTGTGTTTTATCTACATTATCAGAGTTTGTTACTTTGTTAGTTTACAAGTTTTTGAATAGGAAAGGAAAATATTAAGATTTTTTAATTATTTATAAGATAGTAACTAATGATATTGATATGCTAAGTTTGGATTCAGTTAAGTTAGATCTTAATTTAATGTATGAAATTGTTTTCATTAGAAGACAAGCACCCCTAAAAAAAAGAAAGATCAGCTAATGATTTAACCTTATGGTGACATTATGATTTTATAGATCCCCAAGACAAAGAGGCTTCCATCAATGTGAAGTTAGAAGAGGTGTTGATGTAAATATTTCACTTAATACAACATGGAGAATAATTATATGATATTGATCTGTATCTTTCAAATCATAATGACCTAAACCTATCTAACGTCCAGATTTATCATTTTGGGAGCCACTGAGGTTTTTTTTTTTTTTTTTTTTTTGTTGTCTTTGTACTGATCTAATAGAGATGTTTCTCTAAATACTTTCCAAATATTATTTTTCAGTTCTTTTATCTGTTCAAAGAAGACAACGCATGATTATTTCTATTGGAATGCTTTTTTCAGCAATATTTTAGCTTAAATACTTCTTGAACTATGAAAAATAGTAAAAGCAAAATCTTAGGACATCAGCATGAAGATTAATCTCCAAGTAAATATTGAAAAGTACTACTGAGTTTTATCTGAATTTTAAATATGCACATAGCCGTTAGATTTGAGTCAAATTAAAATTGAATTCCAATCGACCAAAATTTGATATTTAATCAAAATAGAATAATTATGAGTCTTTATCTAATGTTATTAAACCGGTTAGATTTTATTTAACATATCTTATCCTTGCCATCAGAATCTCATGTTTCACATAACTTAGATACAATGACGAAATTAAGAGCTCAACTATGAAATTTAATCTAAATTACATATATTAAATTTATAACTCATCACAAAGTCAACTGTTGATAATTTTTTAACTGATAAAAATTTCCACAATCTTCAAGTAGAGAAAAAAGTATCCCTAAATAATTGCATTTTTATCATCAAATCAAATGTTCCTATGGAGGCTGATTGATTCTATATCTTAGTTTATTCCAAATAAATTACCTCAAGGGAGCAATTCTGATAGAGGTTGCTAGCCAGGAGTTCAGGATTTGCATTCACAATAATAAATGGCTCAGATCTTCCCGGGACTGTAATGCTCTTTGTTTCAAGTCCAGTATATTTATCTGAAAATTGCTCAAAATGCTGCTCGTATAAACAGTTAAAATTATTAATCCAATAAACAAAATAATGAAAAAAACTTATTTCAACGTATTCTTAGACAATATAATCATTAAAAAAAAATAGATTTATACCTGCTCGAATATATGCCAAGGTGAATGAACAGTATCAGGCAAGACTGCCGTGACAAAGACAGCAACTGCAATCTTTTCCGGGAAGGCATCCATTGCCTTAGCCAAGCTTAATCCACCAAAGCTATGGCCAACTAATACTACTTTTTTCCCCTTCAGCCACTGAAGCCATCAAGTCCATCAGTGGCTGAGCATACTCATCAAAGCTTGAGACATCTTCAGGCATTCTTCGTGCATCAGAGCCGCAGGCTGCAAGATCGATGGCTGTCACTGAGTATCCCTGAGACCTCAATATTGCTACCACCTTATACCAACACCAGGCGCCATGGCAGCCTCCATGGACTAAAATGATCTTCACATCTGTCTGTGCACTCATCCTTTCTTCCCCGTTGGTTGGATTTTCTTCATTCATGCCATTCTTAAATATAATTCATTTGAAATTATTTTTATCTTTATATGATGATTATTTAATTTATTTATTTAGTAAAAACATCACAGTCTTCATTAATTAATCCGAATACAATCAAATTAGCCACAACAGATTATGAAGATTCTTTGAAAGTGGTCAAAATATTCCATATATACAGCATGGAAATAGCTTGCGGTTGAGTTAATCAACCTTTCTTGTTTCCGACTTACTGATTTTCTTTTGTTTATGAAGTTTTTTTCTTCTGCTTATAGCTACACAACTGAAGTTATTCATCTGAAATGATCATGAGAAGCTGCTTTTATAGACAATTATTATTTACTTTTCGAAGCACATCTACATTATAATTCCAGTAATACATCTCTAATTATTATATTCACAGTAGTATCTATATATACTATGTAATCTATTATCTTGAAATTCAGATAAATTTTTAGCATACTAGAATTTTTATTTGTTAAGATTCGCATTAGATAATCGTCATTATTACTAAAGATTAAAAATGAAAATTGTCTTATTAAATGTTCTCTACATAATAATATACTGTTTTCTCAATGACTTTTACCATTGAATAAGTGCTGTCATATATGTCAAGTGGCACTCTCTTAATAGTTAATGGAAAATGTGGGCATTATTTTAAAGTTATCTGAATTAATCTTTCAATGGTGCAAAGAGATAAAATTAGGCATCTGATAAATATTTTAATGGTGCAAAAGAGTTGAAAGTAGTTTTCAAATTTTTATTTGAACACTCTCTAATCTTAGGAAGATTGAATCAGTTCAAGTTTGATTTGATACACAAGCGATTAAACTCAATTTTAACTCTAAAGGTTAAGGCCATCTCTAAGAGTCAATCATTTGATTTTTCTACACTAATCATTTATTTCAATTATATGATTTAAGTGTATGATTGCTATCTCATGTTCCTTGACATTTAGTTATTAAAAATTGTGGAATAAATAAGAAAAAACCTTAAGAACCTTCATAATTGTTTTGAAAGAAATATTTAGATTGACAAATATACATCTGAATAGTTTGTATATGCATTAAATTAATTTAGAGTTAGACTCACTCTATCTAGTAAGACTAAAGTATATCATTTTTTTTACGCCTAAAGTGTATCATCCCCATAATTTTAATCTAGATAATATTTAATTAGAACTATTATTTTCTTTAATCATGTGTCACCTTCTCATGTCATAAATCAAGACAAGCCGTAAGTTGAATTGAATTCGACGGACTTGAGGTGACAAGGCAAGTCGGGCTCAAAATGCACGCAATCAAAATGGTCAAACGACCATCGACGAACGGATTTGTCGCTCGTAACTTCAAATTCATCGAATATAAATATTACAAAATCTAACGAGTAATTGATTAAGCCGAGCAAAAGTATCGACGCCAAATCGAGGAAGTCGACAATATCAACGACCTCCTCGCTCACTAAATTGATCGTCGTTAGATTCGAAACATCGAAAATTATCAAATGAGACTGTCCACGCTAAAATCGATGAGTCTGCAACGCCGAATGATTTGAATTGACAGGCGACACCGAAGATCTTCTCCCACGGCCGCAAATCATGCCATCTCCGAAACGCTTGGAAAGGCTTGACCGCCCATGTCCATTTTTCTCCATCCCGCACCGTCCCTACACGCCCCCATCGGCCATAGCGCCGCTGAAACCGGTGACTAATTCTCACCGTCTCCATCGCAGGGAAAATATTACGTCCGAGTCCATGTAGCTACGCGGGACTCAATGACGACGCTGCGGATACGGCCAAAACGACGCCAGACGGAACGCTATATTCGCTTTAGCCCGACCAAAATGAGAATGAGCGGGAGAAATTTAAAATATCTTCATGCGATTTTTTTATTTGCAGAGTGAGAGCATTTAAAAGAGCTATGAAGAAGGAGAATGAATCGAAATGGAGGCGTTGAGGAAATATGATGTCGTAAATAAAAATGGATCTAATCTTTTAAGGAGTTGTATAAAATGACAACGATAGTTTGTAATTTATTTATTTAAGTTAGATTTCTGCTTTGGAGTTCTCTCACAGAATGCATGCGAAGCTTTACGGTACTCTCTCGAGGTTCATATTTATTTTTCATTTTTTTGGTCGGAGAAAACATATTGTAATCCTTGTGAGGAAATTGGTCGTTTGATTAATTTTTTTATTGCTTATTTGCATATGTACTCATCTTATCTTTCGATTATAGACAATTTTTTTCTAGTTTTGTTTCACTTTCATTTTTTGTTGATCATGGTAACTAAATCCCAATCAAGTAATGAGGTTGCTCAAGAATTTTAGGAGATTTTTAGTACCTCTGCCTCTCAGATCTGTCACCTTGTACCTGCATTTGTCTCTTTGCACCTCGTATTCATACCCTCCTGCATCCTCAGACCGCCTATACTTGTTGTACCCTCTACAGGCCATACCTTCTATACCTCTACCTTCTGCATCACTATACCTCTATACTGCACTCTATAATTTTGTTCTATACCCTCTGTAATCTCCTGTAATGAATCTATGCTTATTATCCAAGAAGGCATTTTTTAATTTCATTTTTCTCGCTTTTAGTCATAATGCTATTTTTTTCTTATTTCATAACTTTAGTAAAGTCTTGAAACCTGCAACGCACCAATAAAGTACTACAATTTGAATCCTCTTTGAATAGATTTTGCCATGTCAATTTTCTTGTCTTAATTAACATTTTGAATAGCATCTTGCAACTCTACCTATGGTAGTCATAAGTCAAAAGCAAGAATGTTCATGTAGGACTTTTGCCCTTGATAACTCCAAAACTAACACAATAAGCATTTACAAAGGCACACATAGGAGGAATCATGGCAAAAATATTAGCTTCCAAAACACAAATGGTTATTTTAGGTGAAAAATTAATCAAAAGTTACTTAAAATTTTAAAATTTTAAAATAAATATTGGTATGTAATTAAAAAAAAATAAATCCAAATTAAAAAAATCATGCATATCTTCAATTAAAAGTTTTCAGAATAAATTTAGAATCATCAATTTTTGATTTTATTAAATATATAGTCAAATCTAATTTCAGTTCACATGAGATCTCTTGAAAATTTTGAAGAAAATATTATATAATTTTTAATTATTATATTTCTATGGATAGATCGAGTATCTACATAAGATAAATTTGATAATTTTAGGTTGTCTGATAACAAAATTATTAAGACGCTTAGATGCTTAATAAATAGCTTATAATAATAAAAATTCAACATGATCGAGATAAATTTAAAAATTTTGACTTGTACTACTAAAATGCTACACTAAAAAATACTAATTTGATTAATACAAATAGTCAATATCTATTCAAATTCTCAAAATTAACATTAGCTACGTGAAATGATCGTGAGCGCTTATGAGAGAAAGTTCTCTCATTTTAGAGATTGATAATTTAATAATTTATTTATTTTAATAACGTCAACATTATGTTCATTTTGTCTTTTAAAGCTAATTCTCGCCAACGCTTCAATAAAATTTATCATCACCTAATGATATATAAAAACATTCTCGAGACCTGCTAATAATAAAATTTATCATCACCTAATAAGTTGATTTTAAGTTTAACAATTATAAATTAATTTATTGAATTTATCAAACAAGCAAGAGTAAACCACCATCCTTCTCATTAATTTCACAAAGCTCGGATTTAAATGAAGGTATAGATTCATTAAGGAGGGCATGAAAAGGCGGAGGCATAAGGTATGGGTACAGAGAAGAAGGGTACGTAAGGTATAGGCAGAGAAGGTATAGCCTGGCCTAGAGGGTACAACAAGTATAGAGCAGGAGGGGAGGGCAAGAGGTACAAAAGTAGAGTGAGAGGTATAGAGGTGCCAGAGCATTAAATCTCCTAAAATTGGCGTAACCACCTCATTGCTTCGATTGAGATTTAGTTACCATGATCCAACAAGCTACGTAAAGTGAAACAAAACTAGAAAAATCGCCTAAACTCGAAAGACAAGACAGAGTACATATGTAAATAAGCACTAAAAAATTAATCAAACACCAATTTCCTCCAAGGATTACATAATATGTTTTCTCAAGACCAAAAATGATGAAAATAAATATGAATGGTCGACATGAGTACCTGTGCAAAGCACCGACATGTAAAGTCCCTGAGAGAACTCCAAACAAGGAAATCTAACTTAAATAAATAAATTACAAACTATCATTGCCATTTTACATATACAACTCCTTAAAAGATTACCGATCCATTTTACATCATCGCTATTTCCTCAACGCTCCATTTCAGATTCATTCTCCTTCTTCATAGCTCTTCGTAATGCTCTCAACTCCGCAAATAAAAAATACGACGCAAATGAAGATATTTTAAATTTCTCCCACGATATACTCATTCCTCAGCTGGCCGGCGCTAAACCAGAAAATAGTGCTTCCGTTTACTTTATTTGGCCATTATCTCTGCTTAGCCGCCATCCGATTGAGTCCGTGACGTAGCACGTATGACTCGACGTAATATTTTCCCCATCGCAACTCTTACCGCTTTTCTTACTAGCTTTCCCCTCTTCCTTTCTTAGTCGCCGTCCGATTCTAACCATCGATCACCAAGAAGCCGCCAGAGATCGCAAATGGAGGATCAAGACAACAATATCCCTTCCTCGCCTCAGATCGACTTTCTCTAATTAGCAAAACAAATTCTTTGTCGTTCTCGATCCTTCTCATCAAGATCGATTGATCCCTCTCTCTGCGGTCTTCATGTGAACCCTCACCAAACCGCATCTCCTTCAGCATAAGGTCGTTTGTTTGATCTCATAAGTCGAAGTTATGTGAAGAGGAGTTCCACGCCGCCAAATAAATGGTGATGACATTCTTCCTTTAAAACATGAAAAAGGGAGAGTAAAATGAACTAACTTAAGAACGCTAAGTAAAAACCTACAAATTAATTTTAAACTAAAAGCCAAACAAAAGGGGAGAAAATGTAGAGTTCAATAAAAAGAGGGGAAAATGGGAATTACTTCGAGTAAATATTCTTCTTAAAATAACAAATATTAATCCTTTGAACCTATACCAAAATGTCTTCAGATGCAACGTAGCGGCATGTAAGGTGACACTAAACTAAATGTCGCATCTAAATGAAGGAGCTTTCCTTCAATACAAAAATTAAGGAATTTCGTTCTAAATTATGATTTTCAAAATCAAAGAAATCACTAATTAGGTGAAATTACCTAAGCTATAGACACCTGCATGTGCTCGGATATAGAGATTTCAAATGCAAATTCTAAAGTATGAAAACGTAGGCTAAATGAAAATCAATTAAATATTAATAAGAAAATCTAATAATATATAGATCAATTTACAACGCCTTCTACACCACCATATTCGTAATACTTTGCAAGAACCAAAGACGTTAATTAAGGCATTCTCAAATACACCCGCATGGTCCACACTACATCAATGCTTAAATTCAAGTATCCGAGATGCCGTGGTTGTTTCCTGCTTAATTCTTAAGACCGAACCCGATTAACAAAACCTAAAAATCTATTATAAAAATTTCAAATCAATAAAATATCTAAGAAACTAATTCTGTCAGGTGACAGTAGATCTAATCCTCTATTAGCAATTAAATAGAGTTGGAAGGATCTAAAGCTCTTAAATATATCCAAATAAACTCAAATTAAAAATCAATATAACAAAACTGTTTAAATGAAACTCAATCATTAAAAACTTAAATCAAAATTTAATCTATCCACTTTTCGCAATTATTTATTACGGGTGACAAATTAAGAAAACTCTAGCTCACAAGGGAGTCAATGTCAAATCTGGTGTTCTGCTATGTTCACTTTCAATCAATCTCTTGCCAGTAAGGACGTGGCACGTGTCCTCTGACTACATGGCTTGGCTAGTAGGCTCCACAAATGAAGCAGTTACGACCAAAGTCCTCTGATCGAGTGGTTTGGCCAGTCAGACCTCATTATATTATAATCACGATCGTAGCCCATATGCTCCCCAATGGCTCTACTCTTTGAGTTGTGAATCATATGATATAATTGATATGGCAAACAGCTCTCTGTCAGCTAAGGTAGACTTAAGATTATCTCCTTAGATAAACACCACCCGAGGTCTACAAGGATTTCTTGGACGACGTAACTCATGTGTTGATTAGATCCTTCTGTCAGGTTGGGTCGACTACCTCCTCTGACAAAGTAGATTAGGGACTGCAACGGCCCGGAATGACAGAATCATGGGATCTAGATCGGGCACGTCATCATTCCCCCAACCATCCGGTTTAAGCTGAAATGATGAATTTCATAATTTTAAATTCTAAAACTCCATATGCTGCTACTATACGCTACACATTTTGTGATCTAACGACTAGTCTTAATCGAAAGTTCTCTCTCACTTATTGAGAGAGATAATTAACTATAGGCTTGCGCCTATAGGAAACTTGGAACCAGATCTAAAGTCCTCACAAAATGAAGACTAAAATCTCTGGATAATATTATTACTATTCTCCTTCTAAAAAAATTACATCGACACTTTCAATCACTCTCTAATTGTCAGAGGTCGATGGAATTTTTTGAAGCCCACATCATGTCATTACTATTTTGTGATATTTTATGGTTCTAACTTGTGATGCCTAATGTAAAATGTTGGCATAATTTTGGTGGTATATAATATAATATTTCTATCGATCAAACAATATCAAATTATGTTCCAAGCCTAATCTCTTAATATGGCAAAGAGAACAATTTTTTTTAGCAATTTAGCACTTATTTTGAACTCTTTAATATTAGGGAAAGCAAAACAAAGGAATTGGATAAAATTTTGTCAAATATATCATTGATTAAATTCTATTTCAGCTTGAAAATTTAAGCCTACCACAAGTGTCCATCATTGGATATTTTTACATCAATATATGTTTTGTTATCTAATGTGAAATTAAATTCAATCTTTTATGAGTTTTAACATTAAAACGCTAAGAATTGGGGGGCTAAAAAAATTTAGAAGATAGAAATATTTTAGTGTAGATGTATGCATGTGAATATTTTTATAGTAGGATTTTGTGATAATGAATTAGTTTTAAATTAACTATCTTTGTATTCATCATCCTCAACCTTTGTGTATTTTGTTTGATCATTGTTGTAATTATTTTGATGAGTGTTTGATTGTGGAAATCTCTTATGACCATATAAACAATAATTATGCTACTATATTTGATTATTTGTTGCAATTATTATTTTTGTCATATGGAGCTATTTCTCTACTTTATTATTATTATGTGCTTGAAAACTCACATCGGTAGAGTGAAAATCTTTAATTTTTAGTTTTGCATAAAAATCTAGCACACATAGATATCTATAGAGGGTATGAAGAACACTAGAATTTTAACAAGGAAAAATCTTAAGAAAAGAAAAAAAAACTCTCCTAGTTTAAATAATTAACTTTGTATTTTGAATTACAAAGTTTCACTCTTCTAATAATGAATGAGATGAAATTACTAAGTTTTGTATAGAAATCGAGCAACTATAATCTTGAAATAAGATTATAACTCAGTATGGCAATGGTCAGGTTGTAATGATCATTGGTGGTGGTCTGTGATGATTGTCAAAGATGAATGCTGATTATTAGTGGTGGATGGCTTCAAGCTTTCAAACACAGCACTTCACCTTTTTTAAGCCTCCTTCTCTCATAGTGAGAATGAAGTTTTATTTATAGAATTTAAGAAGGGCATTTAGGTAACTTTAGCCCTAGTCTCAAAGCTCTCAATCGAACGATCCATATTGAGCCTCTTGATAATAAATGACTACTTGAGGATTTGAATATTTTAACAATTTTCGATTGGAGTGATCTTGAGATCGTTTGATTCCTCTCTTCGAGTTGCTCGATTCAATCACAAGCATACCAGATTTGAAGATCATTTGACCATGTAATTAATGTCATGAAGTTTTTCGTTATAATTTTGAAGTTTTGATTTAAATTCATTTGGACTGCATTGAATTATTCTTGGTAGTAGATCTCACAAAGCGCTTTAATTTAAGCGTAAATTTGTTAAAATTAGAATTTGGATGATTTGTGATTTATAATGTAATATATGTTTTACTTCAAGATTTGTGCTTGATTTAATTAATTTATTGTGACATATCAATTATATTAATTTACTATTAAATAGATAGAAAAAAGATCCAATGAGTTCATATCACCAAAAAAAATGAGCTTGAAAATATTTCAACAAATTTCACATGAAGTTTAAACTGTGTAAAAAGTAAAACTACAAAGAAGAAGAAGCTTTATATGATTGCACACAAATAAGACTAATGACATCCCAAAATGCTTTCTTTAAGACCATATAAGAGACACGTAAGTAAGCATCAATTAGCATAGTTTTTGATAATTTTGTCGAGGCATTGGCACAACTCTTTGGGTTTTGAAACCATCACCAGATGATCTGCCTCTTTGATCTCCATCACCACTTTCACTTGACTGTTCTCTATCATCCACTGCTGAAATCTGGAGTCAACACATCATCTTCTCCACATATGATAAATTCTTTATCAACAGATCCATATCTCTCTTTAGAGAACGCTGATTTTTTGCTCAAATCATCTTGAAAAACTGCTGCAGGCCTCACCATTATATTCGCCAAAGTCAAATCCTGAAGAACAAGTTATTATTGCTTGTTTAGCCGCTGCTAAAAGTGAGTTTTTCATATAGAAATTGAATAAAGATACTAAATTTTGATTAATTTCGGGTAGAGATTAGTTAAGTTGAATCTGTCATTTTGGAAAGTATGAGATTTTATTATTCTAAATTAAATTCCACTCATCACATATAAAGTACCTTGAAGGAGCAATTCTGCAAAGGTGGTCGGCCGAGTTTAGGATGTAAGGTCGAAATAATAAATGGCTGATCTTCAATTTCAATGATTTTGTTTCAATGTCGTAATATACCTAGTGATTTCTCAATACTACTTAAATATAAAATTAAAACATGTTAATCCAGTGAAAAAAAACCTTGTTTCAACTTGTTCTTGAACGATATTTCCATCAAAACCGCTCTATAAGTAATTTATGTGATTTTAGTAAGTGATGCATATACGTGTTCAAAGATATAAGAAGGAGAATGAATAGGATCGAAAGAATGCACAAAAAAAACAATTACCGCAATCTTTCGTGGAAGGCATTCATTGCCTTCAAGCTTAATCCACCAAAGCTATGCCAACTAATACTACCTTTTCTCCTTCAGTTGAAGCCATCAAATCCATTAGAGGCTAGTCATACTCATTAAAGTTGGAGACATCTTCCATCCTTCATGGATCGAGCATGCCGCAAGATCAACGCAGAGTATCCCTAAGACCTCAACGTGCCACCTTATACAACACCAGCCATGGCCTTCCATGAACTAAAATTATCTTCAGATCAGTCTGTGCACTCATCCTTAATTTCTTCTCTTCTAATCTGATCTGCTTCATCTGCACCTCATTCATTTCATTTATATACGATGTTTTTGAAATTTTTTTAGTTGTATATGATGGTGATTTAATTTATTTTTATAATATTTTCATAAAAACATCATGATCTTCGTTAATTATTGGGTCTAGATTTAAATAAATTTGTCTCAGAAGATTATGAAGATGCTTTGGAAGAGCTCAAAAGATTCATAAGCTATTTTAGGTAGAATTGTTCTTTCTTGTTTTTGGCTTCAGGGATTTTTCTTATGAAGATGTTTTGATGGTTTTTTCATTATTGCAATTGAAGTATATTTTTTAAAATGATCCCAAAAGTAATTAGATTAAAGTTCTAATGAAATATGATGAAATCGAAAGAATATATGCAATATCCTAAAATTAAATTGAAATGGCTCAAATTTGAAATTGAATTAATCCTCCGTTTAAAATTATCGACAATATGTAGTATTAAAATTAATTAAAATTGACCTTCAATGTTTAATGGCATATGTCAAACAAAATAAAAAACTATATGGAGGCATCAAATGATGTGAGCTATCAAATATTTCATGAAATTATTTCACATTAAATAAAATCTATCAAATAATCAAATTAATTTATTAATTACAAAAAAGCTCCTCTCTATTCTCCCTCCTCTCTCTCTCTCTCTCTCTCTCTCTCTCCTATATATCTTCTCTCTCTCCAAAATCCAACTCAAAACCAAAATCTCTCTCCAAGAAACCAAGAAATCCTCCAATTTATTTTTGTGAGCATTATCCAAGAAATGATCACTCTCTCTCTCTCTCTCTCTCTCTTCTCGCTCATTTTATCACGTAAGAGCCAAAAAAAGAGATTCCTCCATCTACCTCCTCCCTATTCGAAGAAATCTGAGCCAATCCTCCCGTTCCATCACGTGAATTGGCCAAATCCAGCAGCCGTCCAGCTACAGTGCTCGACCTTGCACTGTAGCACCGAACGGAGAACTCATTCTCCCAGCCGTAATCCCATTACTTTACCGAATTCAAGAAACTGAGAATCCACTCTAATCCAATCCGACCTCCTCTGCACTGTAGAACCGCCGACCGATCTAACCAAGAAACCTGACCGGATCCTCCCATTTCCCCGTCATCATCTCTCCGTCCAAGAATCAAGAATTTGATTACTTCACACCTCTTCCCTTCTTGCTACAGTACTCGAACCGAACGACCCGCCCGCTGAACAGCGTTTTCTCCGTCCAAAAATCCCGTAATGCTGTTTACTGTAGCACCGAAAAAAATTTCATTTTTTTTGGCGGTATCTCAGCTACAGTACCCTAATGGGATGTAGAAATGTGGTCTAAAATTTTACGTACCCGTTTGCGTTGTTTCAACCCGATGAGAGAAATCTATTAAAATATAAATATTTATGTCTGCCGACATATGATATCGTGAAAAAAATTATGGATATTCTTGTATAAGAAAATATTTGAAGATCATTTTTGTGGGCTTCAAAAATTTACTACTAATCTCTCAATAAAGAGAGTGATTTAAAGTGTCGGTATAATTTTCAGAAGGCAGATGAAATAATAGATAATACACTACCCAGAGATTTCACCCTTGTTTTGTGAGGACTTTAGATCTGTTCTGTGCTTCCTAGCTCAAGCACCTATAGTTAATTACCTCCAATGCGAGAGAGAGAACTTTCGACAAGGCTAGTAGGTATAGTGTAGATATAATGAATATATGAGTTTTAAAATTTAGATATAGAAATTCATTATATTTAACTTAAAAGGATGGTTGGATGAATGATGACGTCGATCTAAATCCCATGGTTTCACATCCCATCCCGACTAGATACCCAACGAGAATGATCCTATCGCCATGAGTTGGCGCCCAAGAAATCCTTATAGACTTGGGTTGTTTCTGGGAGACAAACTTAAGTCTACCTTAGCTGAGAGGATATTTTTCCCAATCAAGTATACCCTGTGGTTCACAACTCAAAGCGCGATTATGGGAGCATACCGCCACACCGTAATATAATGGTGTTTAGTGACAACCACCCGCCGATGACTCGATCAGAATCGATCAAGTGTGGAGCCTACCGGCCAAATCACGCAGTAGAACACGCCAGCCCCTGGCCGGCATGAGATTGTTTGAGTAAATATAGACTTGATTTGACCGCCTTTGTGAGTTAGCATTTTCTTAATTTGTCATCTCATACAAACAATTGGATGGTGAACTAGATTTTTTAGCTTTAAGTTCTTTAAAAATTAAATTTTATTTAAGCATTTATAATTTGGTGATTTTTTTTTAATTTTATACATTGAGTTTGATTAATTCAATTTGAGGTTGGAAGCACATTTTTATGGTAAGTATCCCCTCCAGTTGAAATCTTCATTCAACACAGCTATCATCAGGGTAGTTTATAATTTCACTTTTGATCTCTTAATTCTATTAATTTAATAATAGAGGATCGATTTATGTCATATGATGTAATTAGCTTCTTAGATATTTTGTTAGATCAAGATATTATAATAACATCATTTGATTTTAGGTTAATCCCACTGCCCCAAGACCCAACCTGGATCAACAAAGATCATCCTTAGACATAAAATTTAAGTATTCAGCCTAGTGTCGGGGCCCATGCAGGTATATTGTAATTTTCGGTAATTTTATGTTTGATTAATGAGATTTATTTTATAGTTTCATTTTTTATGAATTTAATGCATTTTTTAGACATTTAAAATTTGCACTTGAAATCTATGTCCGAATACGCATGAATTTATAGTCTTAGATAATTTCACCTAATTAGTGGTTTTATTGATTTTAAATTCATAATTAAAATAAAATCTCTCTTTTTGATTAATGGAAGCCTTATGATTTTGATTTTGATTTAAGACGCTTCTTCTGCCTGCATTTGTAAATTCGTAAGATGTTATAGATTGATCTAATATCTTATTAAAATTTTCAAATTAATATTTAATTGATTCCAATTTAGCAAACCTTTTACATTAGAATTTGCACTTTAAATCTCTATGTCCCAGCACATGCACATGTATCTAAGAATGTCTTAATTAACTTCTTCGCTCTTGTATGATATGTTGTGAATCTGGTGGCATTTTATTTTAGCTCTTATTTAATTCAGAGCACCATACCATCATTTGCATTTGTTTCTTTGTTTATTTAATTTGGAAATTCAACAAGTTTCATCCGTTTATTGATTAGCTTATAAGCTCATTATAATTCGCTTAGACTTCTTCTCTTTTTCGCCTTTTAATTCATATAATGCTATCTAATCATAAATAGTTTTATTTGTGCTCATCTGAGCCATTCTAGCTCATTCTTGCTTGTAAGCTAGCTACTTAATATTTATACTTCTTACAAAGTAATCGTCATATTTATTTGCACGTTTCATGCAAATCATTCTAGTTCATTTGGAACTCAACTTATGGATTAGATTGTCCAGTAATAGATGGCATGCATGTATATAAACAATCAAGTTCTTTGTGAATTCCTTATAAGTTTAATTTATATTCCTATTCTGTCTTTCAATGAGCCTCCAAACTCATAGCAATTCTTATTCATATTTCATTTTGAATCACTTCAATGTGT
Organism: Cymbidium sinense; assembly: GCA_021442155.1. Classification (NCBI taxonomy): domain Eukaryota; kingdom Viridiplantae; phylum Streptophyta; class Magnoliopsida; order Asparagales; family Orchidaceae; genus Cymbidium; species Cymbidium sinense. The sequence continues at coordinate 93,096,663 of CM038220.1, forward strand.
TGAATGTGACGTCATATAATTTAATTGATCAATAAAATATTTGTCCAGACATTTCAACTAGCCTTTAAGTTTATTATGAATCTCGTTCAAGTCTTTTTTGTTTTGTCTTCAAATTGCTTAATCATGATATAAAGTGATCAAATCATTTATTAAGAAGAACTGATCATGCTCATCGGCAAACTACACAGCCCTAGTACAAGCTCTTTGCAAATTTTGTTTGAGTTTTCTTCTTTTTTGAAGGTGGGCATTCAAGTATGCCACAAATTTCATATATTTTGATATATAAGATACAAAAATTCAATAATTCTATGAAAAGTTATATTCATGCACATAAATGAGCATTGAATTTTAAGTTTCATTTGTATTTTTTTTTTTGCAAGTTAATTCTTTTATCTCAAAAGTTTGCATTTAATTTAATTGTTGATTTATACTTCAAATATTCTATTAATTCATTTGGTTTGAATTTTTTTCTTATCCATAATACAAAATTGCCTCCCAAAGATCATCCCCACATAAATCAGACTTGACTAACCGCCACGCTTCTGTTACGGCCGTTGTCTTACCACATGCCATCATAGTCTTCAAACCCATCACGCTCTCGAGTCGAGGGTCTTCAAACTCATCACCGAGCATAATGAGGTCTTCAAACACCGGAATTTCAATTCATATTTTAATTTTGAGCTTAGAATTTATTTTGTATTAAATTAATTAAGTCCTCGTCAATTTTTTGGCATCATTAGCATGATTATGTCCGAGTCCGCTTTTACGTATGGACTCCAATCTCGCCCAACGCTGTCCAAAGGATTTTTTCCCGCTTTAGAGAGAATCGACCTGACTGACCACGCCGCTTATCCTAGCTCCCACCCCCTCCCTCGTTCAAATAGTGGGAGAAGAAGCATCATTGGAATGAGCGGGAGGAATTTAAAAGAAATATATATCTAGATTTAGATTTAGGGTGTATTTTTTCAAATCGAGCTCGAGAGAGAAAGATATTTTCTCATTTCCTTTTATGAAAGAACCATGAAGATGGAGAACCGAAGTCCTTGAGAAAATAGTTGAGGATGTATTAAAAAAATTAATCGTAATTTTTCTCAACCGCAGTAATGCAATTTTTTTTTTACAGTTTCTTAGTGTTATTCCTTGAAATTCTTTTATTTAGTGTATATTTCCTTCACTGTTTGGAGGTCTTTGCAAGAGGGATTTGCTTATTTTGAGAGATTTTTGCATCTGTTCTCTCTGTACTCTCATGAGAGTACAGATGATTTTCTGAATATTTTTGCAATTTATTTTACCTGGATGGAGAGAATATAGTCATTATATTTCCATTAGAAGCAATTTTATGGTTGTTTGGTTAATCTTTATGGGAGATTCTTATTTGTACTCTCTATACTCTTTATACTCTCCTGAGAGTATAGAGCATTTTGGGCAATTTTTTTCACTTTGTATGGCATGTTTGGAGAAAATATGTTTACAATCCATCACTAATAATTTGGAGGTCGGTTTTTTTTAGTGTTATTTTGTAGTCAGACTCTCACTCTCTTGAGAGTACATACAATTTTGCAATTTTTTTAGTTTCATTGGCTGGTTTGTTGATTATGTTACATACCGGAAGCAATTTTGAGGGATGTTTGGATGATTTGAGTGCATCTCATTCTTGTACTCTATGTACTCTCCTTAGAGTACAGATCATTTTAGGTTATTTTTTTCACTTTTTGTGGTATGTTTGGAGGGAATATGTTCAATACAATCTATGAGAAATAATTTGGAGGTCGTTTTATTTTTTAGTGTTATTTGCATCTAGAGTACGATGATTTTGGTCATTTTCTCCAATTTCTTAAGACCTGATTGAGATTATTTTCATTACATTTGTACTCTGTTCTTCTTCAGACTCACTCTCTTGAGTGAGCATTTTGTTCATTTTTGTCTATTTCTTTGGCTGCTTTGGAGGAAATATGTTTATCGGCACAATTTGGAGGTTATTTGGTTGATTTGTTAGTTTTTCGATCAGTACTCTCATTTCTCATGAGAGTACATAGATGATTTTGGTCATATTGTCAGTTTCTTTGGCCTAGTTGTTGAGAGTACATTCCTTTGGAAGCAATTTGGTAGCTGTTTGGATGATTTCTAGAGATTTTGCACCGTACATTTCGCAAAGACTCTTTAATAATGAAGTCATTGAAGTTTTATAGAGGCTTCATTTGCATCAATTCATTAGACTCCACAAAATTCAGCAGGACTCAATAACCATGACCTCAATCCTGTCTTGTTGGGACATAGAGAAGCAAGCTTTCTTTCTGGGTGGGCAGTGCATTCCTTTCACCCTCGATAAAGTTACAGTAATTGTAGGAATGCCAAACAGAGGGGAGAATGTCTTATGGAGATAATGTCTATCTGAGGTCAAGACTTAGTGAGGAAGCCCTTAAAGAGCATTTTGAAGGTAAAAACACAAAGCAAAAGAAGCCTTACAGCAAAAGAAGCCTTAAAGAGCATCACTCACAAAGGATAATAGGAATGCCAAACAGAGGGGGATCTTATGGCATGAGGAATGTGCTATCTGGTTAGCACTTCCAAAGGAGGAAGCCCTTAAAGAGCACCTTGAAGGTAAAAAATATAAAGCAAAAGAAGCCTTACTGAGCAAGAAGACTGCCCCCTCTATACTCTCTGTACTCTCAGTACTCTCTGTACCCTTTGTACTCTCTATACTCTATGTACTCTATCTACTCTTCTCAACTCATGGGTAACTTGATATAATACTGTTTATGTTTCTATGATGATTTCTTTACTTGTTTGGAGGCTGTTTGGTTAGTTTTTTAGTGTTATTTTGCATCTGTACAGATGATTTTGTGAACATTTTTTTCCAGTTTTTTTGGCATGGTTGTTCAGATTATGTTCATTACATTACATTGGAAGCAATTTGGAGGGATGTTTGGATGATTTTTGCATCTGTACTCTATGTATTTAGCTCATTTTTTTCCCTTTCTTTGTCATGTTTGGAGGGAATATGTTTATTTATGGAGCTATTTTACATGTCACATTTAAGTGGAGCTATCTTGGTAGGTGAATGCGGTTAATGAGCAGTGCGATGACGAAGTCGTGATGTCTAATGAACCAAATTTGGGAAAACTCCTTGGCACCACTGTTTAGAATGAAACAAATGCGTATCGCACATCAAATCGCTTCTTTTTGAAGGACCATACTAGTTAGTTATTGGCCAAACTTAAGAAATTGAAATCAAAAGATTTTTATGTGCAAAAGTGTCGGAAGAAATTTGCGTCTAAATGGCTAGCAAAATTCCGTAAAAAAACATACAAGGACGGCTTGTCCGGCCATGATTAGATTCTCTGCTGACTTGGATGGGAACTGGATGGTTAAAAAAGTTATAATCATTCATTGGCAAAGCTCACCGACCTACATCTTCTGATCACGATGCATTAATGATGAAAAGGCTGTTGAGACAATGACGAGGCGAAATTAAAGCAACCGATGCATTCACTATCTAAGGAGAGGTTGGTAGAGAATATTAAATTAAAAAAGAGATGCTTTCAATTTTATTCAAAGAGAAAAGATCGAGGATTGCGAATGGTGACAGAGAATTCATTAATACAACCTGCTGGAAAGGCGAAAATGACGGATGTTTGCATGGGATGATGAGTCGATTGTTTAGTAAGTTTTTTTAGAGCAATGACATGTCTAGGATGGAATATGATTATTTTGGTGATGTGATAATTTTTGATACAAGTTATCGACTCAATAAATATAATCTTGTTTGTGCCCTCTTGTTGGAGTGAATCATCACAAGAAAATGTTATTTGAGTAGCCTTTTATCGAAGAGATGATTGAGTCATTCTCAAGGTTATTCTAGAAATTTCTTGCTTGATGAGTGATACATCCTATAACAATATTCACCGATCAAGATACACAAGACGAAGCTATATTACCGTGATACTCGTAGTTGTCATAATGGCATATTTTCAAGAAAGCTCCTTCCAAGGGGATTTCCCAAACAAAAGATAGTAAAAGCAACCTAAAAGCATCTTAGGCCAATCTTGGTGGTCGCCCGCCAAGTGGGATTTCCATCGCCTTCCATGTACTTGCACAAACATCCTCAACACTATTATCTTGGACTACCACTCATCATTTCGATTGTTTTTGGGATAGCTCACAAAAGACCGTCAAGATCTTCAACAAGTAATTTGATCTAAATAACAAAAAGTATAATCAATAAGGGGCGTAAAAAAACCAGTTTACGGAAACCAAATTGAAAATAACTCTTACAATCTCTGGAAGAATGGCCTTATGTGTTGGTTTTGGTAATGAGTCATAAAAATACTAGGTCCCTAGCTTAATATGCCCAACCAGGAGTGTCCAATACTGATTATCTATAATTGGAAGTAAGAGTAGCTCAGCCCTTGACACACGCAGTGATGTCGGATGAACATTTTGCTTTCCTCAGGTAGCTATATTTTGCTTTGTAAGAAAAGAAGAGAACGTTTATAAATTATAGTTTTCATCTATACAAATAATGATTGAATTATCTACATATTTTGGGGTAACTTACCCAAAGGTAAGCATGAGATGTACAAATAGGGACATACTGGATGAGTAATTACCCAATAAGAAGGCGGCATCAATGTGCATTTGAGGATATTGATCCGCCAAAGAACTCACCGCCTCGCCAATAATGATATTCCCAACCGTGAATACTGTATCACTCCTACAAGTGATAAATATTTTAAAGTGAGCTTAATTAAACGAATAGGTTATTTTATGTATGAAGGAGCTGATTGAAGATTGACTTACTTATCCTCGAATCGGGAGCATGGCATGTCAATAAGATGGAGCATCGGCAGTGTAATAGCTCGGATGAGAACTCAACAAAATGATGTGCCTCTACCCGCAATAAAATTACGATGATGAAAGTTAGTGATGAAGAGATTCACTATGAATTAAGGATCGATCTACTGAGATGATTCATACCTCTGAATGATGCTCCTCCACCACAATGATAACAGTTTGTGGGTCATCGACCTTTATTGGCTCATCTATGCGAACCTATAAAAAAATTTAGTGAAATATATTTTTATTATCTCAAATTTAAAAGAAAGTAACTTAATACTCACCGCTCATCTTCGAGTGAGGCCACCACATCACTTATTCTTGCTCGTGACTTCCTGTAAGTGTGTGAAGGGGAACTAACAACTTTCCTCTTCCTTATCTACCGAGCTTTCACACAATGCTCAATGCTGCTGATTAAAGGCTTCGGAGCATTAGGGGCTTCCCAAGTGGAAGTATCCACAGGGGGAGCAGCTTCCCAAGTAAAAGTATCCACAGGGCAGTGTAGCCTCCATGTGAGACTCCCTCAGGCAGCCTCCACAGGGGAAGCTCCTCTGGTAGCCTCCATAGGTGCTCTGGATCCTCCTCAAGAGTTCCCCTTTGGTGACCTCCACGTGAGCTTCCCTAACGAGGGATGGTGACCCTACCCGAAGAACCTCCTAGATAGAACTGCAAATCAATCCCATTCATTCTCTTTGTCATTGTTGCTTGAAAAGAAGATAATTTATCTTTCAAGTCCAAAACTGCAAGTATCCTCTCCAGCAAAAGCCTTCGTGGGGGCAGTGAGGCGTGAGGATACACTAGATGGGGAGAATATCGAGGAGGGACATATGGAGATTCAATGGGGCTAAACTGGACTTAGAATTACTATCGAACATGTATTGCATGTTGGGCAGGGAAAAATGATTCAACGAGCCAGGTCTCCTCTTCTGATATGTCCTCAAATGAAAGGCAGACTTGGGTTAAACCAATAAGAATATGTGATGACTATAACATAAATAAATACATAATTATAAGAACTAAGTGAAATTATTATATGTCACCTGGTGTCCTCCTAAACGAGTGAAGGCTTCATCTAGAAACTTTATTTTCCATCAGACGCTTAAATGGAGAGATGGCTCATGATGCTTATGTGGCCTAGATCTACTAATATTTATGTAAGTTAACTTCAATGAATCAAATAATACATAATCGAAGATATAAAACATACCATAAGAAGAGTGATAAATCCACTCATGTACCCGGGTGTCCTCTGGGTATGAATCTTTGATGTAATACCATCAAATTGGAAACTAGAAAGCAGATTTCTACCCGCTTGTATTCAAGAATTTATTTATATCATCGGTGTAGGCAATCAATTCTGATGCCACCCTATAGTTGTGATATACAAAAAAAAAGATTTGACTATATAAAATGTATGTACAACTGTATAAACTGTGCCACAGGAAATGAGCTATCCGCATGCTCAAGCATAGTCTTATAGTCCGCTGAACTAAACTGTGATAGCAGAGATTTACGACCTTCCTCGGCATCCCTACTACCGCAACTTTATCGGGGGTGAAAGGAATGCATTGTCCACCCAGAAAGAAAGCTTGCTTCTATATCTCCCAGCAAGAAAGGATTGATGTAATGGCTATTGAGTCTTATTGAATTCCGTGGAGTCTAATGAATTGATGCAGATGAAGCTCTTTAAAATGTCAATGACTTCATCAGTAAATCATGATGTAATATTATCGAACACCGTTCTAATGGTGGTAGGCCTGCATCTTGAAGCTATCCTTTTCCTAGACATTGTAAACTTCAAAATGAAAAGTCAATTGATGAAAGTAATCTGAACAACCAGGCCAAAGAAAATCAAAAATCATTCAGATTCTCAAGAGAGTACAGATGCAAAATAACACTAAAAAACCAATTAAACAACCTCCAAATTATTCCTGATGGATTGCAATGAATATATTTCCTCCAAATAGGCCAAAGAAATTGGAAAAAATGTCCACAAAATCATTTGTACTCTCAAGAGAGTACAAAGAGTACAGATGCAAAAATCTCCCAGAAACCATCCAAACATCCCACCAAATTGCTTCCAATGTAATGTAATAAACATAATATGAACAACCAGGCCAAAGAAAATGAAAAAAATGTCCATAAAATCATCTGTACTCTCAAGAGAGTACATAGAGTACAGATACAAAATAACACTAAAAAACTAACCAAACAGCTTTCAAACTATTTCTAATGGATTGCAATGAACATATTTCCTCCAAATAGGCCAAAGAAATATGAAAAAGATGATCAAAATGCTCTGTAATGAGAGTACAGAGAGTACAAATGCAGAAATCTCCTAAAAATCATCCAAACAACCACCAAATTGCTTCCATTGTAATGTAATGAACATAATCTGAACAACCAGGCAAAAGAAACTGGAAAAAAAGTCCACAAAATCATTTGTACTCTCAAGAGAGTATAAAGAGTACAGATGCAAAAATCGCCCAGAAACCATCCAAACATCCCACCAAATTGCTTCCAATGTAATGTAATGAACATAATGAACAACTGTGCCAAAAAATTGGAAAAATATTCAAAATCATCTCAGACTCTCAAGAGAGTATAGAGTACATATGCAAAATAACACTAAAAACTAACCAAACAAACCTCCACCCTCGATGGATTGAATAACATATTTCCAAAATAGCCAAAGAAACAAGAAAAAATGACCAAAATGCTATACGATGCAAAATCTCCAAAGAAATCATCCAAATACCACCAAATTACTTTCACTGGAATGTAATGAACATAATCTGAACAACTCAGGCCAAATAAACTAAAAAAATATCCAAAATCATCTGTACTCTCAAGAGAGTATAGAGTACATATGCAAAATAATACTAAAAAATAACCAAACAGCCCAAATTATTCCCGATGGATGAATGAACATATTTCTTCCAACAAAGCCAAAAAGAAAGGAAAAAATAACCAAAATGCTCTGTACTCTCATGAGAGTACAGAGAGTACAGATACAGAAATCTCTTAAAAACCATCCCAATAGCTACCAAATTGCTTCCACTGAAATGTAATGAACATAATCTAAACAACTAGGCCAAAGAAACTGGAAAAAAATATCCACAAAATCATATGTACTCTCAAGAGAGTACAAAGAGTACATATGCAAAATAACACTAAAAAAAATAACCAAACAGCCTCCAAATTATTCTCGATGGATTGCAATGAATGAACATATTTCCTCCAAATAGCCAAAGTAATAGGAAAAAATGGTAAAATGCTCAGACTCTTATGAGAGTAAAGAGTATAGAGAAATTTTCAAACCATTCAAATACCACCAAATTGCTTTCACCGTAATATAATGAACATAATGAATAACCGTGCCAAAGAAATTGGAAAAAATTCCATAATCAACTCTCAAGAGAGTATAGAGTCTGATACAAAATAACACTAAAACCAAACATCCTCCAAATTATTTATTGCAATGAACATATTTCTCTAAATAAAGCCAAAGAAATAAAAAAATAAAAATGATCTATACTCATGAGAGAGAGATGCAAATCCCCAAAACCCTCCAAACAAACCACCAAATTGCTTCCACCTGAATGTAATGAACATAATCAACAACAAGACCAAAAAAGCGAAAAAAAATATCCATAAATCATTTGTACTCTCAAGAGAGTATAGAGAGTACAGATGCAAAATAACACCAAAAAAATAATCAAACAACCTCCAAATTATTCCTCATGGATTGCAATGAACATATTTCTTCCAAAGCAAAAAAACAGTCTATGACGTATGCAGAGTACAAATGCAAATCGTAAACCATCCAAAGCCCACCAAATTGCTTCTACTAGAATGTAATAAATATAATCTGAACAACCAGGCCAAAGAAATTAAAAAAAAATGTCCACAAAATCATCTATACTCTCAAGAGAGTACAAATGCAAAAAATCACCCAAAAATCATCCAAATATCCCTCCAAATTACTTCCAATGTAATGTAATGAACATAATCTGAACAACCAGCAAAGAAAAAAAAAATATCCAAAATCGCTATACTCAAGAGAGTACAGATAGTACAGATGCAAAATAATACTAAAAAATCAACCAAACAACCTCCAAATTGTTCCTGATGGATTGCAATGAACATATTTTCTCTAAACAGGCCAAAAAAACAGGAAAGAAATGATAATGCTCAGATTTCATGAGAGTACAGAGTCAGTAGAAATCGTCACGTAATTATAATTCCATCGACAACATACTATTATTCCTAATCGCCATACAATTCAAACATGACCAAACATCCTATCATGTGATATACTAAACATTTCACAAGGCTAATCAGTTCAAAAATTTGAAAATAACGGCATGTACCATCTTGACAGTACAGAGAGTACATATGCAAAACATATCCAAAAACTACTAAAATACATCCCGTTCAATTAAAGAACTCAAATATTCTAAAATGTTCACATGGTAGACGGTGAGAAGAATAGAGAAAATGTTAAATTCATTAAAGTTCAGAAACACATGTAAATATCTCATGTAGTCGCCTACAATACCTCAATAAAAGTTATTCGCAAGATTTGCTAAACCACCGAAAACCAACGGACGCTCACGATCGAGAGGGAGAAGCTGAGAGAGCCTAAACTATCATATGCGGAGGAATGTCAACGACACCCGCCTCATTTTTTTCTTCTCCATTGAACGAGTTTGTCGCCAGATAAACAAGTGTCACAAGTCAGATAGCTATTAAGCTAAAATGAAAAAAAAAAAATCACCTGGACATACGTCGGGCCAGGATTGGAGTCCGCACGTAAAGCTACGTGCGGACTCCGGACGTAATATTTTGCCCGCTCCCGCCCTAAGCGAGCAGAGCAAAATAGAGTTGAGGGAATATATATGAAACAGAGGAAGAATGCAGAGCACCACGTCGTCATTTCTCAAATAAAGGTTCGAGTTTTCTCCGTCAACTTGCTGCGCGATACTTTTGGCAAACCCGTATGAGATTGGTAGGGCCACAGTGTCGTCGGCGTTGATTGATACCTGAGGTACCGCCGCCTCATCCTCAGCAGCGAGGACGGAGAATGGCAAACACCCCGGCGCCGGATCATCGACGGTGATAACAACGAGGCCCGCGTGGAATTCTTCCCAGCCTCAGAGTTTTTCCACGTATATGGACTGGGTGATGATGATCTTCGCGCCTCAGGAAGTGAATTGCTTGTAGATTTCAGCCGAAGTGCAGAATGGATTAGCAGTGGTCACGGTCGTGCCGAGGAAAGAGGCAGCGATGAAAGTGAAGGTGAACTGTGGATAGTTTTGGAGGAGGATGAGGATCATGTCGCCTTGCTTAATGCCTAGGTCAGCGAGTTCGGCAGCTGCGCGGCGGCAAAGAAGGTGTGTCTCTGTGAAGGTGTATGTTTGGCCGGTCAGGCGATGAGACAGGGCTGTTAGCGGACTCTGCGAGTTTCTTTAAATAGTTGGTGTGAAGAGGGACATGAAAATTCTCCTTCTGTTGATCTTAGATTCAAAGCAAGGGGAAAGAATCTGATCATGTGAATTATATTTCAAGTATTTCTAATGTCGAAGCTTTGCTGAAAAATTCAAGAAAATTGAAGACCTCCGTCGTTGATCTTGGATCCAGCGAGAGATGAAAATCATTTCTCCGTCGATCTTCGATCTCGAGCATGGGAGAAGAGTGCAGGCGCCACTAACTTAAATAAATTGGCATAAATTGAAAATTCTAAGCCTAAATTTGAATATTAAAATAGTTTTAAATTTTAATTTAAGTTCGCCAAACTTTGAAATATATAAAATTTACCAAATTCACTTTTAATTAAAGTTGAAATTTTGAGATCTTGATCTCGTATGTCATCATTCCATTAACTATATGTTTTCGATAAATAAATAATAAATTTCATAAATTAACAATATTCCATCTATTACTTGTTCTTATACGTTAATTAAAGTTGACTATCTTAATCGAAAGTTCTCTCTCTCTCTCTCTTATTCTTGCAGAGGGGTAATTAACTATAAGGACTTGCACCTATGGAAACTTCTAATCAAATCAAAAGTCCTCACAAAATGAGGCCAAAATCAATAGATAGTGTTTATCTACTATTTCATCTCTTTAAATTTTGATTGACATTAATCTAATCTCTTTATCTATATGTTTAATTTTCAAATTCCATGATATAATTATTATTTATTTTGTTGCCATATCTACTTCTCTTAATTATAGTAATACAACTCTAATTATTAATGTTTACATATATAATGTAATGCTAGATCTGTAGATCATGACAATTCAAAATTTTCAAAGATAGACTTGTTTGTTAAGATTCACATTATAGCCATTTGATGATCATCATTACTAGAGGTTTGTTTGAGATAGTTGTAGTTATATTAAAAGCAACGCGATTGTTGCAGAAAGACGTTAAAAAAAAAGCTTTGGTGGGTTTACATTTTTTTTTTTACAAATGTCAAACCCCAGCTTTCTCGCCGCACCACAGGTAATAAAATCAAGTTTGGAAAACACAGCTTTTTTACAATGGATTCTTCAAAATGCAATTAAAATGCACTTCTCAAATAAAGTAACAGTGCTTTTTCACATTATACTGTTGCCACATTGCTCCCCTCCCCCAAACACAACCTAAAATGAAGTTGTCTCATTGAATGGGTTCCACATATTTATTTCCTAAGTTGACTTTATTAATAATTTTAGATGAGAAAAATCATAGGCATAGAATATTTCACTACATCTTGAAAGAAATTGGATTACAAGTGGATTGGTGGTTTACATACCAAGATCCAATGAAATTGTATATATATGTGTGAGTGTTTATTCAGGATGGATAAAATTTTAAATAATTAAACGATATAATATAATAAATAAATAATATATAATTAAAATTTTTATGATATATTATTTCTTTATTTTCATAAAAAATTAAAATTATTTAAATTAATAAATTTAACTAGAAATTAATTTAAAATTAACTAAAAATAAATCATATTTGGTTAAGTTAAAAAGATTTATTTAAAAATTAATATTAAACATATAATTATTTAAATTAAAATTAAAATTTAATAACTAGGTGAACAGAAAGAACTCAAATATCTGAAAACTCTAAAATTTTTCTTGATGTTAGATGCCAACAAACATGTCCAGTAACTATTGTCAATCAATTGTAATCATCTGATTATTTTTATTTGATTATCTCTGCTCATCTGTCATCATCTAATTGTTTTCACCCAAAATTTATCTCGAGATTGTCTTTTAATTATCTTAGGTGCCAATTGGGATAACTTTTATTTTTTATTTTTTATTTATTTATATTTTGCTTAAAAATAAAACTTGTTTGATTATACTATTTATTTTTAAAAGCACTCAAAACATTTGTTAGATGCTTTGAGTATTTTTAAAAATAACTTTATTTGTTTTTAAATACAAAAAATAAAAACACATAAAAATACTCTAAATAAATATATTTTCAAAAATAACATTAAAAAATTAATAAACAGAAAATAAAATTGATTCCAAACAACCCCTTCATTTAATTATCATCACATGTCTACTATTGTTCCCTATTATATGATTGTCTATGTCAAAATGTGTATGTCTTATTATTTTTTTACTTAAAATTTTCTCTCAAATTTCCATTAAAATAGTCAAAATTTCATGCAAGAATATTTCTTTCAAAGCTTAGGAGCTATTTGGGATAAATTTTGTTTTGTGTTATTTTATGTTATTTTTAAAAATATGTTTGTTTGAATTATTTTTGTTTGTTTTATTTTAAAATAAATAAATTATTTTTTAAAATACTCAAAAATAATAATAACATATCAAATATATTTTATTTTGAAACATAAACAAAATAAAATAAAAATAAAAAATAAAAACATAAATAAAATGAAATAAAAATAAAAAATAAAATGATCTCAAATAGCCTATTAATTTTAATGCTGTGAAAATTTTTAATCTCTTCTTTTGATATTTTTTGCAATGAGAAATATTTTATAGGCCAATTTATTACTATGAATAAAATAGAAAGCCACATTGCAACAAAGATCACATATAGTAAGGACGATTAGAGACTTTAAGTGATTCAAATGTCAATTCTCTCATATTTATATGATCAAATATGTATCACTATAATGCCTAAGTTATAATGGGTGATAATATGCTCAGATATTACAATGATGTGATAACATAATATGTTATCAATTATTTTTATTGTTCATATAACTAATCAAATAATAATCCAAAAAATAAAATTAAAAGAAAGAAAAAAAGAAAGATTCAATTTATTACATTTAAGATTGAGTTTATTATTATTATTTTTTTGATAATTTAACTCACACGTTTAAGCTTGAATGAGTCACCGCGTTGAAAGCTAGATGGCCAACCAACGGCTCCGCCGTCTCGCACAGATTGAGTTTATTTGAATTAAATTATAATGACCATTCACCAAAAATTAAAACTCCGCATACAACTGATAGAATGATAATATATAATATAACATTTAATTAATTTATCTTGCTGCATGCTCGAGATATATATATATATATATATATATATATATATATATATATATATATATATATATAGAGAGAGAGAGAGAGAGAGAGAGAGAGAGAGAGAGAGAGAGAGAGAGAGATGATGCCAATCATGAGCCAACATTTTAAAATGATTAATTTTCATTTCAATGGTGGTCATCCGGTTGAATCAAACTAATTCAATTAATTAATTTGATGCACATAAACATTTTTTTTCATAATTACTTCTCTTAAAATTTTAAGTTTGAATTAGTTTAATCATTTGATTGACCTCATATGTAGCCATGTGACAAGCTCCCCAAGTCAAATTAATTTCTGGAAGCACAAGACAAATCATACCAAAAGACTGCGACGTCAAAAATGGTCGAACGACCTCCCATCGACGATCGAACCTCACCGCCGCTCAAAACATCAAAATTGTAATATAATTATTGAATCTAACGAGCAATTAAAGCCAAGTTATCAATACGTCGACGCGTATATCGAGGGTCTGCGATGACACCAAATGACCCGCTCATAAATTGATCATGTCATTAGCTTCAAAACATCAAAATTATCAAATGAGACCGTCCGCCAATTCTGGACAAGTCGCAAAAAAATAGCCGAAAGTGACGACGCATTTTGAGTCGAAATGGACTCATGACTCAACCAAATGATCCGACGCCAAACGGACATACGCCATTACGCTCGATATATATATATATATATATATATATATATATATATGTACGTATCGGCATGAAATTCACATTAGAACCATTTAATTCATTTAAAAATTAATTATAAAAATTTCTAAATTACCCCCGTGCTTAACCGTTCCGCCAATTTTTTATTTTTTCATTTTTAGTTTTTTTCAACTGCTTCAAAAGAAAAAAATTGAAAACACTACTCCTCCTCATTTTCTCCCACGTTACTCTCCCCATGCTACATTCCCACGTCAAAAAAAAAAGGCCTCTGCGAAAAGGTAAAAAGATTTCTCTTCTAGGGGTGTGTTCGAGCCGATTTCAAGCCGAGCCATAGTCGGCTCGAAATCAGCTCGAAAATGGGTAATTCGGCTCGAGCTCGAGTTGTGCCTCGAAAGTTTCGAGTCCGAGCCTAGTCGGATCGAATCGAGCTCGAGCTCGATCCGGCCAACTGTGAAACGAGTTGGCTCGAATTAACCGAGGTCGAATCCAAACGACCGCTCAAATGCAAACGAGTTGGCTCCGGCTCAAAATGAAATGTGAGAGAAGGAATTTTAATAACAAATTTTGGCATATGTAATAATATAAATTGCAATTAATAGTAAACTATAATTTTACAAATTAAAAATACAAGTCTAGAAAATGATACAATTGGCATAACATTTAAAATAAACAAAAAAAAAAATATGAAAATGTCTTTTGTTTGTGGACTTAGAGAAGAATATCCATCTTCAAGCATTAACAATTAGCGAAAATTTATAATTTGTATATTTTACTTTAATAATTGTATGCTCCAACCTCCAGGTTGCCAAAGCCATCCATTAGAGCCTTAAACATAGAGAAATAAATCCCTAACAAAAGTGAAAAAATCTCACAAATCAGAAACATCATGCATTAATATAGTAGAGTCGAAAAGCAAAATAAAGGCTCTAGGTTGCCTGGCCATCCAATGAGAGGCTTGATAGCCACCAATAATGAAGCAAAAATAAATGAATTAGCCCAAATTACAAATATATTCTCTTCTCATCATCGTCGAAAATTAAAAAATCAAAAATTCTCCATGATAAGCCCACTAGCCCAGTTGAGGTTGACTATGGGTCTACGACCACGAGTTGTCGAGCTGATAAGTAGAAGTCTAGAACCCAAAAACGAAAATAGTAGAAGATAAGTAGCATTAGGGAGAGAAAAGCCATAGTAAAGAGAAATGAAGAGGGCATCCAGAAATTACCATTAAAACCACCACTAAGTCAGCCAAAAGGAAAGAAAATTCACCACCAACCAAGAGACAAATATTATAAAATAAGTAGAGCTAACTAAACCAAATGGAGTCAATACCATTAGCTAACATAAATCCCAAAACACCAAGCCATGGAATAAGCATCCAAAGCAAGATAGTAGCTACAAAAAACCCCACAAAAAAGACCACTAGATCTCATATCCTCCATCGCTCCACCAACAAAATAACAAATAAAACCACCCGTGCCAACACCAAGGGATGAGTAAGAAGCCAAAGCAAGAGGAAAACCGATACCTAAATCAAGAAGCAAAAGTAAAGGAAAAATAGCTGCAACTAAGAGAGGATTGCCAACCTAAGAGCAGATCACAACCCCAAAATTCAGTCAACACATCCACCCAGCCAACCAACCCAGACAAAATAACCAAGTGAACCAACACGCCATCTAAGTTAGTTAGCCAACAAAACTAACTAGTAGATGAGCCAATATAGAGCCCTAAAGAAAGAAAAAAATAATAGCAGACAAAGCCATAGCCCACGGCCCACCTGGAGATCTCCAAAATAACCAGCACAGCCAAATGGAACAAGGTCAGAGGCAAACAAAAACCCTTCCAAATCCCAGAGAGCAAACTATCACTACAAAAGGGAAAATGCAAAGACAACAAACAACCTTAGAATAGCTAACTCCAATCTCAGTAAAAACCTCCAAGCCAAACCAGGAAAAGAGAATAGCAACCACCAAAAAAATCTAAAACTAAGCCAAGCCAGAAGAGGCCAACAGCAACCATGAAAAAATAACCACCAAAAATAGCAACAACCAATAGAACCAACCATAGTATGCAAAAATCCAATTCAAAAAAGGCCACAACAAGATAAAACCATAGACAATTTGCCTGTAACTCTTGAGTTGATATAAGTCTAAATAACACAACCACATATGATCGAAAGATAGATACCGCTTGGTTGGCTCCACATAATATTGAATGTACCTTGGCTAAAGCATTTTGTTCTGTTCTCCTCAAGAAATCTTATAAATGGTAACCTCACGACTTGTGCCCTCAAAAAATTGAGTTGAGTTCTTTATTTTTAGAGTGACTAACTAAGCAAACAAAATGCCAAAATAAGACTTCAGCCATGTAAGAATGTAGAATGCATCAGTACATAAAATATAGTAAGAATGTAAGTAACTATGTAAGATGACAAGATGAAGCAAATAGGTTTGTAAAGTCAAAATAAAAGTTCAAACCAAAATTTTATATTCTAATATTGCATGCATCAAGAGATAAAATATAGTAAGAATGTAAGATGAAGCAATATGTTTGTAATGTCAAACCAAAATTTCAAATCTAGATAGAAACTTATAGACAATATCAAGTAATATACTAATATGTCACCCCAAATGATGAAATGACCTCAAAGTTAGATCATCGACCAAGTCATTCCACTATTAATATAAAAAATTAATCACCAAAGCTCCATTAATCAATCTCAGTTCAATTTTATCATTGGGCAACATATCTTCATCTGCCACTAACATAAAATATTAAAGCACAAAAGCAAAGAAAAATATAATATGATGCTATATAGCCTACATTATCGAAAGAAAATAGTCTCCAAAAATATATACAAATCAGATTAGTCACATAAAAATGATAAAATAGTCTGATAAAAGTCTCCAAAATAAAGAGAGCATACCAAATGATATCACATGATTTTCATATTTCGATTGGATAAGCTTTCGTACATTTATAACCAAGTTCTCTTCCACAAGAACATCAAACCGAAATTGCAATAGATAAAAAATGAAACTCATATATGAATAGAGAGAGAATTGTATTATAAAATAAAAAAGTAAGATAATATTACCAATGGATCTTTTGATGATTTATATGCAAATCCATACTACACCAAAAGCATCTAATGTTCTTGGTGAAATTGAACTTCTATAATCGCCTAACCACCCAAAGACTAAAAGTTGATTCAGAAGCAACGGTGGTTACTGGATGGTAAAAATATCTTTGGCCATCTTTGAGAGAGTCTTATATTTCATAGCGGACATTTTCCACCATTCCAAAATATCAAATTCTGAATCTGGGCATTTCACCCTAGATTGTAATTTTCAATCAGAACTAATGTAATGCACAGTAAGACACATATAACCAATGGTTTGGTTTGATGTCTAGCAGTCACTAGTAATCGAAACTCTCTCAATAACTTTCAAACTTTTTTTCAACTTATCCTTTTCAGCTTCATACACTTTCATAAACTCCTTCTGATACCAAATCTTAAAATTTTATGATAATTTGGATTCATCGATTTCATCAGAATATTGAACCATAAATGTTCAACTATCATAAAGGGATATTCATAACAATAATCATCTTAGCCACAATATTTTTAATTCTAGAATGATCATAAAGTGCATCTAAACACATAAACTAGATATCGAACCGCCTCCTAAATCATCTCTTGGATCAAATAGTTTTTACTTCTTTCCTTTGTTATCAACCTTGCTATAGTGATTTGATTTGAAATGTCTACTCAATTGAGATGTGGTTCCAGTTTTTTGTTTCACATATGATTTGACATAATAATTATATTTAAACTCACCATTTTTTTTCCTTCTCACATAGTTATTTCACTAAAGTGTTGCCAAACTTGATTGTTGTCTTTTACCCTTGATCTTATGCGTATTTCACCCACCCACACTCTCATTTTGAGTGGTTGCATTATCATCAATAGGTAGGCTTGAACAACTAATAGATTTGCTTTGAGAATGACTTGTCATTGTGTCTATAAGAAGTGAAACGAAAGCGATGCATAGAATCACTCAAAAAAGCATAAATTCTCATATCAGTAACTATTAATTTGAACAACAAATCATGCTTAAAGACTGTATTATAAATAAAAGATCCCCATATATTTACAACCAAGAAATGATCTATCAACATCTACCAACCAACAGAGATTACAGAGAGCAACCAAAGTTACCAAAGCGAAAGGCAATAAGGCATGTGAACATCAATACATCATAAGTCATAACATGTCCCATGAATGCACCACGACCGTAAAAGAAGTAATCAACAAATAACCTCCAACTATCAAGGCATGAGGCAATAGCCAAGGCCCAAGTACCAGCTACTAGCTAGCCAGAACCAGAAGGCAGAGGCACAACAATCAACAGAGGCAGAGCTGCAGTAGTGAAATAATTAGGAAATGAAACAATGGCCAATGAGGAAGAGGAACTATTTATAATAAGAATAATAAAGTTTCAGAACCCAGAAGGCAGAGGCATAGCCGCAGTAGTGAGAGCCGAGAGGGCAAACAGAGAGTTACAGAACTACAGAAGTTACATAACAGGTAAATAGGTAATGACTAATGAGGTAAAAAAATAACATCATCAATCAACATTCATCCCTAACTGCAAGCTTGCAAGTTACAAACCCAGACAGTTCAAGAGTCACGAGCCAGAGGCCCAGAACAGAATCAACCCCAAGTCCTAACATCAATATTCTAACCTAAAATAGTGGAATAATAGAGACAAATACAATTGAAACCCCGCAAATTACAAGTACCCCAACCGCAAAAAATATGAATGCTTAAAGAACCGAAACATCCCCAAATCAACTGCACCAGAAACATCCCCAAATCCAATAGGGGAACTTCAAATAATGGAATAACAGATACAATTGAAATAACCAATAGAATACTTATAAAATCAGAAAATGAAATAGAAAGAGGAAGTATTTCTGGAGCAATGAAGCAAACCAAGCACATGCAGTGATACAGACCGACCACTGATCAAAATCGAAGCAAACCAAGCACTCACTGATCGACGAATGACGATACACATGCGGCACGCCCCACTCAAAAAACTAGGCACGACGAGAAGTGAGAACGGAGAACCACTCAACCAGAGAAGGAAGAACCGAGAAGCGATGAGTCAGGGTAAGTCGAGGGTCGAGAGGGTATTAGTGGAATTTAGAAATTAATATCAGTCAATTAATCGGATCTGTTTCTGCTCGATCGGCAGCGGAGCCCCTACCCGTTCCCTTCGATCCGCTCATGAGCCACGTTCGCTTGTCGGCTCGAAATAAATTTAAGCCACATTTGCTCAAAATCTCATTTGCTTGAGTCGATCTCGTTTCTACCCAAGTTTGAGTTTTTGAGAAGACGATCTTCGCTAATTTCTCAGCCCTATGAATCTCCTCTCCTCTATCAATTTCCCATGTTCCAAAGAAATCCATTGAATCCCACCGCTCCACACACAAAATCATGTATCCCCGCTGCCTTGCTTCAAATTATTCCTCCTGCCAAGAACCAGCCTTCACCGCTAACCCGCTTTCCACCAACTATCGATCTCAGACTCGGCTGCTACAACCCAGCGACCGCTTCGTCGCTGATCCGCTGACGACTCTCTTGTTGCCGCTTCTTCAGAATCGCACATGTACCAGATCTCTGGAGGATCACACCGCGTCGGCCATGCATCTTAAACGGTTCGCTGGCCGGTGGAGATTCGCTGACTCTATCCTGCCGACACCGGCTATTCAGCTTCTTCATCAGAATCAGAATCGCCTGCATCCGCACACTCAGATTTGCTTCATAGACCATACATCCAGCACGTGTCGGATTCCGATTCCACTCCTCGCATGGCGACAGAGATACCTGGCTGACATGATGTTTTTCTTCAAACTGCCACGATTCGCCAGCCTCGTTCTCACGCGTCTCCAAATAAATCCTCAAACCTGACCCATTTTACACAATCTAGCCGTGGCCCCACCACCGATGTCCACAACCCGAACCTTACCCGTCTATTGCGCCTGGAAGAACATCGCCACTGACAAATTCTTCTTCGATTTTCATTACACTCGCTTTAGCCATTCCATTTTCGCTTCACCGTAATTAGGGGAAGAACATCGTCAACAGGCGAATTCTTCTTTCGATTTTCGGCGTCGCACCCCTCGCTTTAGTCTTCTAGTTTTCGCTATGCAAAAGGGGAAGAACATCACAGAGAATTCTTTGTCACATTGCATAACCCGTCTCATTTTCTCTTCAGAATGAGAAGAACATCGTCGTAATTCTTCTTCGGTTCGCATCACATGCTTGTATTTTTTTGCAGGTTTGAAGACCTTGTTATGCTCAAGAGGGCATAACAAGATAAAAAATAGGTTATCGTGTCGCAAGACACCGCTCTCTATGCTCAAGAGGGCATACCGAGTAAACCGACACTCATTAGATGTCGCTCCTCCTAAACAAAATGCCGTCGAAATTTTGTCTAATTTCTAGACTTAGAAAAATAGGGGGGGTGAATATATATTGCATTGTATGTCTTCTTTCAAGTCCGAAGATCTCGCTTGCTCAAGAGAGCGATGAGATAAAACTAGCCACAGATCGAAGATAACCGCACGCCGGAGAGCATAACAGTAAGCCAAAATACTCGATCTACATGGATGATGTTACAAATTTGTCAAATCTTTGACTTAGAAAAAGGGAGAGTGAAATGAACTAATGTAAGAATGCTAAGTAAGAAACTGTAATTTTAAACTAAAAATGTCAAACAAAAAGGGGGGGGGGAAATAAAATGACATGAAAAATATAAAAGTAAAACAAAATTAAAAAGAAGGGTGAAAAGTACTTACGAAATTTATCTAAGCAAAGTTGAAAGCCCACTAAAGTTCAAATCTAACTCAAACCCTTCAAACAAATGGAATAGAATAGGAGACTCCCTATTGGCCTTATTTATAGAAATTAGAGGAGATTGTGAGTGGGTTGTTTTCAAAAGAAAAGGAGGGGAAAAAAAT
This sequence comes from Cymbidium sinense, assembly GCA_021442155.1. Lineage (NCBI taxonomy): Eukaryota > Viridiplantae > Streptophyta > Magnoliopsida > Asparagales > Orchidaceae > Cymbidium > Cymbidium sinense. The sequence continues at coordinate 93,117,775 of CM038220.1, forward strand.
AAATGTGGAAGAGTTCAAAAGAAAAAGAGGGAGAAAATAAATGTGGGAGAGTTCAAAAGAAAAAAAGGGAGAAAATAAATGTGAGAGAGTTCAAAAGAAAAAGAGGGGGGTTAAACAAATATGGGAGAGTTCAAAAGAAAAAATAGCGGAAAAAATAAATGTGGGAGAGTTCAAAAGAAATAAAAGGAGGGGGGGTAACAAATGTGGGAGAGTTCAAAAAAAAAGAGGACGAAAAATAAATGTGGGAGAGTTGAAAAAAAAAGAGGGAGAAAATGAAAATTACTTCGATGAGTAAATCTTCTTCTCAAAATAACAAATTAAATTATCCTTTGAATCTATAAAAAAATCATAGTTTTCCTTTAATAAAATTTAAGGAATTTCATTCTAATTATGATTTTAAAATCAATGAAATCACTAATTAGGTGAAATTGTCAAATTATAAAATGCATGTTCGAAGAGATTTCAAGTGCAAATTTTAATGTCTAAAAGACCGCGTAGGCTAAATTAAAATAAAAAATAAAAATATGAAATTAATCTCATAATTCAAACATAAAATTACCTAAAATTACTATACACCAAGATGAAACTAGCTAAATACTTAAATTGTAGGATGTTAGTTGTTTCGCTAATCATCAAATTAATAAAATCTAAAACTTATAATAAGAGTTTCAAATTAAAAATATCGAGAAAATGATTATAATGGTAGATCTAATCTCTATAGCAAACAAAATGATATGATCTAAAGCTCTTAAACATATTATCTAATAAATTTTAAATAGCAATCTAAAATAGCTTAAATAATTCTATCACTAAAGGCTAAAATCAAAATTCAATCTATCCACCTTCCGTAATTATTTATCGGGGGTGACAAATTAAGAAAACTCTAACTCACAAGGAGCCATAAAGTGTCGCTATGTTCACTCTCAATCAATCTCACTAGAAGAATATGAGTGTCCTCTGACTATGTGGCTTAACCAATAGGCTCCACAAATGAAGAGCAATAATAGTCTAAAGTGGTTTGGCAAGCTCCATTATATTACAATCATTAATAAGATGCTTAAATAGCCTTTGAGTCTAATCATAGGTATACTTGATAGGACAAACAACCCTAAATAAGAGACTTAAGATTGTCACAAACACCACCCTGTGTCTATAAAGATTTCTTGGATCGTAACCCATGTGTCATGATGAGATCCTTCAGATCGAACCTCCTCGACTAGAGCATGAGGACGCTTGGATGACTTCATGATCTAGACGGCACGCATCATTCCAACCATCCAATTTTATAAAATGATGAATTTCATATCTTAAATTTTAAAACTCTACATCGCTACTATATGCTAAGCCAACAATCTAATGACTAATGAAATTTCTCTTTACTTATGAGGGTAATTAACTATAGGCGCTATAAAACAACCATCTAAAGTCATAAATGAGGAAAATCAATGTCTTATCTACTATTTCATACGCCTTAAAAAAACACACACACATTCAATCATACTCTCTTCAATTCAATTAATTTAATAAAATTGTCGAGAGGTCAGTGGCAAATTTTTGGAGCCCATAAAAGGTATGTCCCTTAGGGTGGTTCATTGAGGCCACCACTAATTGATGTTGACAATCTCTAACTTCTCCCTTTACCGAGAATGAGGCATAAGAAATGGATTATTCTTCCTGGTCGAGCCATATGGAAAATGAAGGTGAGAGAACGCCGATGATCCATCACTTGCTATCTTAGACCTCATCAGAAGGAGTTCTTTATGTTTGATTATGTTTCTTATATAGCTGAAGGTATTTCTCGGATGCTTATGACATGTAATACTCTCCAATCTATTACACCGCTTTATACCCTTCTTGATCAACGATGGAAAGCCCATTGTTAAGAGAGCTCTTGTTACTCCCATCTTGGAAAGTCTAGGATGACAAATGGATTGGAAGAAAAATCTAGCTTGTGAAACCGATGTCATCTAATCGCAGCTTTCTGGCCTTACACTACGGTAATCATCATATCTATGAGATGTTTAGAATGCATTCATCAAAGTTTGAGAAGAATGGAAGTTATGATCTTCTAATATATAACGAGGCTCATAGATTAAAATGACCCACATTAATAAATCGGGCTTTGGTCTTTTCAGAGAATCTTATCACGACACCTATGAATGATCTAGAAGAATTATTTGCTATGGTCAATTTCACAAATCTTGGTATCTTGGGGGATGCAACATACTCCGGTCCTTTACTTCTCTCGTTTCATTCTCTTCGAACCGCACCCCCTCTTTCTTCCCTTGCAAATGATAGAAACCGAGAAGCAACACCGTCATGAGGTGAGTTCTTCTTAGATCGCCTCCTTGATTACACTTCCACTTTTGATGAAAGAAGAACAATCAGCCATGAGGGTTCTTCTTTTGTTATGTTTACATTTTCGCCCCTTTTACCCTTCTCTTCTGAATCAAGAAGAACACCGTCATGAGGCGAGTTCTTCTCTTGGTTTTCAGCATACCTAAACTTGTTTCCTTGTCGATCATTGCAGCACGTAGAAAAAGGAGTCAAAACATGTGGGATGTGTGAATGTGGATATATACATGCTTATATTTCTTTGCGGTTCTTGAAGGTTTCAGTCAAGATGATGAAAAAATTATGTAAAGACATCATATATGCTCATGATATCAGTAAGCCAACATCCTTGGATGTCGCTCCCAAAAATGAGAATTTTGAATAAATTCTAGACTTAAAAAAAAAATGAAAATACACATGCATTTATTTCTTTCTAGGTTTCAAGAACGCCTATCTTGGGTGTGAAGAGCTATGGAAAGACACCACTCTATGCTTATTAGGGTGTACCGAGAAAGCCAAAATACTCTCGATGCTCACGCAGGGATGACGCAGGGAGACTGCCAAAATTATGTTTGATTTTATTCTAAAATTCAAGACTTAAAGAAATTCAAATGGAAATTGCCTAAACTTAAGTCAAACAAAAGGATATATGATAAATATGAAGATAAATATTAAATCGAGAGAGAAGGAGAGCAACTAAAAAAAAATTTTAGAAAGATAGAAACAGTCATTTAAAATACAAGTAAAATTTTGGGAGGCTAATATTAAACTCACAAACTCTAATTAGATTCTCTATGGCTTTAAATTGAAGCTGAAAGTGAGTTCTTTTTTATTCAAATTTCTTAAAATTAAATAAGTCTTAATTGAAACTTATGGAGACAAATGCCAAACTCATAACAAACTTGCAATAAATTTGAAGTTTAATTTTCAAATGAATAGGGAATTTGATATGAAGTTAAAATGAATCTAAATTGGGTTTAATAGCTCTTGTTGTAGAAATTATGAAAAGTCCTTAAATGATAAAATTAGAGAGGCTTGAAGCTTTCTTTTGGGTGAACTGCATATAAACTAGTATGAATACAATTGCATGAAGTATGCCCCGCACATATTTTGTAGGGTCACCCCTTTAGGTCAAATATTCCAAAATACATGCAAATGCTTGAATGAAAATAAATTCATTACACATATCTAAAATGAATATATTCTTATTCAAATCTTTTGCAAACTTTTGAATGATTGCCACCGGATCTACAATTCTTTGTACAAATAGACAGAAGCTACACTAAACTAAATGCTATACGAATGAAGGAGCTTTCCTTCAATACAAAAATTAAAGAACTTCATTCTAAATCATGATTTTTGAAATCAACAAAATCACTAATTAGATGAAATTATCTAAGATATAAACACTTGCATGTGCTCGGACATAGAGATTTAAAGTGCAAATTTTAATATCTCAAAAGGCTGTGCAGGCTAAATTGGGAATCAATTAAATATTAATCTTAAAAATCTAATAAGATATTAGATTAATTTGCAACACCTTCTACGCCATTGGATTCGCAAGACATCGTACAAGCGAACATAAGGCGTTAGTTAAGGCATTCTCAAATACACTCGCATGATCCCCGACACTGCGCTGAATGTTTAGATTCAAGTGTTTAAAGATGCTGCGCGAGTTGCTTCCCGATTTAGTCTTAGAACTGGGTCCGGGTTAACAAAACTTAAAAATCTATTATAAAAAATTTCAAATCAGTAAAATATCTGGGAAATTAATCATAGACAATATATAATCGTTAGTAGTTAAACAGAGTTGATAGGGTCTAAATCTCTTAAATATATTCAAATTAACCAAATTAACTCAAAGTAAATATCAATCTCTAAAAAAACTGCTCAAATGAAATCTAATCATTAAAAGCTTAAAGCAAACTCAATCTATCCACCTTCCTTAATTGTTTGTCGAATGTGACAAATTAAGAAAACTCTAACTCACAAATAAATCAACTGTTCTATTATATTCACTCTCAATCAATCTCTTGCCTGTAAGGACGTGGCTCATGTTCTCTTACTGCGTGGCTTGGCCAGTAGGCTCCACATATGAAGCAGTTATGACCAAGGTTCTCTAATCGGGTGAATTGACCAGTTAGACACCATTATATTACGATCATGATTGTAGCCCATATGCTCCCCAATGACTCTGCCCTTTTAGTTCTGAATCATAGGGTACATCTGTTAGGGCAAACAACCCTATGTCAGCTAAGGTAGACTTAAGTCTGTCTCCTTAGACAAACACCACCTTAGGTCTATAAGGATTTCTTGGACGATGTAGCCCATGTGTTGTTGATAAGGATCTTTCGGTTGGGTCGACTACCTCCTCTGACTAAGTAGACTAGCGACCGCGACTGCCGGGGATGATGGAACCATGGGATCTAGATCGGGCACATCATCATTCCCCCAACCATCCGATTTAAGCAAATAATGATGAATTTCATAATCCTAAATTTTAAACTCCACATGTTGTTACTATACATTACCCATTTAGTGATCTAACAACTAGCCTTAATCGAAAGTTCTCTCTCACTTATTGAGAGGGGTAATTAACTATAGGGGCTTGCGCCTATATGAAACATGGAACCAGATCTAAAGTCCTAACAAAATGAGGGTGAAATCTCTGGGTAGTGTCTTATCTTCTATTCCATCTGCCTTCTGAAAATTATACGGACACTTTAAACCATACTATCTTCAATTTAATTTGTCGAGAGGTCGGTGACCAATTTTCGGAGCCCACAATAGAATACAATGGAGAAAAATGATTTATGTAACTCACCCCACAATGGGATAAAGGCTTGTTGTTGTTTCTTATTATCCTAACCAATGATATGTGGACGTAAATGCAATTACGTGGTAGGAGTATGGATTTCAAACCACAATCTCTGACAGTCTGTAGCTTCTATGATCTCTTATATGATATCTCTTTCAATTTCATTTCTAAGAATGAATACATTTAAAATGCAATCCCTTCTCCAAAAATACATAGAAAAGTGATTCAACAAATTTGCAAAGGAGCTTGACAATATTCCAAAGAATTTCCTTATTGAACTTAAACTATCATTGAAGAAAAACTAGAAAGAAGTGGTACCCTGAAGTCAACAGTTGCACACAAGTAAACGGACATCACTCCAAAAACAAATAAGACTTGAGATTATTTAGTGATCACTTGGCATAGTTGCTAACGATAGTTGTAAGGCATTTGCACAACTCTCTAGGCTTCGAAAGCATCGCCATATGATCGCCTTTGATCTCCATCATCTCCTTCATGGATCGTTTCTCTATCATCCAATGCTGAAAATTTGGAGGTGACATAGCATCTTCTCCACGATGTACACTTTATCTACGGATCCATATCTCTCCTTTGAGAATGCTGGTTTCTTGCTCAAATCTTCTTGAAAGAATGATGCAGGCCTCACCATTATATTCGCTAAAGCCAAGTCCTGAACAACAAATAGTTTTTTTTTAAAGATTGTGTTTTATCTACATTATCAGAGTTTGTTACTTTGTTAGTTTACAAGTTTTTGAATAGGAAAGGAAAATATTAAGATTTTTAATTATTTATAAGATAGTAACTAATGATATTGATATGCTAAGTTTGGATTCACTTAAGTTAGATCTTAATTTAATGTATGAAATTGTTTTCATTAGAAGACAAGCAATTCCCTGAAAAAAGAAAGATCAGCTAATGATTTAACCTTATGGTGACATTATGATTTTATAGATCCCCAAGACAAAGAGGCTTCCATCAATGTGAAGTTAGAAGAGGTGTTGATGTAAATATTTCACTTAATACAACATGGAGAATAATTATATGATATTGATCTGTATCTTTCAAATCATAATGAGAAACCTATCTAACGTCCAGATTTATCATTTTGGGAGTCACTGAGGTTTTTTTTTTTTTTTTTTTTGTCTTTGAACTGATCTAATAGAGATGTTTCTCTAAATACTTTCCAAATATTATTTTTCAGTTCTTTTATCTGTTCAAAGAAGACAACGCATGATTATTTCTATAGGAATGCTTTTTTCAGCAATATTTTAGCTTAAATACTTCTTGAACTATGAAAAATAGTAAAAGCAAAATCTTAGGACATCAGCATGAAGATTAATCTCCAAGTAAATATTGAAAAGTACTACTGAGTTTTATCTGAATTTTAAATATGCACATAGCCGTTAGATTTGAGTCAAATTAAAATTGAATTCAATCGACCAAAAAATTTGATATTTAATCAAAATAGAATAATGATGTGTCTTTATCTAATGTTATTAAACCGGTTAGATTTTATTTAACATATCTTATCCTTGCCATCAGAATCTCATGTTTCACATAACTTAGATACAATGACGAAATTAAGAGCTCAACTATGAAATTTAATCTAAATTACATATATTAAATTTATAACTCATCACAAAGTCAACTGTTGATAATTTTTTAACTGATAAAAATTTCCACAATCTTCAAGTAGAGAAAAATTATCCCTAAATATTGCATTTTTTATCATCAAATCAAATGTTCCTATGGAGGCTGATTGATTCTATATCTTAGTTTATTCCAAATAAATTACCTCAAGAGCAATTCTGATAGAGGTTGCTAGCCAGGAGTTCAGGATTTGCATTCACAATAATAAATGGCTCAGATCTTCCCGGGACTGTAATGCTCTTTGTTTCAAGTCCAGTATGTTTATCTGAAAATTGCTCAAAATGCTGCTCGAATAAACAGTTAAAATTATTAATCCAATAAACAAAATAATGAAAAAAACTTATTTCAACGTATTCTTAGACGATATATTCATTAAATAAATAGATTTATACCTGCTCGAATATATGCCAAGGTGAATGAACAGTATCAGGCAAGACTGTCGTGACAAAGACAGCAACTGCAATCTTTTCAGGGAAGGCATCCATTGCCTTAGCCAAGCTTAATCCACCAAAGCTATGGCCAACTAATACTACTTTTTCCCCTTCAGGCACTGAAGCCATCAAGTCCATCAGTGGCTGAGCGTACTCATCAAAGCTTGAGACATCTTCAGGCATTCTTCGTGCATCAGAGCCGCAGGCTGCAAGATCGACGGCTGTCACTGAGTATCCCAGAGACCTCAATATTGCTACCACCTTATACCAACACCAGGCGCCATGGCTGACTCCATGGACTAAAATGATCTTCACGTCGGTCTGTGCACTCATCCTTTCTTCCCCGTTGGTCGGATTTGTTTCTTCTGCACCTCATTCATGCCATTTAAATATAATTCATTTGAAATTATTTTTATCTTTATATGATGATTATTTAATTTATTTATTTAGTAAAAACATCACAGTCTTCATTAATTAATCCGAATACAATCAAATTAGCCACAACAGATTATGAAGATTCTTTGAAAGTGGTCAAAATATTCCATATATACAGCATGGAAATAGCTTGCGGTTGAGTTAATCAACCTTTCTTGTTTCCGACTTACTGATTTTCTTTTGTTTATGAAGTTTTTTTCTTCATCTTATAGCTACACAATTGAAGTTATTCATCTGAAATGATCATGAGAAGCTGCTTTTATAGACAATTATTATTTACTTTTCGAAGCACATCTACATTATAATTCCAGTAATACATCTCTAATTATTATATTCACAGTAGAATCTATATATACTATGTAATCTATTATCTTGAAATTCAGATAATTCGTCATTTGATAATCGTCATTATTACTAAAGATTAAAAATGAAAATTGTCTTATTAAATGTTCTCTACATAATAATATACTGTTTTCTCAATGACTTTTACCATTGAATAAGTGCTGTCTTATATGTCAAGTGGCACTCTCTTAATAGTTAATGGAAAATGTGGGCATTATTTTAAAGTTATCTGAATTAATCTTTCAATGGTGCAAAAGAGATAAAATTAGGCATCTGATAAATATTTTAATGGCGCAAAAGAGTTGAAAGTAGTTTTCAATTTTTTTATTTGAACACTCTCTAATCTTAGGAAGATTGAATCAGTGGTAGTTGAATTAAAGTTTGATTTGATACACAAGCGATTAAACTCAATTTTAACTCAAAAGGTTAAGGCCATCTCTAAGAGTCAATCATTTGATTTTTCTACACCAATCATTTATTTCAATTATATGATTTAAGTGTATGACTGCTATCTCATGTTCCTTGATATTTAGTTATTAAAAATTGTAGAATAAATAAGAAAAAATCTTAAGAACCTTCATAATTGTTTTGAAAGAAATATTTAGATTGACAAATATACATCTGAATAGTTTGTATATGCATTAAATTAATTTTGAGTTAGTCTCATTCTATCTAGTAAGACTAAAGTATATCTTTTTTTTTTTTACATCTAAAGTGTATCATCCCCCATAATTTTAATCTAGATAATTTATAATTAGAAATATTATTTTCTTTAATCATGTGTTGACCTTCTCATATATGTCATAAATCAAGACAAGCCCGCAAGTTGAATTCGACGGACTTCGGAGGTGACAGTGCGCAAGTCAGGGCTCAAAATGCACTGTACGTCACTGAAAATGGTCAAAACGACCTCCGATCGATGAACGGATTTCGCTGTCGCGTTCAGAACGTCGAAATTCATCAGAATATAAATATTACAAAATCTAACGAGCAATTGATTAAGCGCTCGAGCTATCAAAGTATCGACGCTCATATCAGAGTCGAGAAGTTGCGACAATATCCGAACGACCTCCGTTCATGAAATTGATCATACCGTTAGACTCAAACATCGAAAACTATCAAATGAGACTATCCACGCTCAAATCGGATAAGTCTGTGCAAATGTCGAAGATTTGAAGTGACAACACGCAAATCGAGGCTGAAATGTACGGGACGTCACCAAAGTCAACTCAAATGACCTCCGATCGACGAACGGACTTCGCCATCATGTTCAGAACATCGAATCTGGTCAGAATATAATATTGTACAACTTGATGATCAACCAATTAAGCGATCAAGTCGTCAACGTGCTTGCACGTATATCGAGGTCGGGAGGTGCCGGTGCAAACCAAACGACCTCCGTTCGCAAAATTGATTGCGTCATTAGCTTCAAAATATCAAAATCTATCAACCAAGACTATTCGCTCCGAAAAGTCGGCAAAATCGGCGTCGGTGATAACAACGCACATTTTGAGTTGAACGACGCGACAACCAAACATTGGAAACGACGTCGGAATCTGAATGTCGAATTTACCTAGAAATGACACTCATATTATGTGGGTTTGATTTTGGCATGATTCCGTATAAATCTCAATGCAATCGAGCCGTAAAAAAAAATGAAAATCATGTGTTTATTTTAAACCTGATTAGACACAATTCTAATAATTGATTTATCCTAAAATTAATTAAGAAATTTCAGAAATATGATATGAAGTTAATTATATTTAACTAGATAAAAAAAGAAAATTTATTAAAATAAGCACATTCTTAACCGTAATTAGCAATTTTGATCAACAATATTTAAATGGGCACGAATAATGATCTAGGCGCTTTTGTGTAATGACCAGATTTTTTTTTTTTTGGTAGCGGGAGAGAGAGAGAGTATTTTTTTTTATTTAGGAGAAGAGAGAGACTAAAGATATATATATATATATATATATACACATATATATTATTACATATATATATACATATTATATATATATATATACATATATATATATAATATATATATACATATTATATATATATATACATATTGTTAATATATATTATATACATATACATAACATATATATATTATATATATACATATACACAATATACATAAATTTTAATAAAAACAAAAATTCTTTTTTTTTGCATGTTTTTTATATATGCATTAATAAATAAACAAACAAATAAATAATTTTAACAAATAAGTAACAAGTGTATATATATATAATATATATTATATATATATTAATAATATATATATATTATATATATATATATATACATATATATTATATTTTATATATATATAATAATAATTTTTAATATATTTTCACAAGTGATTAAAGATGAATTATTATTTATTTTTTTATTTTATTATTATTATTATTATTATTTAGATTTTTTAAATTTTTTTATATTTTTTTTTTTATATTTTATATTTTGTTATTATTATTATTTATTTTATATTTTTATATTTTTTATAATTTTTATATTTTATATTATTATTTTTTAATGCATAAATATATTATTTTTTATATTTTATATTTTTAATGCATATATATTTCACGAGATTAAAGATGAATTATTATTTATTTTACTTATTTCTTTTTTTTCTTTCTTTTTTAATTTATAAATCTTCATTATTTTTTATAACTTTTATATATTATTTTCTTAATTTATAATATCAAAGTTATTAAAATTATGAAGATTTATAAATTAAAAAAAAAAAGAGAAATAAGTCTAAAATAATAATAATAACAAAAAAATATAAAAAATTATAAATATTTAAAAAATAAATAATAATTCATCTTTAGTCATTTAAAATATATATACATTAAAAATTATTATTTATATATATATATATATATATATATATGTTAGCGTCAAAGAAGAATGAGAGTGAAAGTTCTTAGCCTTTTGTTGATTCAAAGACACATACGTAAAAGAATGAGAGAACTTAAATTTTAACGTGGAAAATCTCTAAAAAAAAAACCACAGGCTCAAAGAAAATGTTCCACTATGTATATGCCAAGTATAGAATCTTCCATAACGGGATTACAAGATGGTATAAGAAAGGAACAACAATGCATGTAACAACTTCTTGGTGGCGTGCGGTGATGGGATGTGCGTGTAGAACTTGGAAAGGAACAATTTGCGAAATATAGGGAACAACTTCGGTAAAATGCAGCGAACGACAGTGATTGACAATGGCGAGGGTCGGATTGGGCCGACGTGGTGGTCGACCGTCAGGCGGTGCGATCGCCGGGGATCTTGATCTTGAGCTCTCTCCTCCTGTTGCTTGGCTCCTCTCCTTCTTCACTTGGCCTCCAAAGTCTCTCCTCATATGGAGTATGGGGGGTATTTATAGATTTGGAAGAGTATCTTGTAAATATATGGAAAATCCAAACTACTCCTCCCCATCTGACGCCTGACGATTCCTTTGATCATGTATTTGAACATTTGGATGCTCAAATGAGGTCGAATTGTGAGATCTTAGGGTTGTTAGATTCTCGTCGAGATGCTCGAGGACTATAAATACTCTATATTTGATGATCATTCGAGGTTTAATTTATGTTCCAAAGTTTTCGATGATGTTTGTTGGCCGATTCGACTTGATCGATCGCCTTTCCTTTGCCCTTAAGATTCATGCTTTGACTAGAAATTTTGAATGTCATATCATTGCTATATTTTGGATGACATCATCTTGATCATTCAAAAATATATGCATCAAATACTTGAAAACAACAAATTCTTTAATGAAACTTGCGGTCCATGAATCATACATTTTGGGAAAATAAAGTTTCATAAAAGTATAATATTCTGATTATGGAAAAGATGTAAGGTTGTGATATTTTGAGGTTATGGACTGTTGACACTTACGGAAGTTTTCGCGCTTCGGGACCATGGCTGAGTTCAGAGTGGCCCCCGCGTAGCTGGCGAAGGCCCATAGCATATGCTACCAAGGAGAACGGGTCGTGAGTCCACCGGCCTGGCTGTGTCGCGGTCACAGTTACGCCCGGAGCAGCTGAGCGGTTGGCCATACCATTGCCGGGCCACGCATGGCCGTCACATGGCGGCGTCCTACGCTGAGAAGGGCCGTGGCGCCGATCGCGTCCGGCGGCCATACGCACAGGCCATAAGCCATATCAGCGTCGGTACCGCCATGCACGCCATGGAGGACGACGCGGGCCCCGGATTAGCGGTCCAGAATGGGGCCGGAAGCGGCGCGAGAAGGGTCAGGCGGGCGCTGGCTGCTGCATGCAGCTGCATACTCATGCTACCACGGCGTAGCCACAGGCCCAACCGGAGCTGCTCGGCTTTTGGGTTTTGAAGGTCCTTTTGGGGTTTTTTACCCTTTTACCCCTATGGGGGTCTATAAAAACCCCCCATGGGTAAGAGGGAAATGTACATTTTTCTTATTTCCTCTTCTTCTTGAGTTAGGATTATTTGGAGGCGATCAAGGCGCGATACGTCGAGTTCGGTTACCCTACTTCGACCGTCCGGGTTAAGAGGCGAGCAAGGCCCATGATACGTTGTTCCGGTTTTTCTAAAGAGGTATCAGCCCAGACTGGCCCCGATTAGAGGCGATCAAAGCTCAGCGGTTCCTACGTTTAGAAAATTAGCTTTCTTTCAACTTGGATGGATCTGATTGAAAACCCAAGATGGCTGGGAGCACTGTTAGAGCCATCGTCCGCACGTGAAAGTTTGACTGTAATTTCATAGCCTTATTAGGGGATAGCTTCTCTCTTTCTCTCTATATGTATCCCTTCTTCTTTTCTTTCCCTCCCCTTTATATGTATGTGTTTCTTTTCGTCAGTAGGAGAAGAATTTTATCCCAAACTGTCACAGAGGGTCAAAATAAGAAGATGCTCCGATATTGAGAGTGAGTGTTTCACAAAATTATTTGATTTTTTATTATTATTATTATTATTATTTCTCCCTCTTTATTCATTATGTATTCTTACTGGTGATGTAAGAAAACTCATAGTGTGGCGTATGGATATGGATCCATCATCCACTGTCACATCAGATAGCTTAATGGTGTTCCGTAGAAAATTTTTCTTCCCAAATGAGCCGGTAGCTATTGTTGCCAAAAGTCGAGCGTTCACCTCCGCGTATCTTTTATTTCGAGATGACTCTTCGTGGGGATGCGATTCCCTTTGGCTCCGAGTTGATTGAGATCTTCAAAAGCGTAGTAGCTTGTCGCAATTCTCGTGAGCTTTAATGGTCATCGTTGGTTTGACTACCTTCTTCAGAGAGCGTGGTGTTACTTTGAACATCGAATACTTGTGTCGAATGTGTAGATTCACATGTGATGCTCAGGGACGTGTTTCTTATCGGACTATAAAGAATTGGATAGAATTTTCTGCACGGGATCCATCTAGAAATTGGTCCAACGGATTCTTTTTTGTGAAGAATGAGTGGGGACTTCACGAGATGGGGAGATTGAATGATCTTCCGGATCCATCATATCGGAGAATGATATCTTAGCAACTCTTAATATTCCCGACGTAGGAAGCTTGCAATGAGTTACGCCATATTGGCAAATATACAATCAAGATAGGATGTTCAAGGTTGGTCTTTCCATCCGGAAGATCTCACGCTCTTCCGTTGAAGAGGTTGAGTCTGGTGATGAGGTAATTCCTCATATAGGTTCTCTCGAGAAGCCCGCCACCAATCGTCGATAACAATGATTCATCTCATGCGGAAAAAAGAAGACTTGTCTTTGAAAGGACCACGCCATATATCTCGGAGAAGATGCTTGCCCCCGCTTCCCGAGGGTTTAAGCTTTTAACTCACGATGGGGAGTTACTCGCCGCAAATTCTGAAGAGGTATTAAATCATAGATGCTCCTGACGCCAATGGATGAATTGGTATATTTTTACTTCTTTCTTCTTTTCTTCTTTTCCCTCATTCCTTATGTAACATTGGTGCTGATTTTTTTTTTTAGGTAACTCAATCGTTAGGATTGATGGATCATCTGTTGCCTTAGATGAGTGGAGTGTGAATTTGTGAAGGTAAAAAGGCGAGTGTGAGCGAAAGATGAATGCTAAGGCCAAAGAAGTGGCGTCTTTGGAGGATCACCGACGGTGTAGACTGAAGCTAGCGAACATGTCGACTTCTCTTTCTCGTCAAGAGGTGGAGCACTGTGATGAGCTAATTGAGGCAAGGAGGCTCGCCAGATGGAAAAGAGGCTCAAGGTACTGGTGGAGAAGAAAGCATTACAAGATCGCCTTTTGGAGAAAGAGCGCATCAGCGGAAGCAAATGAAATCTCCTTGAAGCGGTGGAGGACTTCAAGAACTCCCCGCTTATCGTGTACAATCGAAGACTATGTTCGTGAAGCTCGTAATCATATACTTGATGTTGAAGTGAAGAACTTGGAGCCAATGCTTAGAGGAGGGTTTCATCAGGGTTCTGAAAGGAGTCCGGTGGTACATCGCAAACCGGAGCTAATTGAGGATATATCTCCCAAGCATCCAAGATCCTTGATTGAAGATGAAGGAGTTGTGAGTGGGCTCCAGGGAGGATCTCTAGTAGTGAGGAGGATGTTGATATCATGTAGTGTCGCCAGATGTCTTTTCTTTGTTGTTTGTTCTATGTAATGTTATTAGCATGTATCAGGATCATGATTCTCTCTTATAGTATCGTATTAATGCTGTTGATGATATCTATGTATATTCTTTTTATACACTCTCATCTTGTTCTTACCCATCTGGGGTGATTGGTCAGAATATCATTTGATGTCGCTAATATGTACGAATTGGATCCACTGGGAATTTTTGACCTATCCAAGGTTGTTCATCGAGTGTTACTCGATGATCTTAACGTATGGAAGGAAGAGGTCGGGAAGTCCACCAAGGACCTCTTAACCTTTCCTAGGTTATTTGTCGAGTTTTGCTCAATGACATTAACGTATGGAAGAGGTTCAATCAAGTCCCCTTGGGATTGATCATGTTCATTGAGATATAACGTGAGTCGATATTTCTCAAGTGGGGAAAAAGGAAAAAAGAGAAAAACATCTAGAACAAAGCTACAAATTCACTTACTTTGATAAGTTCGATGATACAATCATAAGACACAGATATGAGCTTCAAGAGAAAATGAAAGCAACAACAACAACAATAACAACAACGGCAACAACAAGTCTCTATCCCATTAAGTGGGGTCGAGTACGAGGATGAAGTGATAGACGGATAAACTAAAAGTTGCAAATATTATACAATAAGAGTTACCGATATATTTTTGAGATTCTTAGCATTCCAAGTTCGAGGCGAGTTTTTCCTTCTAGATCCTTGAGCTTGAATGTTCTCTTGTAGTTTATAACCACATATGGACCATCCCAGAGGTGAGAGTTTATTGCGTTGAGGGCCTTTGCGCCGAGACTTGAGAACCAAGTCACCGATAGATATTGGACGAGGTTTTACTCTTGTTGAAGTGGCGAGCTACCCTTTGGTGATAGAAGTCAAGTAGGCCATGTCACGAGTTTGGGAGTAGGTCAGTCGCCAAGTTTTCTTCATTGCTACCATGATCAAAAAATTAGACTCTTGGACTTGGAACCCCGATATCCACTGGTATGATAGCTTGCATCAAACACAAGTTATATGCCTCACCGGTTGGGTGGCGAGGTAAGCCCGTGAGAACATTGGAAAGCTCATCAATCCATTGCCCCCCCTTCTCAAGATGTGTTTTAATCCTTTGAGTATAGTATTTTGCGGGTTTGTGGATGTGCCATGTACCAGAGCGAATTGAATGTGAACTTTGCAAAAGGACGTAAAGACTTTTCCAGAATTGAGTCCCGGTGATGATCTTTACAGGAAGACCGAATCGACACACTATATTTTTCCATACAAATTGTTTAGCGTTTCGGTGATTTTGGCGAGTTCGGCTTCCACCCATTTAGTGAAGTAGTCGATGCTAGAATGATGAACTTTCTTTGTCGATGCTATCTAAAAGGTCCCATTATATCAATTCCCCATCGAGCAAAAGGCTTTGAAGAGATGAGAGCTCGTGCGGCGTGTGAGGAAGGTTTGAATGCAACTGACACCAAGCACATTTTTGGTGAACCTGTGGCATCTTGTTTCAGAGTAGGCCAATAGAATCCTTTTATAATTTTAAGGGCTAGTGCCCTTCCTCCGTGTTCTCCACATATTCCAGTGGACCTCTCTTAGCATAGTCACTGATGGTGGAAGACACTTGAGGTAACGGCCCAGAAAGCTCGTTTATATAGTTCACCTCCAATAACAACAAAGTTTGCTTGTCTTGAGGCGAGTGGCGTCGAAGGTCTTGGGGAGACTTCCTGGGAAAGACATGATGGGGTCCATCCATGAGGGTTCCTTCACCTCATCAATCGCTTTGTATTACCCACGGTCCTCAATACCTGGGAAATATATTTCCTCAATATGCTTTCTCTTGAATAGATCTCCCAGTGGACATAGCAAGCTTAGCAGGGCGTCGCCGAGTATTTTTCTCCGCAGTGAGTGATTTGATGTGCCTTAAGATGGGCAAGGAGAGACTTCACCAAGTCGACGTGACAGGCCAACCGAGGGTTATGGGTATCGTAATCACCCTCGACCAGAGCGACAAGGCGAGAGTCGATGGATCGTTAAGTCTTGCGCTGCATTCGATGAAGTCTCAACCTGCGATGAGGGCCTCAGATTCACCCATATAGTAAGGAAAATTTTAAACGAAGTCCATACTCTAAGGTATTCTGTTGGGGGGAAATAAGTAAAACTTCAGCTCCAGCGCCAGTATTTCCTGAGGCTCCATCAACATAGAGAGTCCATTGAGGAAATAAAGGACGTGTGATAGACATATCATTTGGAGTTGGGGCGCATTCCCACTAAGTCTGCGAGTATTTGAGACTTTATGTCAGGTCGAGGTAGAAACTTAATGTCAAATTCTCCCAATTCCACTGACCACTTAATTAATCTGCCAGATGCTTCCGGTTTCTGTAGGATAGCTCTTAATGGTAGATTAGTGTAAACACCGATAGTATGAGCTTGAAAGTATGGACGCAATTTTCGAGCTGAAAAAACTAGGGCTAATGCCATCCTGTCTGCGAGTGGATAACGACTTTCTATATCTGAAAGTATTTTGCTGACGTAGTAAATTGGTCGTTGTATCCTGTTTACTTCCTGTATCAAGACTGAGCTTATTGCGTGGGGAGAAGTCGCAAGATATAAGTATAATATTTCTCCTTGAATAGGCTTAGACAGTAAAGGGGGAGATGCTAAGTACTCTCTTAGTTGTTCAAAAGCAGATTGACATTCGTCGGTCCATTGAAAATTATTATTTTTTGCTCATTTTAATATTCTGAAGAATGGCAAGTATTTGTCCCCAGAACAAGCTAAGAAACGAGATAGGGCAGCGATCCGCCCATTTAGACGTTGAACTTCCTTAATATTCTTTGGAGGGGTCATATCTCTGAGAGCCTTAATTTTCTCAGGGTTGGCTTCTACTCCGCGATGGGTTACCATAAACCCAAGAAATTTTCCCGATGTAACTCCAAAGGCACATTTGGTGGGGTTGAGCCGTATGTTATAGCGCCGAAGAAGATTGAAGCACGTTTCTAAGTCAGAGATATGTTGTGATTCTTCCAGGCTTTTTACCAACATGTCGTCCACGTATACTTCCATCGTGCTGCCCAATAGGCCTTTGAAAACCATATTCATAAGACGCTGATAGGTAGCACCCGCATTTTTTTTAACCCGAATGGCATAACTTGGTAGCGATAAACCTTTATATGTTTGAAATGTTGTGCTTCTTCATCCATAGGGTCCATTCTTATTTGGTTATAACCGAGTAAGCGTCCAGAAGAGCATTTGATGGCGACGTAGGCCGACCAATTGGGGAAGGGGAAGCTATCTTTTGGACAAGCCTTGTTAAGGTGTAGTCAATACACATCCTCCATGTTCCATTTGTTTTCTTAACCATAACAACATTTGCTAGCCATATAGGGTAATATACTTCTCGTATGAATCCCGCTTCAAGGAGCTTGTTAACTTCATGCTCAATAGCCTGGAGGCGATCGGGTGCAAAACTCCGCTTCTTATGGATGATCGGTTTGGATGTTGGATTAATCTTGAGGGAGTGCATGATCACACTGGGGTCAACCCCTGGCATATCGGTCGGACTCCAAGATGTCTTGATTTCTACGCAGAAATCGTAATTTTCTCTTTGTTCCTTTGAAAGCGGATCCTACTTGCACCGCCGAGTGGTTGGTCATCCGATAATGTAATGGAGAGTAAGTCTTCTACGGTGATACTTTGTGGGGTGCTCCTTCATCCCAAAATTAGAATCTTCAATGCTAAAGGTCACGGAAGAGCTTGTCGAGGTAACATGATTGTGCCACTTGTTGATTTCCACAGACTACTCCAACTCCAACAGGGGTTGGAAATTTCATCTTAAGATGAGATATTGAAGTGATTGCACCAAAGATTGACTGGAGGGGCCTTCCAAATATAGCGTTATAGTCGATCGACTTGACCACCATAAATTGGATTGAATGAGTCATTTGTCGGGAATTCTCCAGAACGAAGAGTGATTGTCCCTTCTACTGCATGGCGTCAAACCCGCATACAATGGTCCCGCAGGTTGGAGCTTTTCCTAACGAGGCCCATGCTCAAACGGAGTAAAATAGGACATCGAGAACTCCCACTATCAACTAAAATCCTTTTAACATTATAGCATGGGTCACCGATCCGCCCGATGACAAGTGGATCTGATGAGGAACATGTACTCCTTCTAAGTCCGAGAAAAGTGATGGAATGATCGACGAGACCTCTTTAACTCGCTCTTGAGAGATAGCGAGAACTTGATTAGATAGTATTGGTCCCGCAATTGTTTCAATCTCTCCAACCGTTGATGATTATTTTGTTGTTTCGTGATGATTGTCCTTCCCCCGCTGACATGTTTGTTTGTGTCGATTGATTCTTCACAAATCGAGATATCCTCACGAATGAGCCTCTCAATTTCTTCTTTGAGTTGCGCATGCCTCGAGTATGTCCGCGACTTGATGGAAGTGACAATATTGCTCGATTTCACGAATTTGGTGTGGCCACTTGATATTTTCTTCCTCTCGAATGGCCATTAGGAGATTAACACGAGATGTGTTCGGCGTATTTCTTTTCAAGTCGTGGTTCACGCTGATATGGGGGTCGGAGGAGATCACGATGCCTTGTTGCTTCTTTTGATAGAGTGTTGGACCGCATTTCTGGTGTGCTTTTCCGTGGATTGCTCAAATTATTTGCGATGGGCGATTAGCCTCATCGAGATTTGTGCTTCCACACGATGAACCAAGTATATGAGTGGACCGTGTCTCGACATGGAGTAAAGGCCTGACGAGTCCTCGGAAAACTCCTCTTAATCGTGTGGTCTACTCAGTATTTGGCGAAGCTTCTAAGGAGAACCTGGAAGTATTCCTTAAGGATTCGCCTCATTTTGAGGAGAGATGAGAGGAATCTTTAATGATCCTTCGATTTGCAATGAACTGCTCCACAAAGATTTTGGCGAGTTCATCAAGGTATGTATAGATCCCCGTGGAAGAGAGTAGAACCAAGCGGCTTGTCCCTTGAGAGTAATAGGAAGACGACAAAGCGTGTCGAGCTTTGGATATGCATGATGGTCTGTAATGGTCGATGTTCGTAAGGGTCGAACTCCATCATAAGGGTCAATGCTTGAAGCTTAAACCCTACGGGATGGGATGTCAAGAATAGCTTCACGGGGAAGACTCGATAACGCGGAGAAGATATGATTCCGCCTTTGTGATGGAGTTCTTCGCATCAAGCTGTAATTCGCATGTATAACATGGCGGTAGGTCAACAGGTGAGAATGCGCCAGCTACCGCAATAATCGCATGGATTGGTGGTTGAGCGACGTGATGGATGGGTGGAAGCGTGTCAAGAAGTTGATCACGGTTTGGAGATGGTGGAACTTCAGCGTCTAAGAGAGCAGCATATTGTCCTCCTGTAGGTAATAATCGATCTTGGGGGTGGTGTGTTTGCCGTGATGGAGGTTGTTGTCTTCCTCGTAAAAGTCGGATCATCTCATTTTGAGACTCTTCCATTCGGCGCATACGTTCTTCTAAAGAGATTCACATGCCTTCGCCAGGTCATGCCCATTGTGGGGAAGTGGGAAGCTTACGCCCCCGATTCAAGGATTGGTTTCAGAGTGACGGAGTTGAGCGAGAGGCAGCCTAAGATTGCGCTATTGGTCATGATGTAGGTGTTCTCAAAAGTATGATTGAGGAGTCTCTTCCCACGCACGCCAAACCGTCTGGGAAGACCGAGCTTAGAGTGAAAGTTTACGCCTTAGCTTTGTTGATTAGTCCAAAGACACACAGTATTTAAAGCGAGAGAACTCGAAATTTTAACGTGGAAAATCTCAAAAGAGGAAAACCACGCCCGCCCAAAGAAAAAATGTTCCACTGTATATGCCTCGGCATGAATCTTCCGATAACGGATTACAAGATGGTATACAAGAAAGGAACAACAACTATGTAACAATCGGTTGTAATAGTTCTGGTGGGGCAGATGTGCGGTGAACTTCGTGTGGAAAGAGGTGGAACAGCGAAATATAGAACAACTTCGCGCAGAAATGCAAGAACGATTAGGTGATTGACAACGGCGAGGGTCTGAGGCCGACGGGTGGTTGACTACCGTTGACGATCGCTTGGGGATCTTCGATCTTGAGCTCTCCTCCTTGTTGCAGGCTCCTCTCCTTCTTCTTCACTTGGCCTCCAAAGTCCCCCTCGGGAGTATGGGGTATTTATAGATTTGGAAGAGTCCTTGTAAATATATGGAAAATCCAAACCACCTCCCATCTGACTGCTCGACGATTCCTTTGATCATTTGATGTATTTGAACATTTGGATGCTCAAATGAGGAATTGTGAGATCTTAGGGTTGTTAGATTCTGAGATGCTCTCGATTTGACTATAAATACTATATTTGATGATCATTGAGGTTTTAATTTATGTTCCAAAGTTTTACGATGTTCGCTTGTCGTGATTTCCATTTTGGGATCACTTTGCCTTAAGATTCACGCTTGAATTTTGAATGTTATATCATATATATATATATATATCTATATATATATATATACACTTAATTATTTATTTATTTATTTAATTATTAATGCATATAAAAATAGACAAATAAAAAAAATTTATTTATTTATTTTTTTATTTATTAAAAATTTATTTAATTATTTAATTATTTAATTATTAATGCATATATATATACTTATTTATTTATTTAATTAATTAATATTATATATATATATATATCTCTCTTCTGTGCGTGCAACACGTAAATAAAAAAAAAATTAAAACGCTCTCTCTCTCTGCTTACTACCAAAAATAAAACACAAAAAAAAAATCCGTCAGTCATCTGTTTGACGAACGACTGGCACCGACGTGTCCTCCACGTTGGCGCCAGTTGTCCATCGTACAGATGATTAGGCCTATTTTTATAAAAAAAAAATTTTGATGCTTAAATTGCTAATTACGATTAAGAATTTACCTATTTTAAAAATTTTACCTTTTTTATCGAGCGTAAGAAATTGCTCTCGCTTTTTTTTTTTTTTTTTTTATTTTCCCGCTCTCTCGTTCTCTACCGGTTCCCTCTCTTCCTCTATCTTCTCGATAACGAGACAAAAAGAGAAACAGAGGAAAAAAAAAAAAAGGAGATCCAAGACTCTCGCACAGAAGAAGATTTTTCCGGTTTCAACCCGTTCACGTTCATTCCACTGCGCGAATGCACAGCGGCGACGGCAGCGGCCGTAAAAATCTTCTCCCACGAGTCGGCAAATCATGCCATCTCCGCTGGAAACTGCTCTCGGAAAGGCTTGCTTCGACCGTCCATGTCCATTTTTCTCCAGCCCGCCGGCGCTGTCCCCTGCGCTACACGCCTCCGTCTCGGCCATAGCGCCGCTTGAAACTGGTGTTGACTAATTGTCACCGTCGTTCTCATCGAAACAGCCCTCACCGCTCTTCTTACTAGCGCGCTTCGTCCTCTTCCTTTCTTAGTCGCTGTCCGATTCTAACCATCGATCACCGAAGAAGCTGCCGGAGATCGCCAATGGAGGATCGAAGACAACAGTATCCCTTCCCCTCGGCCGAACAGATCGACTTTCTCTCTGAATTGGAGCAAAACAGAAATTCTTTGTCGTTCTCTCGATCCTTCTCGTCACTGCAGATTGCCAAGCGATTGATCCCCTCTCTCTTGCAGTCTTGATGTGAACCCTCACCAAACCGCAGATCTCCTTCGCATTACAAGGTCGTTTGTTTGATCTGTCATAAGCCGGAAGTTATGTCAAGAGGAGTTCCATCCCGACGCTCAGCAGAAATAAATGGTGATGAAATTCTTCCTTTAAAACATGAAAATGCTGCAGCTGAAGAGTCAAAAGCTGATGACTGCAGTTCCTCTCATGAAGTCTCTTGACATTTCTTATCAACAGAAAATGTAGAGAAAGAGGATTTGGTCAAGTGTACAAGGGCACACTTAAAAATGGCAAAATAATTACTGTGAAGAAGTTGGCAATGGCTCAATCAAAGAATGTGAAAGCAGGCTTTCTGAGTGAAGTGAAGCTTATAAGCAACATTTATCATCAGAATTTGCTTAGATTGCTTGACTGTTCTACCGAAAATGATGCGCTTTTTTTTGTTTATGAGTACATGACAAATGGCAGCCTTGATAAGTTTTAATATGGTTTGAAGGTCACACTCATCGTGGACGAGATGAATCGCCGGCGTGTTTAAAAAACACCGCCACGCTCATCGGCATGAGAGAAAAAAATATATTATGTGTATATAGAATATTTGTGCTTGCATTTTTTTTTTTGTAGGTTTCTAGACCCCGCTAATGCCCATTAGGGCATAGTGGGTGCATGAAGACGGCTGTGGTGTCGCAAGACACCGCTCGCTACCCTACTCATCAGGGCATATCAAGTAAGCCAAAATCATTAGATATTGCTCCCCCTATGTCGAAATGCTGCCGAAATTTTAACAAAATTCTAGACTTCGAAAAAAAATGAATGAATATATATGCATTGTATTCTCTTTATGGTTTCAAGATCGCTAATGCCTCATATGCAGGTAAAGACGTGATGTCGCAAGACACTACTGCTACACTCGAGGCAGAAAAGCCAAAACACTCTCGATGCAGCCTCCTATATGGAGATGACACTGGGAGGCTGCCAAAATTGCATCAAATCTTTTGACATAGAGAAAAGGTGAGAGTAAAATGAACTAATTTAAGAACGCTAAGTAAGGAAACCTATAACTAATTTTAAACTGAAGGTGTCAAACAAAAAGGGGAGAAAATGAATGTAGTAGAGTTCGAATAAAAAGAGTTGGAAAATGGGAATTACTTCGAGGAGTAAATCTTCTTCTTAAAATAACAAATTAAATTATCCTTTGAACCTATAGCTCCAAAATGCCTTCTTCGCCGCCGGATCTGCAACTCTTTCAAGAAGATGAGCGACATAACTAAATCATAATGAATGAGCTTTCCTTCAATACAAAAAAATTAAAGAATTTCATTCTAAATTTTAAGATTTTCAAAATCAACGAAATCACTAATTAGGTGAAATTACTTGTTTATGTATACATGACGTGCTCTACATGAGATTTCAAGCAAATTTAAAGTCAAAAGCGTCTACATGCTAAATGAAAATCAATTAAATATTAATATGAAAAATCTAATAATATGTTATATCAATTTACAACGTCTTCTACGCCACCAAATTCGGAATACTTTGCACAAGCGAACAAAAGACGTTAATTAAGGCATTCTCAAATACACCCGCGTGGGCCCCGTCACTACACTGAATGCTTAAATTCAAGTATATGAGGATGCTCTGCGGGTTATTTCCTGATTTATTCTTAAGACTGAGTCTGGGTTAACAAAACCTAAATATCTATTATAAAAGTTTCAAATCAGTAAAATATCTAAAAAATTAATTATGTCAGGCAATAGTAGATTTAATCTTCTGTTAGCAGTTAAACAGAGTTGAAAGGATCTAAAGCTCTTAAATATATCCAAATTAACTCAAATTAAAAATCAATATAACAAAATTGTTTAAATGAAACTCAATCATTAAAAACTTAAATCAAAATTCAATCTATCCACTTTTCACAATTATTTATCACGGGTGATAAATTAAGAAAACTCTAGCTCACAAGAGAGTCAATGTCAAATCAAGTGTTCTGCTATGTTCACTTTCAATCAATCTCTTGCCGAAGGATGCGTGACGTGTCCTCCGATTACGGCACAAAAGCCACAGATGAATGAAGCAGTGAGTCCTCTGATCGAGTGGTTTGGGCAATCAAGCCTCATTATATTACGATCGCGATCGTAGCCCGTATGCTCCCCAGTGGCTCTACCCTTTGAGTTGTGAATCATAGGATATACTTGATATGATAAACAACCATCTGTTAGTTAAAGTAGACTTAAGATTGTCTTCGGACAAACAACACCACCCGGGTCTATAGATTTCTTGACGACGTAACTCATGTGTTCGATGAGGATCCTTCGTCGCCGGGTCACTACCTCCTCGACTTAGATTAAGGACCATGACCGGATGACTAAACCAGGGATCTAGATCATCATTCCCCCAACCATCCGATTTTAAATGATGAATTTAAATTCTAAAACTTCATATCGCTCTATACGCTACACATTTTGCGATCTAACGACTAGCCTTAATCGAAAGTTCTCTCTCACTTATTGAGAGAGATAATTAATTATAGGGGCTTGCGCCTATAGAAAACCTGGAACCAGATCTAAAGTCCTCACAAAATGAGGGTGAAATCTTTGGGTAGTGTCTTATCTACTATTCCATCTACCTTCTGAAAATTACATCGTCACTTTCAATCACTCTCTTCAATAAAAAAATTGTCGAGAGGTCGATGGTGAATTTTCGAAGCCTACATCATGTCATTACTATTTTGTAATATTTTTATGGCTCTAACTTGTGATTGATGCCTAACAGAAAATGTTGGCATAATTTTGGTGGTATATAATATAATATTTCTATGGATCAAACAATATCAAATTATGTTCCAAGCCAAATCTCTTAATATGGCAAAGAGAACAATTTTTTT
The DNA here is from genome assembly GCA_021442155.1 of Cymbidium sinense. NCBI lineage: Eukaryota > Viridiplantae > Streptophyta > Magnoliopsida > Asparagales > Orchidaceae > Cymbidium > Cymbidium sinense. Next base: position 93,142,925 of record CM038220.1, read on the forward strand.
TAGCAATTTAGCACTTTTTATTTTGCACTCTTTAATATTAGGGAAAGCAAAACAAAAGAATTGGATAAAATTGTGTCAAATATATCATTGATTAAATTCTATTTCAGCTTGAAAATTTAAGCCTATCACAAGTGTCCATCATTGGATATTTTTACCCCAATATATGTTTAGTTATCTAATGTGAAATTAAACTCAATCTTTTATGAGTTTTAACAATTGGGGGGCTAAAAAATTTAGAAGATATAAATATTTTTAGTGTAGATGCATGCATGTGAATATTTTATAGTAGGATTTTGTGATAATGAATTAGTTTTAAATTAACTATCTTTGTATTCATCATCCTCAACCTTTGTGTATTGTATTTGATCATTGTTGTAATTATTTTGATGAGTGTTTGATTGTGGAAATCTCTTATGACCATATAAACAATAATTGTGCTACTATATTTGATTATTTGTTGCAATTATTTTTCTTGTCATATGGAGCTATTTCTCTACTTTATTATTATTGTGTTCTTGAAAACTCACATCGGTAGAGTGAAAATCTTTAATTTTTAGTTTTGCATAAAAATCTAGCACACATAGATAACTATAGAGGGTATGAAGAACACTAGAATTTTAACGAGGAAAAATCTTAAGAAAAGGAAAAAATCAAAGGGCCTCTCCTTGTTTAAATAATCCATTTTGTATTTTGAATTATAAAGTTTCACTCTTCTCCAATAATGAATGAGATGAAATTACTAAGTTTAGTATAGAAATCAAGCAACAATAATCTTAAAATAAGATTATAACTCAGTATGGCAATGGTCAGGTTGTAATGATCATTGGTGGTGGTTAGTGATGATTGTCAAAGATGAATGCTGACTATTAGTGGTGGATGACTTCAAGCTTTCTAACTCAGCACTTCACCTTTTTTAAGCCTCCTTCTCTCATAGTGAAAAAGAAGTTTTATTTATAGAATTTAAGAAGGGCATTTAGGTAACTTTAGCCCTAGTCTCAAAGCTCTCAATCGAACGATCCATATTGATCCTCTTGATAATAAATGACTACTTGAGGATTTGAATATTTTAACAATTTTCAATTGGAGTGAGCTTGGGCTCGTTTGATTCCTCTCTTCGAGTTGCTCGATTCGATCATAAGCATACCAGATTTGAAGATCATTTGATCATGTAATTAATGTCATGAAATTTTTAGTTATAATTTTGAAGTTTTAATTTAAGTTCTTTTGGACTCGTATTGAATTATTCTTGGTACTAGATCTCACAAAAGCGTTTAATTTAACTGTAAATTTGTTAAAATTAGAATTTGGATGATTTGTGATTTATAATGTAATATATGTTTTACTTCAAGATTTGTGCTTGATTTAATTAATTTATTGTGACATATCAATTATAGTAATTTACTATTAAATACATAGAAAAAAGATCTAACGAGTTCATATCACCAAAAAAAAGAGCTCGAAAATATTTCAACAAATTTCACATGATATTTAAACTGTGTAAAAAGTAAAACTACAAAGAAGAAGAAGCTTAAATCAATGATTGCACACAAATAAGACTAATGACGTCCCAAAATGCTTTCTTTAAGACCATATAAGAGACACGTAAGTAACCATCAATTAGCATAGTTTTTGATAATTTTGTCAAGGCATTAGCACAGCTGTTTGGGTTTCGAAAGCATCGCCATATGATCTGCCTCTTTGATCTCCATCACCTCTTTCACTTGATTATTTTCTATCATCCACTGCTGAAAATCTGGAGTCAACACAGCATCTTCTCCACATATCATAAATACTTTATCAACATATCCATATCTCTCTTTAGAGAACGCTGGTTTTTTGCTCAAATCATCTTGAAAAACTACTGCAGGCCTCACCATTATATTCGCCAAAGTCAAATCCTGAAGAACAAGTTATTTTTGCTTGTTTAGCTGCTGCTAAAAGTGAGTTTTCCATATAGAAACTGAATAAAGATACTAAGTTTTGATTAATTTCAGGTAGAGATCGGTTAAGTTAAATCTGTCATTTTGGAAAGTATGAGATTTTATTATTCTGAATTAAATTCCACTCATCACATATAAATTACCTCAAAGGAGCAATTCGTAAAGGTGGCGCCAAGTTTAGATGTAAGGTCAAATAATAAATGGCTCATCTTCCGAATTTCAATGATTTTGTTTCAATGTCAGCGAATATACCTAGTGATTTCTCCGAATACTGCTTAATTATAAAATTAAAACATGTTAATCCAACTTGAAAAAAAAAACTTGTTTCAACTTGTTCTTGAAAGATATTTCTAGATCAAAACTGTTGCTCTATATAAATAATTTATGTGATTTTAGTAAGTGATGCATATACCTGTTCAAAGATATAAGAAGGAGATTGAATAGTATCGCAAGAATGCATGAAAAAAAATAGACGCAACCTTGGAAGGCGTCCATTGCCTTAGCCAAGCTTAATCCACCAAAGCTATGGCCAACTAATAATACCTTTTCTCCTTCAGCTAAGCCATCAAATCCATCGAGGCTCATACCATTAAAGTTGGAGACATCTTCTACCATCCTTCAGATCGAGCCGATGTCGCAAGATAACAATATTCGAGTATCCCTGAGACCTCAATGTGGCCACCACCTTATTCCAACACTAGGCGCCATGGCCGCCTCCATGAACTAAAATTATCCTCAGATCAGTTTGTTCACACATCCTTAATTTCTTCTCTTCTCGATGCCGCCTCATTCATGTCATTCATATACGTTGTTTTTTAAATTTTTTAGCTGTATATGATGGTGATTTAATTTATTTTTATAATATTTTAGTAAAAACATCATGATGTTCGTAATTATTGGGTCTAGATTTAAATAATTTGTCTCAGAAGATTATGAAGATGCTTTGGAAGAGGTCAAAAGATTCATAAGCTATTTTAGGTAGAATTGTTCTTTCTTGTTTTGGGCTTCACAGATTTTTCTTATGAAGATGTTTTGATGGTTTTTTTTCTCATTATTGCAATTGAAGTTATTTATCTAAAATGATGAGCCGAAACTAATAGGTAGATTTAATAAGCTTAATTAATCAAATATGATGAAATCGACAAGAATTAAGTGCAATATCCTAAAAAATAGAAGTTCAAATGTCTCGATCATGATTGAAATTGAATGAGGCATCCTCCATTCTTAAAATTGTCTATATCAATATGTTTAGAATATTAAAATTAATTAAAATTGACCTCTCACATCAATTAATTGACATCCTATTAGTACAAATAAACTATATGTCATGTTGCTCATATCAGAGTCAGGAGGCCTCGATGCTATCCAAATAAACTAATTTCACGAAATGGATTGCTCCATTGTCGTTGAAATGGAGAAAGCTATCAAATGAGAGCTTCTGCGATTAATTCGGTCGAATGTGGAGCAAACAACAAGCTCCAGAATATGATGACACACTAATTGAGCTCGAATTTTACCTTGATCAACTTCGATGTGGCTCAAATGGCATACGATTGTGAAATTGATTGCTAATGTGTTTGGAACATCAAATTTACCTAAAAATATTATTCATATTGTATGAATTCAATTTCGGCAAATTCACATAATTTTTGGTGTGATTGGATTATACAAAATCAGAATATCATTTTTGATTTGATTAAAATAATTTTGACAATAAAATTATTTCACATTAAATGCAAAATCTATTTACAAATAATGTGAAATTAATTAGAGAATTAATTCCTCTTTCTAATTAATTCCCTCCCCACTCTCTCTTCCTCCCTCTCTCTCTCTCTCTCTCTCTCTCTCTCTCTCTCTCTCTATATATATATATCCAAATTTCCTTCTCATTTTTCTCCAAGAAAAAGAGAAAACAAAATCAATCTCTCTCCAAGAAACCAAGAAATCCTCCAAACCTAGCTTCCTCAACTTGTGTCACGTGCTGATCTGGCCGGTCATTCCAAGTGATCTCTCTCTCTCTCTAGCTCTCGCTCATATTTTATCACGTAAGAGTAGGGGTGTCAAATCGTGTTGCCGTCGTTGAGTCAAACCAACCCTCGACCAAAATCTTCCAACCCGACCCGAATTTCAAATTCGAGTTGAAATTTTCAACAACTCGACTCAACTTTCGACCGACATTTCGATTATTGCTGGTTCAAATTTATAACCCAACCCCAAACCTGAATATTAAACGGGTTCAAAATCGAACTTCGACCAGCAACTCACCCATATAAACTTAATAATGATAAAATCCAAAATAATTTATTTTATGAGATAGTTCTAAATTTTAAATTAAATGTTTAAATCTCTAGAGGCTTTTACTCTTGAGTCTTGATATTATAATTTATAAACAAATAATATTATAAATAATTAAACAAAATAACATTTAATTAACTAAAATTACATTCACAACACTAACCCATAATATAATCAAATTTACACCCACAACTCTTCAATACTCTCAAAACAAAATCTTCAAGTCTCCAACTCCAAGCTCAAAGAGTCAAATGAACTTCAAGACCCTTAAGTCACAAGTCATGTAAAAAATTCTCTAAACATCTTAAGAAGAATAACAATAATATTACAAATAATTAAAAGAAAATAACATTTAATTAATTAAAATTACATTCACAATACTAACCCATACAATAATCAAATTTACACCCACAACTCTTCAATACACTCTAAAAACAAAAAACAAAAACTTCAATTCTCCAACTCCAAGCAAGCTCAAAGAGTCAAAGTGAACTTCAAGACCCTTAAGTCACAACATGTAAAAAATTCCTGCAAAACATATTAAGAAGAATAACAATATACATATATAAATAGAGTGAGAGAGCAGCAAAAAAAAAAAAATCAAAACAAAGATCACAAGAGCATACCTGGGTGTAGCCAACATATCGTTAAAAGCGACTTCGCTTCCAATGACCGACAAAAAAATCTACAAAGATGTAGAATAACAAAAATTAGTACAGTTAAAGTAATACAAACAAAGTGAAGGATAAAAGCATTATAAAAAAAGAAAATTAGATAGAATATGTAAGAAGGCTCAAATTCAATCACACCAAAATGGGGTGACGAATATGAACATCCAAACTTCAGAAGGGTTATATCACAAGAGCTACCGACCAAGAGAGTGAAATCATCATAGCTATCATTGCCTACAAACCTGTTGAAAGATAGCAACTGTTTATTGATACTTGATAGTCCTATGAGCTTTAGTACCTGCAAACCTAATTAAAGCCAAAGTACAGAATGGGAAAGGGATTATCCCATTACTCATGAATTATCACCCGCATATTCATTATTCACCAAATAGTCCAGAATCTGATATACGTCTGAGAAACAACCAATCACATACCGATATGGTCAGAATACTGACCATGACCACGACCTGAACACATCAAATCAAATCTACCAAATAGTCCAGAATACCCGGTACCTGAAACAACACGAAATACGAATACACCAAATAGTCCAAGAATACGGCCATATACGATGAAACAACACATCAAATAGAATACCCGGCCAAATAGTCGAATATAGCCCCGTCTGAAAATAACACGACAGAATACAGATACCAAATTGACCCGATACAACGGCAAATACAAGTTAACAAGAATCATAGATCACTAGTTGGGTTTGGTAGAAAATAATAGCAAATCCGAACACGAAATACAACAAAATACAAGTTAACAACATAGATCACTAGTTGGGTTGGTAGGCTAAATAATAGCAAATCGAATAATGTGCAAATTATGCAAATCCACAAAATAAACCGGCAAGTTCACACTTCACAACTAATAACCTAATTGTTAATTGATATATCACCATCTTCTTTATCACTTTGATTAGAAGTGTACTTCATAACATCTCTTGTGATTTCATCAAGTTGAATCATTTAAATCTACAACAAAAAAGACTTCAATTATACACAATAGAGGTACATAAGTGATTTAAATGAAAATTTACTAAATTTATTAAAAGAAAGACTTCAAACTGTATCATTATATAACCAATCCTCGTATACCAATGCTTCCACAATATCATGTTTTAGTGCACTCGATATTGATCAATAATCCTCCGCTATTACTAAATGCACTTTTGGATGCAATAGAAATTGGTATACACAAAACATCACGAGCCATTGCGGAACTTGAAATCTATATTGGTTGCCCCTCCAATAATGCGGTATGTCTAAATCCATTTTCTATCAATCCTAGGCTCATCTAAGTATAGCTCAAGCTCGATTTTCTTACTATCTTCTTCATCAAAAGAGTCAAAATCCTTAACAAAATAAAAGTATAATATAAAATGTCAACTAACTAGCAAAAAAAATTGACCAAAATAAAATATACCCCAGAAATTGTGATTTTGAAATTGTTGAAGGGAATGCCCTTGAATTATCAATTTGAGATGTTCTAATGAATTCAAGTATGTTGTAATGATGAACCTTCCATGCTTGATTTTGAATAATTTCTAAATAATGAAAATAACTTCTCCCTCACATTTGCAACTTATCAGCCCAATCACCTCCATAAAGTCTTTTGTAACACCATTCAAATTAAATTTGTACCTTGGATCAAGAATACATTCTAAGAATCACACAAAAATCGGACCAATATTTCTCAAATTTTGAAAGCATATTTACACCATCCTTGATGTAGTCATTATCACTTGAACTTTCATGCTTTAATCTTTTGATATCTTTGTTGCTGGAAAATAGAGATTTCGTAGGATATCTTGTCGCACATGTAATTTCATAAAAGGTGCTAAGAAATTGCATATCTTGATAATTTTTCCCATTCAATTGGTGATGGACAACTCTTGTAGTTCGAGTCACCCAATTAAATGCTAGAAAGGCACTTTATAATAGATACTATCAAGCATAATAAAAGTTGAATTCCACCTAGTAGGAACATCTTGCCTTAGACCCTTCTTTTCATCAATAAAACTTTGTTTAGCACACTCCAAAAATTTTTGTTTTCTTGCTTGAGAACCTTTCACATATTTGATACTTTCACGAACCTTTGATATTGAGCTATCAATGTCTTTTAAGCCCTCTTGAACAATCAAATTTATGATATGTGCACAACATCGTATGTGAAAGAATTCCCCATTGCAAAGTAGGCCACCTCTCAAATTTAAATGATTTCTCATGAATTCAGACACATTATTAGCAAGCATTATCTAAAGTAATAAATTTTTTTTTCAATCTCCCAATCAAGTAAAAAAAGTTTGAATTACTTCAAATAATGCGTCATCTGCGAGGTAAAACTGAAATTTAAATTTTTTTTTTTGCAATTTCCAATTATTATCAATGAAATGTCGTTAAACAAATAAATCCATCGATTGATGGAAGTCCATCGGCCAAGCAACTCGACTAGTGGTACTTTGTAGCATTGTTCGATTTCTTCTCATGAACATCTTTTTCAATCTTTTCTAATAGTATTTCTTGAAACAAATTGCAAATCTCGATGCAAATAACGTAAAAGTGCTCTAAAACCGACCATTCAAACACATTGAAAAGGTAAATCATGCATAATAATGCAAGCGGTAAGCAACTCTAAACTCTTGTTGGTGAACTTAGCATTGCACATGGAAATAGATGAAGAAGAATTACTTTGCAAAATAAGTTGGCTATATCACGTGTATCCCTTTTTTTTGCAAGTTTGTAAATGGCTTTCAAATTGCCGGTGCCAAATTTGCTATCACATATGTAGGTTGCACCACTTTTTTACATTTGCATCTTTGTTTCCCATCATTTTAGTAGGTAGTAAATCAAAATATCCCCAAACAAATGATATCATTTTCTCTTCTTTTTCATGTCTATTGCTTGTCTCTTCATTAATTGTTTGAATTTCATTGTCACCAATATCTCCATCAAAAAAACTTCATTTTCTTGAGCATTATTAATAGTATTGGAATCTTCCATCTAAATTAAAAAATTGATGATAAGAAATATATAAATAATACATTATATATGTGTTACCAAAATATTTCTAAATACAGATGTGTTACCAAAATACTTTCCATTAATGTGAAGACTCAATTACAAAGAATGAACAAAAGGATCCAAATTATATAAGAAATGAAAAGGAAATTAGTAAACTAAGATTAAGGGTCGATACATTTGCAATAGTGCCATCACTTGATGAAGCCATGAAGGGCTATGCAGAACATAAATCAAATACAAAAGGTAATAGGGTAGAAAACATCAATGAACCATTAAACATGAGGTTAAAGCAAAAAAAATAGGCCACAAGAACACATAACTCGGCACAAAGGACTAAAGGAGCAATCTTGACATTTAAGAGGTAACGAAGACAAGAAGGCAAAATTCCAAAACCAATGGTTAGCTAAGATCGGTTAGCTGACTAGCCTTGCAACCGAAAAGAAATCATCACCCTAAAATGTCATAAGCTTTCATAGTCAACAAAGCGACCACCAAAGGGAGAAGATCGGTTGCGGACAAAAGTCCTTCGAAGTTCGGCGTCAAAAAAAAAGAAAAGAAAAGGCATGTATATCCATAACAACCACAAAATGGAGATAAACACACATTAGAAACACCCTACGTTTGCCATCCATATTCCATACCATAGTCCATAGACTCCATACTCCATAAAAAACCGATCACCAAACCTAATGGAGAAGGAATGAAGGATTGATTTTCGATACCTGACGAATGTGAAAGATTCAAGAAGATGGTGATCGAGAGAAAGAAGATGCCCGAGATGGCAACGTTAGAAGGGATTCGACTTGAATCAGTCGAGAAGGTAGAGTCGTAGAGCGGCTGGCCATGAGAGGAAAGGAAGTCCAGTGAGCGAGAGACGAGAGAGTGAGAGGAGAAATTAGGGCTTGCCTCCGATTTGCTTGTTTCACGCTCCTTGAATTTGAGGCTTTCGCTCCCCTTTTCTCTGAACAATGGGCCGTCAAAAAAATCGGACGGTTCAAAGACAAAAGCCAGCCAGCTCGCACGCCGCACGAACGGCGGAATCGAAGTTGTTGGTCATTTGGTCATTTTGGTTCCGGGTTGTAAGGCAATACTCAGGTCATATATTATGACACTAACCCGACCAATCTATTTTGTTGACCCAAACCCGGATTTTTCGAGTCGGGTTCGTGTCGAGTTGTCGAGTCGGGTCATTTTTTGACACCCCTACGTAAGAGCCAAGAAAAAAAAAGAGATTCCTCCATCTACCTCCTCCCTATTCCAAGAAATCTGAGCCAATACTCCCGTTCGGCCATCACGTGAATTCCACCGGCCAAATCCAGCAGTCCGTCCAGCTACAGTGCTCGACGTTGCACTGTAGCACCGAACGGAGAGCTCATTCTCCCAGCTGTAATCCCATTACTTTACCGAATTCAAGAAACTGAGAATCCACTCTAATCCAATCCGACCTCCTCTGCACTGTAGAACCGCCGACCGATCTAACCAAGAAACCTGACCGGATCCTCCCATTTCCCCGTCAATCATCTCTCCGTTCAAGAATCAAGAATTTGATTACTTCACTCCACCAGAATTCCTCTTCCCGTCTTGCTACAGTACTCGAACCGAACGACCCGCCCGCCGAACAGCGTTTTCTCCGTCCAAAAATCCCGTAATGCTGTGTACTGTAGCACCGAAAATAATTTTCATTTTTTTTGGCCGTATCTCATCTGCTACAGTACCCTAATGGATGTAGAAATGTTGTAAAATTCTAAAATTTTACGTACCGTTTGCGTTGTTTCAACCCGACGAGGGAAATCTGTTAAAATATTTGTATTTATGTCTGCCGACATATGATCCTGAAAACAAATTATTGATATTCTTGTAAAAAGCATTTTTGAAGATCACTCTTATGGACTTCGAAAATTCATCACTAACCTCTCAATAAAGAGGGTGATTTAAAGTATCGGTATAATTTTCAGAAAGCAGATGAAATAGTAGATAAGACACTGTAGAGATTTTTTTGCCTGGTTTTGACTTTAGATCGGTTAGATTTCCTATATGGCAAGCTAGTTAATTTCTCAATCGAGAGAGAACTTTGATTAAAAGTCGTTTATTTATTGTGTAGCATATAATAAATATAGAGTTTTCAAATTTAGATTTATGAAATTCATTATATTTAACTTAAAGCGGATGGTTGGAGGAATGATGGCGTGCTGATCTTCATGGTTGTATCCGGGTATCCTACTTAGTCGAGGAGGTGGTCAACCGGCAGAATGATCATCGGCAGTCATGAGTTGCGTCGTCCAAGAAATCTTATAGACTTGGGGTGGTGTTTGTCAAGGAGACAAACTTAAGTCTACCTTAGCTAAGAGAGGGATTTTTGCCCAATCAAGTATACCCTAGGGTTCACAACTCAAAGGCAGCCATTGAGAGCATATAAATTACGATTGTGGCGTATAATGATGTCATTTAGCGGCAGCAGATGATATCGCTGTAAGCGATCAGTGTAGCCACCCCCATGACAGGCCAGTACGTCGCTGGCATAAGATTGTTTGAGTAAATATAATTATGCTTGATTTGACTTTTTGAGTTAGGATTTTCTTGTGCACATAAATAATTGATGGTGAATTAGATTTTTTTATCTTTAAGTTCTTTAAAAATTAAATTTCATTTAAGAATTTATAATTTGGTGATTTATTTGATTTTATAGTTGCATTGATACTTGAGTTTGATTAATTCAATTTGAGGTTGGAAGCACATTTTATGGTAGTATCCCTCTTGAAATCTTCATTCAACACAACCATCATCGTGGTTTATAATTTCACTTTTTGATCTTGTTGATTATTAATTTAATAATAGATTAGATCTTATCATACATTAGAAAACACCGGATATTTTGTTAGATTGAAGATACTATGATAACATCATTTGATTTCTAAGTTTTGTTAACCCGGACCTGACAGTCAAGACCTAGGGGATCAACCCGCAACATTTCGCTAAATTTAAGTATTCAGCCTAGTGTTGGGGCTCAAGCAGGTATATAGTAATTTTAGGTAATTTTATATTCGATTAATGAGATTTATTTTATAGTTTCATTTTTTTATTCGAATTTAGCTTGCACGGCCTTTTCAGACATTTAAAATTTGCACTTGAAATCTCTATGTTTGAGCACATGCATGAATTTATCGTCTTAGATTTCACTTAATTAGTGGTTTCATTGATTTTAAATTGATAATTAAAATGAAATCCCTCAATTTTTGATTAAAGGAAGCCTTATAATTTTACAGATTTTGATTTAGTATCGCCTTCTATCTGCTTGTATAAAGAATTGCAGATTCGGTGGCGTAGAAGATGTTGTAGATTGATCTAATATCTTATTAGATTTTTCAAATTAATATTTAATTAATTCCAATTTAGCCTGCGCAACCTTTTCAGATATTAAAATTTACACTTTAAATCTCTATGTCCGAGCACATGCACATGTATCTAAGAATGCCTTAATTAACGCCTTCTGTTCGCTTGTATGATATGTTGTGAATCCGGTGGTATTTTATTTTAGCTCTTATTTAATTCAGAGCACCATACCATCATTTGCATTTGTTTCTTTGTTTATTGAATTTGGAAAATTCAATAAGTTTCATCCGTGCTTATTGATTAGCTTATAAGCTCATTATAATTTTGCTTTAGATTTCTTTTTTTTTGTCTTTAATTCATCAAATACAATGCTATCTAATCATTCAGTAAATAATTTTATTTGTGCCCATCAGTGAGCCATTCTAGCTCATTCTTGCTTGTAAGCTAGCTACTTAATATTTGTCCTTCTTACAAAGAAATCGTCATATTTATTTGCACGTTTCATGCAAATCCTTCTAGTTCATTTGGAACTCAACATATGAATTAGATTGTCCAGTAATGGATGACATTCATGTATATAAACAATCAAATTCTTTGGAGTTCCTTATAAGTTTAATTTATATTATTATTCTGTCTTTCAATGAGCCTCCAAACACATAGCAATTCTTATTCATATTTCATTTTGAATCACTTCAATGCGTTGTATGTGACGAGTCACATAATTTAATTGCTTAATAAAATATTTGTCTAGATATTTCATCTAGTCTTTAAGTTTATTATGAATCTCGTTCAAGTATTTTTTTTGTTTTGTCTTCAAATTGGTTAATTCATGATATAAAGTGATCAAATCATTTATTAAGAAGAATTGATCATACTCATCGGCAAACTACACAGCCCTACTACAAGCTATTTGCAAATTTTGTTTGAGTTTTCTTCTTTCTTCAAGGTGGATATTCAAGTATGCCATAAATTTAATACATTTTTATATATAAGGTACAACAATTCAATAATTCTTTGAAAAGTTATATTCATGCACATAAATGAGCATTGAATTGTAAGTTTCATTTGTATTTTATTTTATATATTTTTTTGCAAGTTAATTCTTTTATCTCAAAAGTTTGTATTTAATTTAATTATTGATTTATACTTCAAATATTCTATTAATTCATTTGGTTTGAATTTTTTTTGTTCATAATCTCAAAATTTCTGGTCCTACGTCATCCCCGTGAGGCTGTATCGACTTTTTTTTGGTATCCGTCGCTTCTTCGCGTGGTGTAGTCTTCAAACATCATTCTTGAAGATAATGGTCGTATCGCAATTTTAATTCATATTTTAATTTTAAACTTAAAATTTATTTTGTATTAAATTAATTAAGTCCTCTGTTAATTTAAATTTTAGCATCATCAGCACGCCCGCTCCGGCCCTAAGCGAGCAGAGCAAAACAGAGTTGAGGGAATATGTATGAAACAGAGGAAGAACGCAGAGCACCACGTCGTCGTTTCTCAAATAAAGGTTCGGGTTTTCTCCGTCAACTTGCTGCGCGATACTTGATATCAGGCTCCGATGCGTCAGCTCTACCCCTTTTGGCAAACCCGTCGTACCCAATGAGATTGGTAGGGCCACAGTGTCGTCGGTGTCGATTGATACCTGAGGTACCGCCGCCTCGTCCGCAGCGGAGAGGACGGAGAATGGCAAACACCCCGGCGCCGGATTGTCGACGGTGATAACAACGAGGCCGATGTGGAATTCTTCCCAGCCTCGGAGTTTGTCCACGTATATGGACTGGGTGATGACGATCTTCGCGCCACAGGAAGTGAATTGCTTGTGGATTTCAGCCGAAGTGGAGAATGGATTAGCAGTGGTCACGGCCGCGCTGAGGAAATAGGCAGCGATGAAAGTGAGGTGAACTGTGGATAGTTTTGGAGGAGGATGAGGATCATGTCGCCTTGCTTAATGCCTAGGTCAGCGAGGCCGGCAGCTGCGTGGCGGCAGAGAAGGTGTGTCTCTGCGAAGGTGTATGTTTGGCCGGTCGGGGCGGCGATGAGACAGGGGCTGTTAGCGGACTCTGCAAGTTTCTTGAAACAGTAGGTGTGAAGAGGGGCGTTGTTGTGGATTCGAATGTCAGGAAACCTCGACCGGAAGACAATGTTTTCTGTCTGGGGCTGCGGTGCCGCAGGCGGCGATGCCTCTTGAGGGTTGAGCTCTACGGCGGCTCTCTCTATGTGAACTTAGGCATTGAATCTGAGACTCAAAACAAGAAAGTAGAGCAGTATACTTAAATCACGGCAGATTTGACGCAAGTTCACTAGTGCGCAGCAATAGAGACCGTTGAAGAAGGCCAAAAAATAAATAATTAAATCGTAGTGAATAGGGCATGAACTTGAATTCAGAAGCTGGCCTAAATTGAGAGGGGAACTGTCGGAGTGAAGATGAAAAATAGATCGGGGGTGAAGAAAGAGGGAGCAGGTCGCTGTTGTGCTCGGGAACCAGAGAAGGGAGGATTCTAGGCATTCGTCGGCTAGGCCCCCGGAAATGGAAGAGAACGGGTGTGAAATAGAAGGGTTCGGCTGCACATGGGAGGGCATGGGAGAGATGATGCAGAGGCCTATAATTGGTCGAATTAGAGATAGAAGCATGAGTATGTGCCGGGTGTGATTAAGAGATAATTAGGTGAATATATCTCAAAATATGTACGAATTTGACAAAATTTTAGAAGCAATATTCTTAGTCAAATTAGATACTATTCTAGGTAATTTTGACATTCTGGGTGCGATAATTTTACGACATCGTTTGATTCGTCGGAGTTAAATCGTCCATTTCAGCGCATCAACGCCAACCATTTGACGTTCACGTAAACTCATCTGATTTGAGCATGAATAGTCTTATTTGATAGGTTTTGATGTTTCGGAGCTAACAACATGATCAATTTCGTAAACGAAGGTCGTTTGGTTTGCATCGATGCCACATGACCACGATATGCGTGCAAGCGCATTGTCTTCTCGACCGCTTGATCAGTTGATCATCAAGTTGTGAAATATTTATATTATGACCAGTTTCGACGTTTTGAACATGATGGCGAAGTCTGTTCATCGATCGGAGGTCGTTTGGGTTGATTTTGTCTACGAACTATGCATTTCAGCGTCGATTTGGCGTTGCCGCATCTGATTATTCGACATTTGCACAGACTCGTCCAAATTGAGCGCGGACAGTCTCATTTGATAGTTTTTGATGTTTCAAAGCTAACAACATGGTCAATTTTATAAACAGAGGTCATTCGGGCATCGTCGCAACTTCCCGACTTTGATATGCGCGTCGACACATTAATAGCTCGAGCGCTTAATCGATTGCCCATTAGATTTTTCGATAGTTATATTCTGATCAATTTCAACATTCTGAACGCGACAGGAAAGTCCGTTCGTCAATCAGAGGTCGTTTTGGTCGCGTTGGTCGCGTTTTGAGATTTGCGCACCATGAAGTCCGGTCGAATTGCTTGTGGGCTGACTTATGACATATGTAATATCAGTCGGTATCGTGATCTTGGATATGAGGAGACATGAAAATTCTCCTTCCGTCGATCTTAGATCCAAAGCAAGGGGAAAGAATGTGATCGTGTGAATTATATTTCAAGTATTTCTAATGTCGAAGCTTTGCTGAAAAATTCAAGAAAACTGAAGACCTCCGCCGTTGATCTTGGATCCAGCGAGAGATGAAAATCATTTCTCCGTCGATCTTCGATTTGGAGCAAGGGAGAAGAGTACAGGCAGCACTAACTTAAATAAATTGGCATAAATTGAAAACTCTAAGCCTAAATTTGAATATTAAAATAGTTTTAAATTTTAATTTAAGCTCGCCAAACATTGAAATATATAAAATTTACCAAATTCAATTTTAAGTAAAGTTGAAATTTTGAGATCTTGATCTGCTATGTCATCATTCCATTAACCATATGTTTTAGATAAATAAATAATGAATTTCATAAATTAACAATATTCTACGTTAAGCAATTAGTGACCTAATCACTAGCCATAATCGAAAGTTCTCTCTCTTATTCTTGCGGAGGGGTAATTAACTATAAGGACTTGCACCTATAGGAAACTTGTAATCAAATTAAAGTCCTCACAAAATGAGGCCAAAATCAATGGATATTGTTTTATCTACTTTTTCATCTGTCTTTTGAAAATTTGATTAACATTAATCTAATCTCTCTTTATCGAGAGGTCAGTGCCTAATTTTCAAAGTCCACAGATAGAATTATTATTTACTTTTTGTTTCCATATCTACTTCTCTTAATTATAGTAATACAACTCTAATTATTAATGTTTACATATATAATGTAATGCTAGATCTATAGATCATGACAATTCGAAAATTTTCAGTATAGAACTTATTTGTTAAGATTCACATTATAGCCATTTGATGATCATCATTACTAGAGGGTTTGTTTGAGATAGTAGTTATATATTGTCGTGGTTGTTGCAGAAAAAGATGTATAAAAAAAATCTTTGGTGGGTTTACATTTTTTTTTTTTTAACAAATGTCAAACCCCAGCTTTATGGCCGCACCATAGGTAATAAAATCAAGTTAAAAAACACAGCTTTTCTACTATGGATTCTTCAAAATGCAATTAAAATGCACTTCTCAAATAACGTAACAGTGCTTTTTCACATTATACTGTTGCCACATTGCTCCCCTCCCCCAAACACAACCTAAAATGAAGTTGTCTCATTGAATGGGTTTCACATATTTAACATTATATTATTTCCTAAGTTGACTTTATTAGTAATTTTAGATGAGAAAAATCATAGGCATAGAATATTTCACTACATCTTGAAAGAAATTGGATTACAAGTGGATTGGTGGTTTACATACCAAGATCCAATAAAATTGTATATATATGCGTGAGTGTTTATTTAGGATGGATAAAATTTTAAATAATTAAATAATATAATATAATAAATAAATAATATATAATTAAAATTTTTATGATATATTATTTATTTATTTTCATAAAAAATTAAAATTATTTAAATTAATAAATTTAACTAGAAATTAATTTAAAATTAACTGAAAATAAATCATATTTGGTTAAGTTAAAAGATTTATTTAAAAATTAATATTAAACATATAATTATTTAAATAAAATTAAAATTTAATAACTAGGTGAAACTAAAGAACTCATATATCTGAAAACTCTAAAATTTTTCTTGATGTTAGATGACAACAAACATGTCCAGTAACTATTGTCAATCAATTGCAATCATCTGATTATTTTTATTTGATTATCTCCGCTCATCTGCCATCATCTAATTGTTTTCACCCAAATTTTATCTTGAGATTGTCTTTTAATTATCTTAGGGGCCAATTGGGATAACTTTTATTTTTTATTTTTATTTTATATTTATATTTTATTTTATTTATATTTTGCTTAAAAATAAAACTTATTTGATTATACTGTTTATTTTTAAAAGCACTCAAAATATTTGTTAGATGCTTTGAGTATTTTTAAAAATAACTTTTTTTGTTTTTAAATTCAAAAAATAAAATCACATAAAAATACTCTAAACAAATATATTTTCAAAAATAACATAAAAAATTAATAAACAGAAAAAAAATTGATTCCAAATAACCCCTTCATTTAATTATCATCACATGTCTATTATTGTTCTCTATCATATGATTGTTTATGTTAAAAATGTGTGATATCTGAGTTGAAATAGCTAAACTCTCAGATGCCAATTGGGGGCAAACATCTTCTTCACAGATATCTGACGTAGTCACTTCAGCACATGTCTTCTTTTTCTTGAAAGAACCCTATGAATATGAGGAGACCCTTCATCACCTTTACTTGACCTCTTTAGTGGAAGAGAATGAGATCTCCCTGCCTGGATGGAAAGGCCAACCTTGAACATTCTATCTTCAACTATATATTTGCAAATACGACGCAACTCATGATGTAAGCTTTCTACATCAGGAACATTAAGAGTTACCCAGATCTCATTTTCTTCAATCAGTAATGGATCTAGAAGGTCATTCAATCTTCCCCATCTCTCAGGAAAGCCCCACTCATTTTTCACAAAGAGGAATCCAATAGACCAATTTTTAGAGGGATCCCGTGCTGAAAATTCTATCCAATTTTTTATAGTCCGATAAGAAACACATCCCTGAGTATCACATGTAAATCTACACATTCGGCATAAGTATTTGATGTTCAAAGTAACACCACGCTCTCTAAAGAAGATAGTCAAACCAACGATGACCACTAAAGCTCAAAATGAAAATTGTGACAAAGCTACACCACATATTTTGAAGATCTCAATTAACTTCGGGAGCCGAGGGAATCGTCCATCGAAGAATCATCTCAAAGCGGAAAGTACCCGGTGGAGGTGAACGGCCTCGATCAGACTTTTTAGCAATAATGACCACCAACTCATTAGAGAAGTAAAATTTTCTATGGAACACCATTAAACTATATGATGTGATAGTGGATGATATGTCGTCTGTAGCCGTCACATTATGGTTTTCTTCTGGCCATCATCCTGTGAAAATGCATGATAAATAAAGAGCAAAGACTATGACAAACAACTTAGGATAGGTCAAAAGGTCCTTGGTGGACTTCCCATGACTTCTTCCACATAGGTTAACGTCATCGGGTAACACTCTTGCAAACTACCTCGGATGGGTCAAAAATTCTCAGCGGATTCAATTCGGCCTCTTCCACACAGGTTAACATCATCGAGTAACACTCTGACAAATAACTTCGGCTAGGTCAAAAATTCTCAGCGGATTCAATTCAATCTCTTCCATACAGGTTAACGTCATCGAGTAAACACTCTGACAAACAACCTAGGATAGGTCAAAAGGCCCTTGGTGGACTTCGCACGACCTCTTCCACACAGGTTAACGTCATCGGGTAACACTCTGACAAACAATCTCGAATGGGTCAAAAATTCTCAGTGGATTCAATTCGGCCTCTTCCACACAGGTTAAGGTCAGCGAATAACACTCTGGCAAACAACCTTGGATGAGTCAAAAATCTTCAGCGGATTCAATTCAAACTCTTCCATACAGGTTAACATCATCGAATAACACTCTGACAAATAACCTCGGATAGGTCAAAAATCCTCAGCGGATTCAATTCAACCTCTTCCACAGTTAACATCGCCGGGTAATACTCGACAAACAACCTGGATAGGTCAAAATCCTCAACGGATTGATTCACTCATCCATAGTTAACGTCGAGTCACACTCGACAACAACCCGGGTAGGTCACCCGTCGACCTCCGACCATCGCTCATCTTTGCGGTCCATCGCACCGTCGCTCATCGGCCATTCTGACGCTGGACCGTCGGCTGCCGCCGCTTTATTGCATTTTATCGACCACCCGTCGATTGCCGCGGTCGCCGGTCATCGTAGACCTATCGCACCATTGTCGTAGGTCATCCCCCCTCGCGCACATGCCGTCATACCGCAGAGTTCGGTACGCCAACCACCCCGTCGGTAGCCATCCATGCGCCGTCGCATTTGCTGCGATCGCGGCAATCTTGCCGGTCGCATCGTCGCTTCTCGCGATTAACGCCGGTCTCCGCGTCATTCTGCGCCGATTCGCGATCACGTTGGCCAATCTACCGGTCGCGATCGTATCATCGCGACAATCTTCCATTCGCCCACCATCGTCATGGTCATCCGATTGCGGCCAGTAGTGCCGTCATTCTTGCCGGGTTAATTACCGCACCCGTCGTTCGCCAACCACGGTCTGGGTCATCACCGCACTACGATCCGGTCACGTCACCATCGCAATCTTATTTGTCACCACCATCATCGCCGTCATCCGGCTATTGGCGTCGGTCATGCGTCATTACCATCGCCGGTTCATAGCCCGACCACCCGTCGCTAACCAGATCCGCGATCACCACTTACCATGGTTTCGGTCGCGCGTCGACCCAGCCGCGGTCACCGCCGCCAACCACCGTCACCGGTCACCATTGCAGACCACCGTCACCGATCACCATCGTCGACCACTATCGCCAGCTACCATCGTCGGGCATCGCTGTCAGGCCCCGTCTCCGGTTATCGTCGCCGATAATCGCCTCCGGATTCGGCAGTGTTGGCGCATCTTTCGCGGAAAAGCGTAGACCGCCATATATCTGGCGGACGCGATCGCCGAACCGACGGTCCGACGAGTACAATTGACGCCTCTTTCGAGGGAAAACTGTAGACACGATGTATGTACCGCGAGCCTTGATCGCCTCCGAACCCAGACGGTCCGACGAGTACAGTTGACGCCTCTTTCGAGGGAAAATTGTAGACACGACGTATGTACCATGGGCCTTGATCGCCTCCGAACGACCTTCTCTTAAGAAGAAGAGAATGTGCCTTCTTCCTTGTAGGGGTTTTATAGACTTATGGGGCAAAAGGTCAAAATCTAAAAAATCGCCCAAAACCACTCAAAATGGGCGAAATGCGTTTTCCTTGCAGGGGATCATGTGCAGCAGCCTGCGTGTCCTTCGCTTCAAGCGTTCGCCCATTGCTGACCACACTCTCGTGCGTCGTTCGCGACCAGACCCATCCGGAACCACGCGACCCGCTGATCCGTGTGGCCCGTGACGCTTCCGACCCTCAGATCCGGACCCACTTGCCGACGTTCGTTATATCGCGCTTGCGCCTGGGCGTCAACCTCGACTCCATGGGCGCGCCCGGTAGTGCGCCCGTGCGTCAGGAGCCCAGCGCCCAGCCTACACACATCCGCGATCTGCATGCCTTGTAGTCATAATCTTGTGCTCCCATGAAGATTTATTTTCTCAAAATGTGTGGTTAATGGACCCTCAAATTTTATTAAAGAATTTGTTATTTTAATGTACTTGACACATATTTTTGGATGATTGAGATAATGTCATCCAAAAATAGGGGCAACTCATATGACCAAAATTCCACTAGTAGCAAATCTTGGCGTCGAAAGCAATCGATCATGAATCAAGACTAGAGATCAGCGTTTATTATCAATCGACTCTTAAATATGGAGTGTTTATAGTCAAATAGGCGTCTCGGCGGATCTAAGCAAGATCTCAAAATTCCGACTTCATTTGAGCTTTCAAAATATTTAAAATACATCAAATGATCAAAGGGATCATTTTGAGCTGTCCGATCAAGTGGAGTGGTACGGATTTTGCATGTATTTACAGAGACACCTCTCCTCCAATCTATAAATAGCCGCGATTCCCTATGAGGCCAAGCAAGAGAGGAGAGAGCTCTAAAGCGAAGATCCTCCAAAGCAATCGTGCCTCGTCGTCCACCACGCCGGTGTGGTGCCGTGGCCCGATTCTCGCCGTCGTCAATCTCAATCAGTCTCCATCATGACGACTTTCATCGTCAGTCGCTGTTCCTTGATGTTCACCATCATCTACTTCAAGCAATTACAACTGAACATGGTATATGATGTTGTTGTCTGATTTTGGGATTCCCATTGTCAGCCCTTCTCATATACAATTTTGTAATCCCGTATCAGAAAAACTTGTACTCCAAAACAAATATATGGTGGAAGCTTTTTACTGGGCTAGACCCCGTGATTTTTCCCTCTTTTCGAGATTTTTCACGTTGAAATTTCTGGATTTTTCTTGTTCACTCTTTAAATACCTGTATGTGTGCTGGATTTCACAATAGGGCTAAGGCGTAAACTTTTACTTTATCGCAATTAATTTTCTAGCACCCAACAATGTGTATGTCTTTTTTTTTTCTACTTAAAATTTTCTCTCAAATTTTCATTAAAATAGTCAAAATTTCATGCAAGAATATTTCTTTCAAAGCTTAGGAGCTATTTGGGATAAATTTTGTTTTGTGTTTTTTTTATGTTATTTTTAAAAATATGTTTGTTTGAATTATTTTTTGTTTGTTTTTATTTTAAAAATAAATAAAATTATTTTTAAAATATTCAGAATAGATAATAATAACTATCAAATATATTCTATTTTGAAACATAAACAAAATGAAATAAAAATAAAAAATATAAATATAAATAAAATAAAATAAAAATAAAAAATAAAAATGATCCCAAACAGCCTCTAAATTTTTAATACTGTGAAAATTTTTAATCTCTTCTTTTGATATTTTTTGCAATGAGCAATATTTTATAGGCCAATTTATTACTATGAATAAAATAGAAAGCCATATTGCAACAAAGATCACATATAGTAAGGACGATTAGAGACTTTAAGTGATTCAAATGTCAATTCTCTCATATTTATATGATCAAATATGTATCACTATAATGCCTGTTATAATGGGTGATAATATGCTCAGATATTATAATAATGCGATAAACATTATTTTATTTTATTTAGATTGATCAATTATTTTAATTGTTCGTATAACTAATCAAATAATAATCCAAAAAATAAAAATAAAAGAAAGAAAGAAAGATAGAATCAATTTATTACATTTTAAGATTGAGTTTATTATTATTATTATTTTTTTTAAGACAGTGAACTCATGATGACAATTTAACACACACGTTTACGCTCGAATGAGTCACCGCATTGGAAGATTAAATATTTGAATTAAATTATAATGCCAATTCACCAAAAATTAAAACTCCGCATACAACTGATAGAATGATAATATATAATATAACATTTAATTAATTTATCTTGCTCAATGCAAGATTAAATATTACACGGATATATATATATATATATATATATATATATATATATATATATATATATATAGAGAGAGAGAGAGAGAGAGAGAGAGAGAGAGAGAGAGAGAGAGAGAGAGAGCTGAAGCCAATCATGAGCCAACATTTTAAAATGATTAATTTTCATTTCAATCGTGGTCATCGGGTTGAATCAAACTAAGTTCTTTCTAAAAAATTATCTTAGGTTAAAAAGGCTTTCAAAGATCGGAAATGGGACCCCTCTCCTCTACATGCTCAAATTATACAGGAAAAAAAAAACATGAGGAAATCATGTTGAAGCTGAATCGAGATCCGGGTAACAAAGGCTTGATGAAGGAAGCTAATGATGCAAAGTTAAGTTATTCTAAGCTACTCAAAATGGAAAGTATGTGGGCCAAACAACGAGCCAAGGCACATTGGCTAAGTCAATCTGACAACGACCTGAAATTCCTTTTTTGTTCAATAAAAGAAAGAAGGAATGCCAATCGGATCCATGAATTACATACTGAGCAAGGGGTAATCTCTACTCAGGAGATGATGGCTGAGGAAATAAACAGGTATTATGCTAATATATTTAATTGCAGTAACCATTCCTCCTTTCCAATGCAGGACCTTCCTTTGGGAGAAACCCTTTCTCTTTGGCAGGCAAATGAATTGGAAAAGGATATTAGCGATGATGAAATCACCTCTGCCCTTCACAGCATAAATGAAAACAAAACACCAGGGCCGGATGGTTTCAACTCACATTTCTTTATTAAGACTTGGGAATTTACAGGGAAGTATTTCTTAAGGGCTGCTCATCATTTTTTCAGTACAAAGAAACTACCTAGATGTTTTAAGCACACTCTCATTACCCTAATTCCAAAAGTGAAACACTCAAATATATATCGATTATCGTCCTATTTCACTCGCAATATTTTTTATAAAGTTATTGCTAAAGTTCTTGCAAATAGGCTAAAAACATGCCTACCATTGTTGATAAACCATGCTCAATCAGCTTTTATAAAAGGAAGGGATATAGCTGATAGCCTGGCTTTGGCTAATGAAATTTCTTCTGAGTTTTCTTCTCCTAGTCAGCCAGGAACATTTCTTGCTAAACTGGATCTAAGGAAAGCATTTGACTCTATAAATAGGAAAGCTCTAATACATAGATTAATGGCAAAAGGGTTTCCAACGAGGTTTGTGAAATGGGTGGAGGCATGTATTATGGACGTTCCATTTTCTATAGTACTAAACGGGGAAATAAAAGGTTGGTTTTCCTCCTCATCTGGGTTAAGACAGGGCTGTCCCTTGTCTCCTTTTCTCTTTACTCTAGATACCCTATCTTGTCTTGAACAAGAAATCCAATTAAAAGGTTCATTCCCTTTTCGCAAAGTTGTGTAAAGTATCACACCTCCTCTTTCGGATGGCGTCCTAGCAATGGGAAAGGCAGAAAATGAATCTATAAGATCTCTACAAGGATGTCTTACTAAACTAGAGAATTACATGGGGTTGAAGGTAAATATTGATAAATCTACCATTTGTTTTTCAAAAGGAGTCAAAAATGTTGAACATTTGTTAAATATTCTCCAAATCAAGCAAACTTTTTTCCCTATAAACTACCTTGGGCTTCCTGTTGTTTTGGGTGCACATAAAATGATTCATTTTAATGGATTGTTTGATAAATTACAGAAGAGAATGGCTGGATGGAAAACTAAATATCTCTCCTTAGGGGGGAGGTATCAAATGATTAGATCCTCTGTCAATGGGTTACTTTCATATTGGTTTCAATCAATTGTTGTTCCTAAGGGTGTTTTAAAGAAGATTTGCTCATTTACTTCGAATTTTTTCTATCATAGTGGGGAGAACAAAAAGCTTCATACAATTTCTTGGCTCAAAACAACTCTCCCTAGAGAAAAGGGGAACTGGACTTATATCCTTTTCTCTCTATACATGCAGTAAATTAAAAATTCTATGGAGAGTCATAAAACAGGAATCTCTCTTTGCTACCTGGTGTCTGCAGAAATATGGTACTATATGGGAAATTCCAACAACTAAATGCTCCTCTTGCTGGAAGGAGTTAAGATCGATTGGGTTAAAATATAAAGCAAAGTTTAAATATCTTGTTGGCAATGGAAATACATTCTCTCTTTTTCAGGATCCATGGTGTAATGGCAACAATTTGACTCATCTGATGGGGGAGGCTGCGGTTAACATTCTGGGTATCTCCAATGATGCTAAGGTTAGTGTCCTCATCAAGGATGGTAAGTGGTGTCTTCCTTGGTCATCTCTTTCAGAATTCTCTTTACTGCTAGATAATATTCAGAAAATTGATATTTACGGAGGGGAAGACTTGATTATATGGGACAATAAAAAGAACCCAACCAACCGTGATTTCAAGGTTGCCATTTTTGAATCTTTCCCTAGCATTTCATGGCATAAGGAAATTTGGTTTAATGGGTGTGCTATTAATTATTCGTTATACTGCTGGATGGCTTTTTTAGGAGGTTTGAAGACCTCTGATGTGTTAGCAAAAAGAGGTGTGGGTGCCTTGGAATGCTGTTGCTGTTTTGCTTTAACTGAATCTCATCCTCACTTATTTTTTGAATGTCCTGTATCTATGGATCTGGTGAGATCTCTACTGCCAAATGGTCAATTTTCTTATTGAACTCTACCCTTCAACAAATTCTGGGGAATGTTGATTTACATGCTCATAAGATAATTAAAAGATTAAACTATATGACTACGTAGTTTTGGTTTACATGATTTGGAGGGAGAGAAACCAAAGGATCTTCTCCAACTCTTTTCTTCTCTTCAATCACTTATGCAGCAAGTTAAATTTCGGGTTGGTGCAAAAATATCAAAGTGGAAATGGAAAGAAACATGGCCTTTGCAAATACGGCAATTGATTTTGGCATGGAAAAGCTCAGTTGCTCCTCTATAAATTTTCCTAACTGTTCTTATTCTCGATCGGGTTTCATTTTGCTGGTTTTTCATTCCGTTTTGCTGGACGATGATGACAACAGTATAGTTACAATGGGATTTATATATAAATATAGCCCCTGCATGGATGACCTTCTCGGTAAAAGTGCAATTTGTTTCTCTTAGTCCATTGGAGGCGGGGGAAGGTAAGCAGATTCGATTGGTTGATCTAAAGGTGGGGTGGTCGGAAATACTATACGACTTCTCTTTTGTGTTTGAGTCCGGATAACTTATCAAACGATTTGGTTTTGTTTGATCTTTCGCTTGGTTCCTAACATTTCCCTTTAGTTTTAGTTTTCTTATATCAGTTGCCTCGGTTAAATTCTTTGGGATGCCCATGTAGGTCTTTATTGTTCATTTTCATTTTCGCCACTCTACTGTACATGTAATTATCTTTTTTTGAATGAATTGGGCGTCTGCCCTCATATTTTTCCAAAAAAAAACTAATTCAATTAATTAATTTAATGCACAAACATTTTTTTCATAATTACTTCTCTCTTAAAATTTTAAGTTAGAATTAGTTTAATCATTTGATTGTTGATAATACGAACCTGTTTTGTGGAATTATGCTGTTTCTGGGTTAATTGAACCCGGTTTACTTTCTGGAATGGGTTGGTGGGTTCCTCAACTTGGTTATGCACCGTTGGATGCCACAGATTTGAATGATCCGTTGGATCTGTGCCTTGATCTGAGTTCCTGGAAGGAAATTCGTCATCGATGTACTGTCAATTTCCTCGATGTAACTTCCATAATACTTTTAACCTCTTTTACTTTCTTTTGTTCTCGGCTGAGCAAGAGCTCCGTGGATCTGAGGGAGGAAGGTCGAGAGGCGAGGCTAGGGTTCCGGTTAGCTGGAGAAGACGGCGGTTTCCGGTGAGGAGGTAGAAGAGAAAAAGCTCGAGAAGATGAAGAGGAAGAAGAGAAGACTAAAAGATAAGGATTTTGTTTCATAATTGTTCATTCTTCTGGTTGTCTGTCTTCCTCTTTTTGTACCCTTCTCTCCTCTTAATCTGTTACATCTAACTGATTTATGTTAGAGTTTGTTGTTGCTTTGGTAATTCTGTTACAGAAGGTTACTACTTGCTTGTTCTTTGTGTTTTCTTACTTCCTTGAGTCTTGGGTAATTACTTCTGTTATTATTAACTGCTAGGCTTCTTTGTTTTGTTGATGTGTCATTCTGGATTTGCTTTTGGCCGTTGTGTTCTTGTTATCTGCTCACTGGGATACCTTCTGTTTAACTTTATGTTTGCAGGAAAGGCATTGGAGTGCTTAACTCTATCTTGTCATTCGAGGCTATTATATATGTTGCCTTACCTCATTCATTTACCGATTCTCCGGACTTTTGTGATTGTTTTTGGTTTCTGTTGATATTATAATTGTTGTGCTGGACTTATGTAATTAAATGCTGTTGTTATTTACTGGCTGTTCTGAACTTCTGTAATGGATTCTTGTAATGGTAATTCTTAATGTTGTATGCTGTATTTTGGCCTTGGAGGAATTGGATTCATAACAGTTGACCTCCATATGTGTGCCATAAGTCAAGACAAGCACACAAGTCAAATTTGACAGACTTCGGAGGTAACAGTGCGCAAATCGAGGCTAAAAGGTATTGGATGTTACTGAAAATTGTCGAAACAACCTCCGATCGACAATCGAACCTCGCCGTCACATTCAGAACGTCGAAATTGATCAGAATATAAATATTGCAAAATCTAACGAGCAATTGATTAAGCACTCGAGCTATCAATATGTCGACGCACATATCAGAGTCGGAAAGCTGCTATAATGACCAAATGACCTCCGTTCATGAAATTGATCACTTCATTAGCCTTAAAACATCAAAAATTATCAAATAAGACCGTCGACTCAATTCGACAAGTTCGGAAAAGCTGGCCGAAAAGCTTAATACGCGTGTATTTTGAGCTAAAATGGACTCAATTTGGCGCCGACTCGAACCAAATGACATCCGATCGCCAAACGGACTACGTCATTACGTTCAGAATAATGAAATTACCTTAAATTGATATATATATATATATATATATATATATTAACTATGTACATTTACGTGCATGAAATTCACATTAGAACTATTTAATCCATTTAAAAATTAATTAAAAATATTCCTAAATTACCCCCATGCTTAACCGTTCCCCCATTTTTTATTATTTTTTATTTTTTAGTTTTTTTTTCAACTGCTTCAAAAAGGAAAAAAACTGAAAACCCCACTCCCTCCTCCTTCTCTCTCACGTTACTCTCTCCTTGCTACATCCCCACGCCCAAAAAAAAGGCCTCTGCGAAAAGGTAAAAAGATTTCACCTCTCCTCTCTCAATTTCCCCCTGTTCGAGCCAATCCCGCCGGCGCAATCCCACGGGCCGCCTTAGTTCCATGCAAAACCGCCATCCTCAACCACTCGCATTGCTCCCAGCTACAAATGAACGCCACCGGTCTGTCTCGAGCACGTGACCCGCCTTCCGACGAATCCAGATCTCCGCGCGACCAGACCCGCGGATCCGCTGAGGCACCTCCGGACCATTGCTCGAATCGGCCAGATCCTGTCCGAAATCCGCGGCCACCAGCGCTGCCGACCCCCACCGTCTCCCACCCAACGCCAGGCGCCCATCTTCCACGAGGTATAAAGAAATCACTCATTATGCTCAACAGAGCGTCAAGAAACACTCGACTCTACACGAGGATGCAAATGTAGATCAAAATTATACCAAATCTTTTGACTTAGGGAAGAAATGAAATGACTTAAGAATGCCAAATAAGGAAACTTGAAGCTAATTTTAAATTGAGAGCGTCAAACAAGAAAAAGGGGGGGGGGAGCCTTTAAAGAAAATTTTGAAAAAAATGGAACACTTATTTAAAATACAAGTAAAATTTGGGGAGGCTAATATTAAACTCACAAACTCTAATTATGATTCTCTATGACTTAAATTAAAGTGATGAGTGAGTTCTCTTATACGAATATGGAGGTGATTACTATGCTAGCTAATAAACATAAGTAGGGCTAAAGCAATAAACACTAAAATCGACATAACTTATCAAAAGTGATGTAGATTGAACATAATCAAAGTGGGAGAATTACAAAAACTCACCAAGTAAACTAAGTGCAAGTAATATTTTAAATTACAATCTAAATCAAAATGTCTTCTTCGCCATTGGATCTGTAACCCTTTGTACAAGCAGATAGAAGGCGATACTAAATCAAAATCTACAAAAATCATAGAACTTCCTTTAATCAAAAATAAAGGAATTTCATTCTAATTATGATTTTAAAAAGTCAACGAAATCATTAATTAGATGAAATTAGCTGAGTTATAAGTACCTGCATGTGCTCGGACATAGATACTTCAAGTGCGAATTTTAATGTCTGAAAAGGCTCTGCAGGCTAAAGTTGAAATTAAATAAAAATATAAAATCAATCTCATAAATCAAAAATGAAAACTGCCTAAATTCTTAAATACACCCGCATGGGCCTCGACACTATGCTGAATGCTTAAATTCAAGTATCTGAGGATGCTGCCCGGGTTGCTTCT
The DNA here is from genome assembly GCA_021442155.1 of Cymbidium sinense. NCBI lineage: Eukaryota > Viridiplantae > Streptophyta > Magnoliopsida > Asparagales > Orchidaceae > Cymbidium > Cymbidium sinense. Next base: position 93,171,363 of record CM038220.1, read on the forward strand.
CGGTTAGTTTTAGGATTGGGTCTAGGTTAATAAACCTAAAAACCTATAATAAGAGTCTCAAATCAGCAAAATATCTGAAAAATAGATTCTGTCAAGTGACAGTAGATCTAATCCTCTATTAGCAGCTAAATAGAGTTGATAAGATCTAAAGCTCTTAAACGTATTCCAATCAATCAATTTTTTAAATCAAATTAATTAGCAATCTAAAACTGCTTAAATGGAATTCTATCATTAAAAATTTAAATCAAAACTCAATCTATCCACATTCCGCAACTATTTGTCAGGGGTGACAAATTAAAAAAATGCTAGCTCACAAAGGAGTCAATGTCAAATCAAGTGTTATGTTATGTTCACTCTCAATTAATCTCTTTCCAGTAAGGACGTGACTCATATCATCGATCATGGCTGGCCAGTAGACTCCACAAAAGCGCCACACGAGTCATCGACGGGTGGTTTGGTTTCGCTCCATTATATTACTATCACGCATCAGAGTATGCTCTCCAATGGCTCTGCCCTTTGAGTTGTGAATCATAGGGTATACTTGATAGGGTAAAACATCCATCTATCAGCTAAGGTATACTTAAAGATTGTCTCCTTAGACAAACACCACTCCAGGTCTACAAGGATTTCTTGGACGATGTAACCCATGTGTTGCTGAATAGGATCCTTCTATCAGGTTGGGTCGCCTACCTTCTCTGACTAAGTAGACTAGGGACCACGACGACCTGGGATGACGAAACCATGAGATCTAGATCGGGCACATCATCATTTCCCTAACCATCCAGTTTAAGCTAAAATGATGAATTTCATATCTTAAACTTTAAAACTACATATGCTGCTACTATACGCTACACATTTGGCGATCTAATGACTAGCCTTAATCGAAAGTTCTCTCTCACTTATTGGGGGGATAATTAACTATAGGGGCTTACGCCTATAGGAAACCTGAAACCAAATCTAAAGTCCTCACCAAATGAGGACGAAATCTCTGGGTAGTGTCTTATCTATTATTCAATCTATCTTCTCAAAATTACACCGACACTTCAAATTATCACTCAATATCAATTTAATCAAAAAATTGTTGAGAGATCGGTGACAAATTTTTGAAGCCCATATTGATAAAGCTAATATCTTTTTTATTTACATTCCCTTACTTTAAAGTGTCTAAACTAAAAAAAAATTATTCAAGATTAATAATAATTTAATCTTTTTTGTTCTATTGAAAAAATAGTTAGTTACTTAATTGGGTGTCTTATGCTGCCATTAATATATTAGGTTAGATACCTCTATTTTTATGCCAACATTTTGAGTTACGTATCAAAAGACACTTGATATGATTAGTGACACTTCTTCAATGAGTTTCATCTATTTCAGAAAAATAAAAATTAAAACTAAAAATAGGAATAAAGCCAACTGCAGAAAAAGTACATTTTTATGTTGAGGCAATTAAATATAACAACTCAATTTTAATATTTATTAATGATAATTATCTGATGCTCTTCTTAGCAAAATAATAATAATAATAATAATAATAATAATAATAATCTTTTTTTGGAAAAGTTGAGGGCAATAGCCCAATATCATTCCAAAAAGTATTTTTACAAATAATCAAGGATGAAAAAAAGGACACGGCCAAGGCCTAAGGAGGCAAGGCCAAGGAAAAAAAATTATGGTAGAAGCACATTACAAAGAGTTTAAAGAAAAAAATTGGACTCATATCACAAAATTATACAAAATACTTCCAAAAAGATGAAGCCGACATTGCTAAGGACCATTCATCGGTTTCTGAATTGCCCTCCAGAAGAATTAGGAGAGCCGTAAGCAAAAAGAGGCTTGATAGAGCACACGCCATAGCAAAAGTAATTCTTGGTTTCAATCCAGCCAAAATGAATGGTAAAACAGTCTATTGTAAGCACCAGCATTCCAAAGAAAGGCTTCCTTAATCATCATCGTCCACCAAAACCAAAACCAAGTCGAGCAAGAAAAAAAGCAGAAATAGCCAACAAAAGCCTTGAAAAGTATCAGCTAGGAATTGCATAAGACTCCCATCGGTTTAGAAGCAAGCGCCGCTATTAAATAGCCGATAGACAGAATCAACATGGCCAGCAATAAAAAAGAAAAAAATAGAGTTTAAACTTCCTGATTCCTCCATCTATGCAGTAAATGAAGTGTCTCCTCAGACCAGTGGTCTTTAAACACCCATCTTCTGAGCTTAAATGCCACGATAGTTTTAATATGATTGCCCAACCAAAGGATAAATTTATCAGCTTGATGGTGAAATCGAGAGTTCCTTTCTCTCCATAAAGTATAAATAGTAATAGCAGTAATAAGAAAACAAAGTCTAGCAATAATCCTACTCTCCATGTTGCTAATTTCACTCAACAATTGAGGTAAAGTAGTAGGCATCAATAATACATTTCCAATAGGGAGAAGATTCTGCACTATAGTCATAGATATTGGGCATTCGAAGAAGAGGTGGGAGTGAGATTCCAAGGTAAGTTTACAAAGATAGCAAATGTGAGTAATGTCTAGTCCTCTTGCTGAAACTGGTCAGATGATTTAAGCCCATTTAAAAAAGCCAACCAGCAATATAAAGCATAATTGATAGCAAACCCCTTAAACCATATATGTTTAGACCAACTTACTTTAGGACAATGATCAAACAATAATTGAATAATAATTTTTGAAGAAAAAAAGTTTGAATTATCCCATAAAACCGCATGATAATCCACCTTTCCAGGAAAAGTAGAAAGTAATGCGTCATAACTAGGAAACCGAGAGTGCAACCCTTCAAGTATTGGAATCCCTCCAAAGACAAAATAAAGAGTTAAGTCTAGCATAAATTGGTTGGCCAAAATATATAAAGCATTCTTCTCCCATAATGTCAAAAAGAGATAATCCGTTGCACCAAGGGTCGAAATAAAGAGAGTGTAAAGAATTTTGCTCTCCCAAGATAGAGGTTTTTTCTCTAAATTTAGAGGCAAGAAGCTTTAGTTCTCTCCATAATGGTAACATACGCATGTCATAGTTATACCAAGGAGATATGTATTTATTTTTGCACCAACCTGCAAATTGAGATGTGTTGTTGAGAATCCTCCAAAGGCATTTAAGCTTACAAACCATATTAAGGTTAGAGATCGAGAGAAGACCCGTGCCTCCCCTATCCCTAGGAAGGGTAGTATTAGACCAAGATGTAAGATGTAGTTTGTGTCCTTCACCATTATGATAGAAAAAATTTGATATAATAGAAGATATTTTTTTGAAGATGCATTTTGGCATTGATATAGACCTCAACCAGTAGGCAAGAAGATTATTAACTGTTGCTCGAAGTAATTGATATTTGCCACAAATGGATAAAAGTTTGGATTTCCATCCGGCAAGCCAATTCTGAATTTTTTTCAAAAGGGTAGCAAAATGTTGTGCTTTCAAAGAGCCAACAATAATAGGTATGCCAAGATATTTAAAAGGAAATTGATTACGTTGATATGCAATATTCTGAAAAAATTCAGATTAGGGCAATTCTAGAGAAGCAAATAGTGGATTTCTCTATTAATCTCAAGACCAGCATAATCAGCCAAGGTATTCAAGATATCCCATAGGGAGTTGATCGATGTATTGTTTGCCTTTCCTGTGACAAGTAAATCATCAGCAAAAATCAAATGAGAGATAGCATAATTTCCAATAGTAATAGGAGAGAAATTTCCAATCCTGATTTGATGGTCAAATAGACATGAGAGGGAATCCATAGCAATAGTAAATAGAAAGGGTGAAAGGGGCCACCATTGTCTAAGTCCATTGGAAGAATTAAAATAGCCTTTTACACTACCATTGAGAACCACAGAGAAGGGAACTTCAGAAATGCAAGCTTCTACCCATTTGATAAAACGAAGGGGAAAACCCTTCTGAGCTAACCGATGAATTAAAGCATTTCTATTGATTAAATCAAAAGCTTTTCGCAGGTCAAACTTTGCAAGGAAGGAATTTCCTTTTGTATTAGCTGCCAAATCTAGGCCAAGTTTGTGAGCTAGAGCTATATTGTCAGATATGTCCCTACGTAATGAATGCAGATTGTGCCAAATGGATTATAGATGGGAGTACCTTTTTGAGCCTGTTGGCAATGACTTTGGCTATCACTTTATAAAAAGTATTGCACAATGAGATAGGCCTATAGTCAGAAATAGTATTAGCATGCTTGGATTTTGGAATCAATGTAATAAGTGTATGCTTGAAAGTAGTGGGGAGTTTCCCATGTTTGAAGAAATGATACACAGCCAAGAGAAATTGTTGCCCTGTTATTTCCCAAGTAGTTTTGAAAAATTTTGCATTGAAACCATCTGGACCAGGGGATTTTTTGTCATCAAAACTATGCAAAGAATTTATGATTTCCAAATCAGTAGGGTCCATCTCAAGGTCTAATGCTTGCACAGAAGAAATAACTGGACCAATGGGAAGATTGGAGCTTGATAAAACAAAGCCATCCCTATAATTGAAAAGGTTAGTAAAATGTCCACAAAGTTCATTTCCAATAGAGAAGGAGTCATATATAAATCCATTTTCTACTTGCAAGCTTCTAATGTGATTAGAATTCTGTCTCTCCTTAATGGAACAGTATAAATATTTAATGTCATCATCAGAGGATGTAAGCCAGTGCACCTTGGCTCTTTGAGCAGCCCACCCATATTCTTCCTTAATAAGAGAAGCATATCTATTTTTTATTTCGATATATTCCTTCAAGAGAAGCTCATTGTTAGGTTCATTTTCCAATCTAAGGAGGATGTCTTCCTGTTCCAATTTAGTAGTAGTTATAAGGGTTTGGAATAATGATGAGGTCCACTTTTGCCTTTTTAGAATCATTTTAGTGACTTGTAGTTTCTTTTAAAGCACAAATAAAGGATCCCCTTGAACAAAAGTATTCCAAACCAAACTAACAATGTCTGAAAAACCAGAATGAGATGTCCAATAATTCCTGAAGCAGAATCTCTATTGCTCCTTAGAGTTACTTTTGGTAAAGATTAATAATGGGCAGTGTTCCGAAGATAGAGGGGAAGAGACTTTGTAATATGCATTAGGAAATGTGCTTAACCAAAAATCGTTACAGAGTACCTGATCAATCTTAGTAAAGATAGGATTTTCAGCTTGAAGATTGGACCAAGTATAAAGAAGACCCGTGTGAGGAAGCTCTAGAAGCCCACAATTATGAATACAATCTCTGAAATCCTGCATTCTGTTCATAGGAATTGGATTACCTCCAATTTTTTCCTTATATGATAGAACACAATTGAAGTCTCCTTGAATTATCCAAGGTGAGTTGATAGTGTTAGCTAAAGCACATAAAGAATTCCAAAGAGGTTTTCTTTCTTGTGGGTTATTACGACCATAAACAAAAGTGACAAAGAAGTTTGGCATCCCATTTCCAGAAATAGTACCATGAATAAATTGAGCATCCTTTGAGATTACCTTAAATGTAATAACTGATGGATTCCATTTGAGCCAAAGCCACCGGAGAGCACTCAAAATTATCTGAAGAATCCTCCGGAAAGAATAACTGAAGCTTATGTGAACAAAAGCTTTGACTAACAGAAGAAAAAGATAATTTAGTTTCCAACAAGCATAACATATCGAGAATAAACTCTTTTATTAGTCTTTTGCAGTCTTGAAGTCTGCCTTCAGCAAGAAGACCCTTAACATTCCAACAACCAAGACTTGGGGTAATAGTCATGAGGAATGAAGAAGGGAGGTCATTTACCTTTCCTTTTGGGCATAACCCTTTGACTAGTCCCCTTATGAGGTAGAGTGGACTTGGAAGGATCAAAATCTAAGGAGCCCTTGCTCCTGCTCTCAGGGTTATGCTCAAGGGAGGTTTGAGATTGGGAATGAGCAGAAGAAGCAGGTTCAGAGTAAGGCATAGCCCTAAAAGGGTTGGAGATTGGGTGGGTTGTGATGATGTGATTGATGTTGGAAACATGGGTTGCATGGGTAGGGTAGGGTCGAATATAGTCTTGGGTTGAAGAGTGGGCCGGCAATTGGTTAAGGTCATTAATGGGGATATTGCTAGAGAGTTCTCTATTTGTAGGAGGGTCATTTTGAGAGTAAGGTTGAGGTGGGATATGAGTAGTTTGTTGAACCAAAGTACCAGAGGGGTTTGGAGTAGGAGCGATCAAAGCACTATTTTTATTCAACTGTCGAGGGGCTCGGCTACGACTTCTACCTCTAGAGAGTGGTTTTTCATGAGGATTAGTGGGACAGTTTTTAGCTTCATGAGAGAATGTAGAGCAAGTAGGACAAGCTTTCGGCTTCGGTCATAGATTATCTCCTTATTTTTTTCCCATTTAGATTAAGAAAAGCTGAGTGCAGTAGGGAAGAGGGGTTGACTTGTACACAAACTCTAGAAAAGTAACTCTTGATTTGGATCTTTGTTAAATTGTCTGTGAAGAGGAATACCAATGGAGCTAGCCACCTTGGAAAACTCGTTCGACAACAAAGAGGAAAGTTTGGTAATTTAATCCATAATGGGATGTCTGTAATATGTTCTTTGGAGGGTCGAAAATCCCAAGACCACTTCTGAAAAATAAAAGGTTTGCCATTAAGAAAACATGGCCCATGATCCCATATCATGTCATAATCCTCTTGACAAGCAAACTTAAATAGAAAAAAATCACCATCTAAGGATAATAATTCCAATCCACCCTTGAGTTGCCATTTTTTGATAGCGATAGCGCAAGCAAAGACCCATAAACGGTCTCTTACGATAGCATAACCAATTAAGGAGAAAGACCAATCCTTAAGCCCTTGGTCACTTCAAGTTCGGAGAAACAAATTTAGTCGGATGAAGGAGGAACATAAGATAACGAGTAAGCTTTGCTCTTCTCATTTTGTGAAATCAAAAGGTCTTTCCAGTTTCGCAATAGACGGCGTCGGAACATTAGGTCTAGCAATCGAAGAAAGCAGGGCAGAGGAAGGGGTGCCCAAAATAGAGGTAGATTGAGAAAGTATTGGGAAATGAGCAGAGAAAACTGCGTCGGCAGCCATTAAACAGAGAAATCACAGTAACAAACTAATTCCAGTCGAGGAGAAAAAAATGGTCTCCCTCGGCCAGACGGCCGGAGGAAACTAAGGGAGCTTACTTATAGTGTGATATACCAGTATACCAGCCCAAGAAATGAAGAACCTGATCTAATCTGCCGGAGGTTGAGATTTCCGGGAAAGCATAAGCCCTAGCCGCTCCCTCTCTCGCCTAAAGGTTGATTGAAGCTATTTTAGTGACTTAGTTTATAATAATAATAATCTTACTGTGCTAAAAATATATAATAAATAGAGTCCACGTGATTTTTGTCTGTGGGGTATAAAATGTTGGACGAAAAGAAAAAAAATACACTTGATAAACTTATTAGAAGCATATTTTAATCTTATATTATTATTGGAAAGACCTATTCCCTTCCTGTATAATCATTGAAGACTTTGAACTCTTTCAAAGCATCTTCGTCAGCTTTTCATGCTGAATAATTTAACCAAGGACAAAGTAATATGAAATTACTTAAAACACCCAAATTTTAGAGATAAAATATCTTAAAAATAATTATCATAATTTTTAGATTAGGCTTAATATTAATCGTAATTAGCAATTTAGGCACCAAAAAAAAATTTAGCATAATAGGCATAGTCGTCCGTGTATGAGACGGTGCCAACGTGGGCCGTTGGTGTCCGATCAACGACCGCTCCTCCAAATTAAGGCAGCTAGTGGTCAGTTGAACGGGCAGTGGTGCCAACATGGCGTCCATGTTGGCGCTAGTCGTCTATCGAATGGACGACTGACTCGTAGGGCTGAGAAATTTACCCAAAGATCGTGGCTCGCTCGATAGTCGACTCGAATTTAGGCTCGAATCAAGATCGAGTCGAAGCAAACGAGCCGACTTTTGAGCCAGAAATTTGGCTCAAAATTATTTCGAGTCGAGTTCGAGCCGCCTTGAATCGCGGATTGGATCAGTAATTGGGCCACCGCCGTCGATTGAGGGAATCGTTAAATCAGCGGGGAGATGAATTTACTCTAAGTCTCTAATGTCCGCCTGGATAGAGTCCTCGACTCCTGGACACTCGATTATCCCGATCTTCGCGGCCCTTCTTCTCTTCTTTCTGTTCTTCTTGGCTTCTCGACGTTCTCGTGCAGCTCATGCCCTAATTTTCAAAAGTCAACAATGTCGCTCACTCGCTCATGATATCGTCGATCAGCGACTTTGATTTTGATCTCTATTGGTTGAGGTGTTTCCTTGTCACTATCATCTTCATTCGACCTAGCTTGTTCGATCTGTACGTGCTCGATTTGCTTCTTTGCTCCAAAATTACTACCTACATGTTTCATTTCTTGATTCTGTAAGTATTTCATGCTATGAGCCTACAGGGGATGTTTCGGTTCTACAATTGTTTGAGTTCAGAGATTTCGTTAAGTTACTTTTATTTTTATTACCTAACTAAGTGTCCAAGGGACCAAGCTCAACTGCTCAAGATGGTTTGTTGTGGTGCTTCATGCTGTCATGCATGTGTATCTCTATTTTTTTGTGGTTGCAACTTCTGATCCTTGCAGTTGCAGTTCTGCTTTCGACCTATTTTTTTTTACGCATGTTACGGTTACGTAGAGGTTATCCACTTAGCCTTCTGTTCTGGGTTTTGATTCCTGAACATTTCACACTTCTATAGTTGTAATGTGCAATGAGAAATGATTTTTGAACGTTGTGATTTTGAGCTGGCTCTTTTCACTTTCGAGCCGGATCGAACTCGATCTAGAATTGATCCGACTCAGTTCAAAATCAAAATCTTCGAGCCGCGACTCAATTTCGAGCCGAATTTTTTTTTTCGATCCGATTTCGAGCTGAATAGTCGGCTCGAAATCGGATCATAAACACCCCTACTGACTCGTCCTTATTTTGGGCAAAAACCCGTGAGGGGGAGATCGCGATCTGCTTCCTATTTTTGTCCTAATCCGTCGACTCCTCCATTCCACCGCCGGATTTTAGCGCCAGAAGCACGCCGCCGGCCAAGGGGAGGTCGCCGCCGGCCAAGGGAGAGCTCGCCACCGGCCATTGAGTGCGCCACCGCCGGAGACGGTTTATTTCTTCGTTCGTCCGCCGATTAAGATAATTTTTTTCCAAAAATCTTAATTTGTGATAGATCTTGTTATATATTGCTTTGTGTTGTGTGATTTGCTTATTTCCTTGTGTTGTTTAGCTAGATTTGTATGTTTTATATCTTTTGTAAGTTTTAATGTGATATTGAAGATTAGGGTGTTATATATATAAGAACAATAAATATAGTTCTAATCAGAATTTTAATGTGATATTGCTTTGTAGTATTTTTTTGATGTGATATTGAAGATTAGGGTGTTATATATGTTAAAATTAAAATTTAGGTGTTAGATATATAAATACATAAGAATTGTGTGGTATGTATGTAAATCCCCTTTCATTAAATATGCATTCTAGATTTATGTTTCAAAATCTTAAAGGGACTTCATAAACATGCATTGAGGTTTTTGAAGTAATTTAGTAGGAAGTGCATTGATGTAATATACACAAACACAAAATGATTTTCACCAAATTTCATTCTTTTTTCTATCCGAAACAACTTAGCATTGTATTTCATCATTTATTATTTGATTCTTGATTTGATTTTTAAATGGGGAGTTTGTGACATAACCTAATTCTATTTTAAAAGGACCTGAACAATGTTAATATTAAACATGTCATAAGATGCTTTAAAAAAATGCTTGATTGAGGAAGTGATTATTAGTTATTTAATAACGAGGTAAGATTTTTGCATGATTGAGAGCCATATAAAACATGGTTATTTGAGTAAAGTAATGATATATGTCATTATAATACTAAAACTCTTGATATATTAGTTGCAGACTGTATTTAGATTATGAAAACTACGTGATTGAGAGGGTTGAGGTTGTTGCTAATTGACGATATTATTCATCTTTATGAAAGCTACGATTAGAATCTACTCTCCCTTCATCCTTTATGAGTTTGCGAAATATCTCCAACTGAAATGCTCAATTGTATTATATCTTGAAATGCTTTTCTTCTGTGACCAGGGGAGCGGAAGGATTCTTACTGGTTAGAGTTCTTGTTAGTTAAATATGCGTTCAGAAACTGTTTGTATAGTCCTTTATTATGACGGTGAACTAAATGTTGTTGATAATTTCTTTTCGACCTACATTGGTGGAAAAAATCGACCAATTCAGATCCCACGAAGGATTAACCTATCGGGGTTACAAAAGCCAATCATGAGGTCATTAAAGTTAGACCATGCAAAGTCATGTGTTAATCTTATAGGTCATTTTCTATTGGTGATGGATTTATCGCTACTCATATTATTGACGACGAAATGTGTGAATCTGTACTCAACGCAACTTCCGTGCAGCCTGTAGTAATTTATGTTGAAGTTACATTGTGAGGAAAGAGATGTTGGCGATCGAGGAACATCAAAGAGCTCGATCAATACATCACACTTGATTTTCAACAAACTGCTCAGTAGGAAGCGTATGAGTCTGTACCAACAGAAGCTACTAATGTAGTTGGGACAAGTTCTGATTTTGTGGGTGATGCTGAAGGTGATGTTGGTGATGGGTATGAAACTATGCTTTATGCAACAAGTACCGATGATGATGAGGGGGATGATAGTGATGCAGAGGAGCCTTCTTTAAGGGGCAAAGATCCATCTAATAGGGTCAGAGAGCTTATTAAGGACTACTCAGTTAGAACAAGCTAATCAGAGAAGCACTTACTGTCTAACAATGAGTATATGCGTCATGCTCAAACAACTAGAGAATGAGATGAAGAACTAACATTTGATGGGCCTTAAAATAAGTCAACTTTTGAACGTGAAAGTTGCATTCCAGATGAACTGCTAGAAGGTATGTGCTTTCGTGATAAGAAGCAGATGCTGTTTGCTATTCAGGGTTGGTCTATTATCAACAATGTCGACTACGTGATCTATGCTTCAAACAAAGCCAGGTTCACTGTATTGTGCACTCAATATGCGAACCAAGCTACACCTTGCATGTGACGCTTACATGCAAGTTCAAGTAAGATATTGGGAGGTGCATGGATATTTGGCAGTATAGGCTCACGACATACATGTAGTCATTCAGTCCTCAGTGTCGGATATAGGCAATGTACAATACAGTTTATCAGTTATTTCATTTAACCTGCAATTAGGTGTCAACTGGATTTAAAGCCCAGAGAGATTATAGGCCGTATTGAGTCAAAACTTAACTTACGAGTGTCCTACATGAAAGCCTGGGATGCGCGTCGTAAGGCACTAAAGGTTATTTTTAGTAGTTGGGAGGAATCTTACCGATCATTGGAGAGATTCATGTCTGCTATATGCTCAACAATGTCAGGATCGGTCTACAGAGTGCAGTCATTAGAGTCAAACAGATTTCAACGATTATTCTGGTTCTTCAAGCCTTCAATTACAGGTTGGCAATACTATCTGCCAAAGGCACTAATAGACTTAAGAGCCTTGTAAAATTACATAAAGTAAGATCTTTTTGCTATCTTGGAACCCCTTGTATGCACCCAAAACTTACCAAAGATCAATAGATGATTCCCCCAAATCATCATCATTTCTAATGTTAGAAATAAAATTTGGTTATTTTGGAAACCCTTTCAAATCCAAGTTCTAGTTTACTCTAACTAATACCTTTGTATTCACATCCAAGATGTCAACATTAGCATATATGCAACCTTCATCAACTGCATCTCTAAGAATTGGTAACTATCCAGCCAATATTTTCCAAGTACTTTTTTTTTTATTTTACATGCGCAAAATATGTTATGCTTCGGCCCACAATCGTAGAACTTAACCAATAGGAAAGTCATAGAAAATTTTGTTACCATTCCAACGATATAAATTCTGCTCAATTCCAACACCGTTTGACTACGATACGCGCAAATTACAGTTGTATTGTTGTACTGCTGTAGATTCATAGACATCTTTTCTGCCGACTTGATCACAATTCAACGAAAAAAGTGAAAACTTTGTCATGATTCCGACGATATAAATGTCGCTCAATTCTGACACTGTTTGACATCGATACTTGCAAATTACGGTCGCAGCGCCCTACTTTCAGCATAACGCAGCAGTTCTTGCACACATGCGCAAAATCTGCTACACTTCGACCCACAATCGCGGATTTTGACCAACAAAGAAGTCGTAGAAAATTTTGTCACAATTTCGACGATTTGAATTTCGTTCAATTTTGACATCATTTGACTATGATACGTGCAAATTACGATTCTTACTATAAAATTGGGGTCCAATGAGAATCTGGTATTTCTAAAGTAGTCTTCTCAATGAGAATCTGATATTATCCATACAGAAATGAGAATTTGGTTATGAGTGTGTGTTAGTTCAAAATTTTAGATTATGATATTTAGTTGAGTTTCAAAGTAACAGTGACAGTGAGATTCAAAGTAATAATTCATTTTCATTTTCATTTTTGCCTAATAACATTTCTGTTGAGTTTCAAAGTAACAGTGGCATTCCCCTATTGAAGCACAGCTTGAAATGTTAAGTGAGTTTAAAGGTTCTTATCGGTAATCAAAGGACAAAATAGGTTTGGCGGGATTTTGTTATGATTTATCATTCTATAAGGAATGCAAGATGCTAGTTTACTTGACTAGAAAACTTTATTGTTTACCTTCACGAAGAAACCTACGAAGCATGAAAGTCATGACAGTTATTGAAGCTAGAGTAGTTTTTTCATATCCATAAGAGTAGCACCAATTGCCGGTCTGTACATGTCGCTTGTTCCTTGTTTAACATAGCTCTTTCTTGAGGAAATGTGAAGATTCTTTGTGAATCGGAAAAATCCACATAAAATAGCAATGAAGAATAGCAACCCTGCCTGCAAGATGGTGTGTTGCTCAAATGAGATTGCTACAGTATTGTAAGCTTAAGTTCCTATTCTTGTTTTTCTTGAAAAATTTAAATACATTCAGAAAATGCTATTTTAGATTAATGCTAGATAGTTGATAGTACTACTTGCATTTTGTTCCTATTCCTGAACTATAGTGAAGTTGTGCAGATTAAAAAATTTTTGATTTCTAATTTACAACTGACATGATGTTCTTTCTAAAGATTTATACTACATATAGATTCAATTGTAAGTTTTCTTCTAGTATATCTCTTTACATTATATATTTATATCTAACATATTTGAATTAATTGATTTGCCTTTGTTGTAGGTATGATGTCTGCCGAAGAAGGTCCTGCACGCGTGAGGCGAAGACATCTGAGAATTACTGACCCTCCGTAGGTGAAGTTCATCCTAGTATAGCGACACTACGTGGTCGGCATAGAGCAGCACATCCTGACTTGGTAAGATTTTTTAAGTCAAGTTGTTTGTATGGATTGTTCTTATAGTTTTGTTTACTGAACTATAATTTCATATTGTGTAGGTTTCTGTTCTGGATTTGTCATCTCATGTACTTATGTTCAAAGAGTGGCTAGTGAAGCTGTCTGATTGATGACTTTCTGGCGGTTGGATTGGATTGTGTGTCTCAGATGCAGTACATTCGCATAGATCACCACCTTCTCACAGCATTCATGAAACGTTGGTCTTCGTAGACAAATTCAGTCCATTTGCCCATTGGCGAGATGACGGTTACATTGCAGGATGTTGTTATGATCCTGGGTGTTCAGATAGATGGTTCGCCTATTATTGGGCGGAATATTATTGGTGGGGGTAGGCTGTGGGCATCTTGGCGGATTCTTTGTGATGAGTTGATAGGAACATCTGAGCCACACCTGCTACACCATCGATCGACCTTATATCACATCATAGTTCAGAATGGGGCAAGTGCACGCCAAACGTTTGCCACTACGGTGTTGGATGCATTACGGATTCTTACTTAGATCTCGAGCTTGGTTTAGCATGCATGTCGAGCTTAAATACTTTTTTTTGGATTTATTTCCTTATGCGGACACCGTCTTGTTGGATTCACTGCGGTACTCTTAGAGGATCTTGACACATTGAGTTCTCATTAGGAGGCTTGTGCTTGCTCATTTATACAGGAGCTCCATGAGGCAAGCGAAGCGACGAATATGGATGGTTCTTCTGATTCTGCAGTATGGGTAAGTATATTCATGTCGAACCAGCGTTACATATTCCATGCAAACAGGCATAGATGGTGAGTGTGGGTTGTCGGCGGAATGAAGGTGTCAGAGGTGACGCCATATCGAGTTCTGAGGCAGCTAGATGACCTACTGCAGAGTTAGGTATATTTTTTGTAAGTATATTTTTTGGGCCCATTATTGTATGTAGATAGCATAGCTAATCATCATTTCAAACAACACAGGTGATCTGGTAGCCATACGGAGTTCAGATCTGTGCACGTGTCGCAGAGATATGCTTACATGGGGACGACATATGGTTGGCTAAAGTACCCTTGATTAGTTGGAAATGAGTTGAGTGGCACCTGCCCGATCGTGTGCTCAGGTTGTCCAACTTTCCACCTACGACTGAGGTTGCACCGATAGATTCTTCTTTCGTGCGAGTGGATGGTTGAGGGGAAGCCGGCGTGGACTGGGTCGATTATCACCATACATATATTGCGCAGTGGGAGAGCATATGAGATTTAGTTGTGGTGGTAGACTCTTCCTAGCAGGTGGGGGGTGCAGCCATTAATCGATACATGAGATAATATCGGTCTTGGGCTTCATTATATATGCTGAAGGCACCTATAGTACCCTCGGACACTTATTACCCCCGAGCTCCTAGAGATCGACTCATGGTAAGCCAGCATTTCTTAACTGCAATAATAAATTTTTTTACTAATTCCATCATAATTCGAGTTCTATCAACGTAGCCTGAGCACATATTGAATACCAAGGACATATTCCAACATTATTTTGGGTGGGATAAGGAGGCGAGTTTCAATTAATCAGTATGAGGGTTGTCGGAGGCTGCGGCAACATGCATATTTCGATAGCGTGCACGACACTCATTCAGCACTTCATCGTCGCGGTGGGATGGGCGATGGATATTGGTCCATCATCTCCACCGATGGTCGGACCACATATACATTCACGACCACCACGGTATTAGTACCAGGGGTATGTGGTCCGCAGTCTGGCGGACCAGTTCCTCTACATATGAGCCTCCCTCATTCCATATGATACCCCCGTATGGACTGTATCATAGTTTATAACCGACACGTCTTGAGGTTGATGTACCTAGTGTTACACACGGGTTTTACGCAACAACCATCGGCGGGTTGAGCAGGGAGGACGGCGGGAGCATCATCTACAGGCAGACCACCTGCCCATTACACACCTGGTAGTGATGCGATACCGCATCGCAGGCATCGTCAGAGATAGTCGTTTGTACTATTATCTTCTGTCCATACGAGATTATATTTTATTGTATGTGTACTTATCTTATTGTATCCTGTCTCGCAAGCATCGTCAGGAACTATTTTATTGTTTTGGTTACCTTAATTTGTAAATATTCATATCTTTTTTGTGCAGCTTTATTTATATAGCTCTAAGTGTTTAGATTAAGTTGTACATTGATGTATATTTTTTACAGAGGATATTCCCTATGGAAGTAACAGTAGAGAGATAGTTAGTTTGTGTTCTAAAATTAGCTTGAGTTGGTTTCTTATCCTTGTTTGAAAATGGCTGCATTTCTAATACTAGCACATTCACTTCTCTTATATGAATATAAGCAATATGAATAATTATCTCCAAACAATAAGACTAATGCGCTAGCAACGAATGTGTATATGTCATGACTCTTAAAACTTGTTAATTGCACTTCATTAAAGGTGTTTTTTTAGCGTGAGTTATTTGAGCATTTCAGCATTGTCCATTTCTCAAAATCTACTATGTATCAGGACGCAATCATAAATTTTAACCAACATAAAACTTGTAGAGAATTTTGTTACAATTCCAACGATACAAAGTTCGCTCACTCACAGTGACTGATACGTAAAACGACACGCTCAACTTTCACCACGCATTTCGCACAGATTTGCAAACTCGTATGCATCAAGAATCATAAATTTCTACCAACATAAAAGTTGTATAGAATTTCATTACAATTCCAATGATACAAAGTTTGCTCAATTCCGATACCGTATGACTCCGATACGTGCAAAATATGATTGCTGCTTCGAACTTTCAGCTCCGCGCCGCAGTTTTCACGCGCATTTGCTAAATCTGTTGTGCATCAAGCCGCAATCATAAATTTCAACCAACATAAAAATTGTAGATAATTTTGTTATGATTACAATGATACAAAGTTTGCTCAATTCCGATACAGTATGACTTCGATACGCACAAAATATGATTCGCTTGAACTTTCAGCTCGCGTCAGCTTGAGATTTGCAAAATCTTATGTCTCTGCCAATCGAAATTTTGACCAACATGAAACTTGTAGAGAATTTCGTTACAATTGCAACGATACAAAGTTCGCTCAATTATAACATTGTATGATTCCGATACGCACAAAATACGAGAACTGTTCCACATTTAAAAAAATTAAATTAAATTCAGCCGTTCATTTACGATCGACGCCATCGCGGACGCCATCGCGCGCCACCGTCGAACCGACGACACGGCATTGCGCCATCCGTTGACGAACGACGGCCAACGCGGCCCACATTTGGCGCTACGGCCGACGATTAGACCTATTCTGCTAAATTATTTTTTTATGTGCTAAATTGCTAATTACGATTAATATTAAGCCTATTTTAAAAATTTTGCCGATAAGAAAGAGATGTAAGAGAACCAGATCAAAGGAGAGGAAAGGATGAGTCCACAACAGCCTTATCTGAAGATAGTTTTAGTTCATGGAGGCTGCCATGGCGCCTAGTGCTGGTACAAGGTGGTAGCTAATTTGAGGTCCCAGGGATACTTAGTGACAACCGTTGAGCTTGCGGCCTGCGGCTCTGATCCACGAAGGATGGGCGAGGATGTCTCCACCTTTGATGAGTACGCCCAGCCTCTGATGGACTTGATGGTTTCAGTGGCTGAAGGAGAAAAGGTGGTATTAGTTGGGCATAGCTTTGGTGGATTTAGCTTGGCCAAGGCCATGGAGGCCTTCCCTGAAAAGATTGCAGTTGCTATCTTTGTTACTGCATTCTTGTCTGATACTGTTCATTCACCCTTTTATATCTTCGAACAGGTATATACCTTTTATAAATTTAATCTAATAAATTATTTATTACTTGTCTTCGGTTGATTTTATATGTTGTGAGATAGATGTTATTGAAAAAAAATAGTTTGCTTGAAGGAGGAAATATAGACCTTCGGAGTAGTTTAGAATATTAAGTTTCTCTTTTGTGAGAAAAGGTATTCTTGTTTTTTTTAATGGTTTAATTTATTTTAACTGTTTATTCTTGCAGCATTTTCAGCAATCAGCAGATACTATCAGTGGCGTTGAAACAAGAAGTGTTACAGTTCCGGGAAGATCTGAGCCATTTACTATGGCGACCATTAAGCCTGAATACCTGGCCAGCAACCTATATCAAAATTGTTCCTTCGAGGTAATTTATTTGTGATAGAATAAAATTTAGAATCAATCAACTGTGAATGCCATCCATTAGAACAAAAAATTCAATTTTTTTTCTCTCAAGTTGAAGATTGTGCAATTTTATCAGAAAAAAAATTTCCAACAGATGATTTTGTTATGAGTTATAAATTTAAGCTATGTAACTATGATTAAGTTTTAGATTCTGATGACAAGAATAAGATAAGTAAACTAAAATCTAGCTTATTTCATTATATTAGCTAAAGACAGATATATAGCGTGGTTCTAGCAAGTTACGCAGGATTCAAATTCGAAATTAAATATCAAGTTAAGGCCTTTAATTTGACTCGAGTATAACAGATCTGAAGGCATTTAATTTTTTGGATATTCTTACAAGAAGCGATTAAGTTACTGGCGCATTTCAGTATTGACTTAGGGATTAACTTTTCATTTTGATATCTGAAGATTTCTTTTTTCTGTTTTTTTAACTTTAAGTAGCTTTTAAGATAAGATTTTGCTGAAAACAAATTCCTATAGAAATGATCATGTGTTGTCTTTTCTCAAAGGAATAAAAGAACTGAAACAATATTTAGTTAAGTATTTAGAGAATCTTCTCTGTTAGATCAGTTTAGAACCCCAAAAAATAAAAATAAAAATTGAAAATCTCTACGTTTTGACTTGAAAGATACAGATTAAGTCATAGAGTTAATCTGTATGTTATATTATACTGAAGTTATTTACATCAGCTCCTCTTCTAAGTTCTAAATTCACAGTCATGGGTGCACCCCTGTCTTGGGGCTCTTCTAAATCTTTACTAGATGATTAACTAATCTTCTTCTTTCAGGGAATTAAATGGCTTCTAATCAAAGCTGATGGGTTAACTGAATACTACGCGACATATTGATATCATAATTTACTTTCTCACAACTAATTAAAAATCACATCTTTATACTTTTTTTTTCGGTTTGTTTGAAAAACTTGTGCACTAACATAGAAACGTGCTCTGATAATGGTAATAAAACACATTCATAGTTCCTAAAATTGGCTGAACAAAGAAAAAAGAATGATTTGCTGTTCAGGATTTGACTTTGGCGAATATAATGGTGAGGCCGGTATCACTTTTTCAAGAAGATTTGAGCAATAAGTCAGCATTCCCAAGGGAGAGATATGGATCTGCGGATTAAGTGTTCATCGTATGTGGGGAAGATTATATATTTACTGTAGATTTTCAACGTTGGATGATAGAGAACAATCCAGTGAAAGAGGTGATGGAGATCAAAGAAATAGATCATATGACGATGCTTTCAAAGCCCAAAGAACTATGCCAATGCCTCACGACTATTGTTAGCAACTATGCTAAGTGATGATTACTATAGTGTCTTCAAAAGTCTTATATGTTCTTAAAGAAAGCATTCTGGGACGTTATTACTCTGATTTGTGTGCAAATAACTATTGATTTCAAGTTGCTTCTTCTTTCTGTAGTTCTTTTTCTTTACTCAGTTTAAATTCTAAGTGAAAATTGTTGAAATATTGTCAAATCTTGGTAGCCACTTAATTTTGAATTATTTCATATTTTTGAATTATTTCGTATTTGAAATTCAAAATTAATAACTAGATGTCATTTAAAGGTATTTTTTCTCTAAGCCTATCTCAGCCTATAAATGGGGATTAAAATCCATAGGTGGATATTTCGTTCTCAAAAACTTTGACTCAAATGATTATATATATATATATATATATATATATATATATATATATATATATGCCGGCATTTTCTAGTAGGAATCAATCACAAGATGGCGCCACTCGTCGTAGTGAGCATCGATCATCCATATCAGAAAAGCCTTTCAGAAAATATCGCGAGATAATAACGGCACCGATTAAATAAAAAAAATAGTAGAAGCCATTCAATAGGGATAATTTCATTTTTATTTTTAAAATACTGCAAAGACAGAAATCATTATTAAGTTTTATAATCACAGTTGCGTTGCTGTAATTATGGTGTGGAAGTAAGGAAGCAATTATTATTATTTATTTGATAGAAAAAATATTTTATCATTTCAAAAGATATATCTTTTCGTTTGATTTGGTGAGAATTTTTAGAATTTATAAATATATATTTAGAGTGCATTTGTTGTCAATTATTTCAAAATAGCTGTCATAAAACAGTATTTTATCGTTATTTTGATTATATAACTTCTCATATGTTTAATAGATGAATAAAAAAAAATTAAAGAAAATTATTTTTTATTGCTTTGATTTAAATCATAGGTTATTGAAAATTATATGCAAATGCTTTTATATCATCAGCCATAAGGACTCCATTTGGACTGTTGATTTTCAGCATTGGATAGTTCAGGAAAAAAAAATACAAACTAGATTTTATAAGAAAATCCCTTAGAAAAGGGTAAAAATCACTGGCGGAGAAGAAAAAAGTGTTAACTAAAGAGGAATTATAAAAGAAAGAAACAATAACTCAAAATCAAATTAAAAAATACTCTCTCCAAAATTAAAAAACTAATCTCATATTCTTATTGCAAAATCTCACAATGATATGATTAAGACCCTTAAATAAAGTGAGGAATATATGTAGATTGTTTAAGGATCTATTATAAGAAAATACTTAAAGAGATTAATTAAGAAAGAGCGCATGGATAACAATCTAAAGGCTATAATAAAATTAATTTAATGATAGAAGTCCTTGATCTGTGTGCTTATACTTTTCAACTAAAGTAAGAGTATACATATTGCAATAGGAAGACTATACTAAAATCAATCTAATTGCTAAGATTTTCAATCATTGTGCTTATAATTTACTACTAAGATAAGTGAGATCCACATAAATTAAAGTTATAAATTTAATAATATTGATGCCAATACATAATGATTATTGTTAATACTTATGCAAATTAATGACTAAAGTGTGACAAAATTTTATCATATTCTGATTTAAGGCTTTTAGGTCACTGTTATTATTAAAATGAAGCCTACTTAATTACGGCCAACTTTCACCCTTTAATTTTCTTTTAACATCTTCAATATTCCATGCGACAAAATCAAGAGAGAAATTACATGAAAAATCTTATAGTATGGAAAGTTAAAGATTGGGGATTTTACATACACGGCAATTAATTCTTATATATTTACAAATCAATTTTTTTTACACCTCAAATTTTCAAATCAACACTCATATTTAAGGGGCAATTTGAGATCACTTTCTATTTTTTGTTTTTAATTTTTGTTTTTATTTTATTTTATTTTTTATGTAAAAACAAAAATATGTTTGGTATTTTTATGAATTTTTTGTTTTAAAAAATAAAAAATATGTTTAGTTCTTATTTTTTAAAATTTTAATGAAAAAAATAAAATAATGAAATTAATTATTACTCTAAGGGCCGCTCGGGACAACTTTGAGTTTTTTATTTTTTAAATTTTTAAATAAAATAAAAATATGTTTGATATTTTTTTATTTTAACATAAAATAAAAAAAATATTTGACACAAACGATGATGATGGCCGACCTACATATTTTTTTTTTATCGTCAATCAAATTAAACGAATCAATTGATGATCACGAAAGTGATGCTTAAATTAGATTAATTATCGTCGAAATAACGAATAAGATTGTCATAAAAAAATCACTTAGAAAAATTTAAAATATAAAAATCTATCAAATAAGTATTTTCATAATTGATTCAATTACACATAATAAAATTGGCAAGCTATAAATGGAACATCACGCGATTTGAGTAATATTATTTTGATCATTATCGATGCTACTTAAAAAATGTCCGCTTGTAAGATAAACTCATTGATGCATTTGAAAAGTTAAAAATGCAAAAGAAAGACATCCATTTATAATGAAATCGACGAAGTAAGTTATCTTGCATAAACATGAAATATAAAATACCTATACGCATATTTAAATTCTATTTGAAATATAAAATTTATAGAATGATATAAATATATTTTAAATAATAATTATTGATAAAGCAAGTTAAATTATTATTATTATTATTATTATATAATCAAGTTAAATTTAATTAGAATCAATCAAAAATTAATATATAAATTCAAATTTATATTATATATATAAATACACATGATATATTAAAATTAATCTATTATTATCCTATATTCAAGATAAATATTATTAGATTATATTAATTAAAATTAATAATATTGTATAATATAATTTAAAAAAAATAAAAAAAATTAAATTCAAATTCTTAAAAATCTAAAAAGTATGACCGGGTGTTTTATAAATAAATAAAAATAGGTTTTATATGTTTTAGTATGTTTGAAAAAAAAAAAATTTATTTAAAAATAATAAAACAGATAAATAAACATTTTTTTTTCTGTTTCTTAAAAATAAAAACAGAAAATAGAAAAAAAATTGATTTCAAACAGGCCTAATATTCTTAATCAAAGCTCAACTCATATTTTTTATTTTTATAAAATTTTTAATAATTTAATCAAGACATATACAAACATATGATTTTACAGTTAAGAAAAAGATATTTATGTTATAAACATAAAAGAATAGGGTGGTTTATATGTAGATTTCCCGTAAAGATTTTATTAGAGTTAAAAATCAAAATCTTTTACATTCATGCGCAATATATATATATATATATATATATATATATATATATATATATATATAGATAGGCATTATGGTGATATATATATTTGAATCACATAAATTCTCTAATCCTTACCAGTATTCTATGTGATATTTCCTTTGATTTCGATTTCCATTCTACTCGTAGTAATAAATTGGCCAGCAAATTATTTCCCTTTTCAAAAATATCTTAAAAAGCTATTACAAATTTTCACGTCACCAAAAACTAAGAGCTTATATGGGATCAATTTTTTATATTATTTATAAAAATATACTTATTAGATGAATATTTTTTATTTTTAAAAATAAATCATATTATTATTAAAATATTTAAAATAAGTTTTAGATAGTTTGAATATTTTTAAAAATAATTATTACAACCAATTACTTGTACTATCACTTGTTGCTCACTACTGCATCACTGCTATTATCGCCAAAGATCACTATTGTTAGCCATTAGTCACCACCACCATTGTTGTGTGGGCTCCAAATATTCGCCACCGATCTCTCAACAATTTTGAAGGAAGAGAGTATGGTTTAAATGTCGATGTAATTTTCAGAAGGTAGATGGAATAGTAGATAAGATACTACCCAGAGATTTTGCCCTCATTTGGTGAGGACTTTAGATATAGTTTCATGACGTAGCTATAATTAATTACTCCAAATAAAAAGAGAATTTTCGATAAATCATTATTGCTTAAAGATAAATAAAAAAACATATGGAGTTTAAATTTTGAGACTATGAAATTCATCATTTTTAGCTTAAAGCGGATGGTTGGGAAAATGATGACGTGCCCGATCTAGATCCTGTGGTTCCGTCATCCCGGGCTATCGCGGTCCCAAGTCTACTTAGTCAGAGGAGGTAGTCAACCCAACCTGATTGAAGGATCCTTATCAGCAACACATGAGTTACGTCGTCCAAGAAATCTTTGTAGATATGGGGTGATGTTTGTCCAAGGAGACAATCTTATACCGCTTTATTATCGTTTGCTCTATCAAGATAATTCACAACTCAAAAAGAGCCATGGGAAGCATATGACATCGCGACAATATAATGAAATTTTCTCAAAACCATTTAGGCCCACTTGATCAAGTCAATTGGCCCACTTAGGCCCACTTGACCTAAAGTGACCAAAAGTACCTTTTTTGAGTCAAATTCTGATCCAACCCAAATTGGATTGAACTAAGCCCACCTAAGCCTCACATTGTGAGCAACAATCATTATGAGATGATCAATCACTCAAATTGGGTCAAACCAAGTCAAACCTAATGGTTGACCAAGTCAACACTTAGCCAAAATGAAACTTAAACTAGCCAAAATCCACCATAGACCAAATTGATTGAAATCATTGATCAAAATTAATTCATGATCAATGTTTGAACTTGACCAAGTCATTATTTGAGCCTAATCTAGCCCAATTGGTCACTTGATCCAACTTGACCCAACTTGACCCAACTTGGCCTAAAAAGTCAAAATGTGTCAAAACTTGATCTAAGCCAAATTAATTGAAACCAATGGGTCAAATTCATTTCAAATCACTTATTGAACTTGAACAAAGCCTCAATTGGCCAACTAGACCCAACCTAGCCCAATTGATCTAAAAGGTCATGTTGAGCCAAAATTAAATTAAACTAAAATTGATTGGAAATAAAGATACTAATATATTTCATATGACCAATGAAACCTAAACCAACTTATGACTTAACCCAAATAGGTCAAATGGGTCAAATTGGTCAACTAGACCCATTTGACCTAAATGAAATCAAATGATCCAAATCAAAATATAAATCAAATTGAACCAAAAAAATGATGCCAAAATATTTCAAATAGTCATATGAACTTAAATCAACCCTTGGTTTGACTCAATTTGACCAATTGGTCAACTTGACCCAAGTTGATCCATTTTGACCTAAATGGGTCAACATGAGCCAAATCACATCAAGTCAATTCCAAATTCATTGAAACTTGGCCCAACCCATTTTTCAATCATACCAAACATATCCAAACTGAAACCCAAGCCAAATAACCATTTTAACCCTAGGCCATAGGGTAATCCAAAATCAAAACCACTTGGAATTTGGTTAATTCCTTTTCATGAACACTTGACATCCTCTTAGTGGACCAAATGATCAGTAATGAGGATGGTGCACATGACCCAATGGGTTTTGGTCAGCCAAACCCAACCCAATGGCCAAACCAACCACTCCCTTCATTTCAAGCACATGACAATCACTCCTCCACCTTGTTTTGCACATGGCAACTTCTCCACTACCTCCTTTGGCCAAAACTGAATCACATGCAACCCTAAACGGCCTAACAAATCCATTGCATAGGGTGAATTTGATCAAAATGACATCTCTATGCTTGGCCGTCCGATTCACCTAGAGGGAGATATACTCCCCTTAATTTCATTTCATTCACACTCACAATCAATTGAAGCTAGGGATGCAAGAGAAAGAAATTGCAAGCTCCTCCAAGCCTTCTAGAGCTACATCCATTTCTCCTCTTCTCAGTTTCTTTAAGCCAAAAATAGGGGAGCTCCACCATTTTTGAAACTCATCCAATACCCAAATTCAGCTCAATTTCTCTTGCAAGTACCTTGAGGGAACCCAATTGAGTTCACTCAAACCTTCTTCCAAGTTCTCAAGCCATGGGAGAAGGGACTTTGATCGAGGCCGTAATCTTAGGAAGAGCATTTTGGTCAATTGAAGGAGTCACTCAATACCAAAGCCTCAAATCTTTAATAGGGCTTTCTCTCTACCAAAAAAAGCTACCTCGATGGATTAGAGCGTCGGTGATAGCCTCCGATGAGGTATGCCTTCACCCGAGCATAAAATAGGAGTGTGGTCCTTTGTGAAAGAAATTTTCACCTTATGAAAATTGACTATTGGATGTACTTGTGCTTACTCCTAGATGGTGTGGGTAAATTTTGAGTTCAATCTGAGCTCAATCGAACTTGGGTATTGCCCTAGAGAGTGGACAGATGTCCTCTCCCGCATGCAAACTCAGTGAGGGATCATGGACAGTCCATCTGCGCATTTTGGATGGACGGTCATGATCAAGCCACATAGGATCTGTGATTAATCTCTTTAAAGCCAGTTTGCTCGATGATCTTTCGTGACGATCCAGAGAGAAAATAAGTGTCATATGTCGCTCTGGATGTGACAACTTAAATAACTAATCTCGTCGTGTCACGTGGAAAGCATTATGAAGATAATTCAGAGAGGAATAATCTAAAATTATTTCTAATGGATTTTGAATAGTGCATTTTCCTTAATTAAGGTTTTATTGAAAACTTAATAACCCTAAGTACACCCTAATTATTTCATCAATTCATTTCAAATTTCTTAGATGCATTTAGTAGGATGACCTCTGCCTCTCTTAATTTTCTTGGTATTTATTGGTGAGTTAATTAAGAAAATCAATTAATAAATCTTTAATCACCCCTTTTATGTAATTAAGGGTAATTAAGCATGTAAATAGTGATTTAGCTCCTTTATTAAGTTAATTAAGCCTTGCTTAAGTAAAGATGAGGTTTATGGAATGGATTCAAGGAATTTTCCCTAAGCCATTTCCTAAAGCCCTTTTCTTTTCTAATCCAAACTTAATTAAGGGCTAACCCACTCATCACCTACATAATTAACTTGATAAAAATTTCAAAATATCCCAGAACTTAACTAATTCATCTTGGGTAGGTGCTTAGATATTCAATAATCTAGTAACTTAAGAAATCAAAATCTAACCTACATGTGTAGGGAGGGTTATGAAAGTACTTAAATTAAACCCTTTAGCTTATTTAATCACTAATTGTGAGCCAATTGCATTAGGCCCATTTCTTTTCTAGGTGCATTGCTATCTTAAATTTCTTGCGTGATTTTATGTCATACATTGGCTCATAATTATTTGATTAAATATGTTAAAGTAGTATAAGTAAGGGTAATTAATGAACTTAATATGCACCTTAACCTAAGCAAAGTATAAAACTCGCCTAATGGCTCTAAAATTAAACTAAACAACATTCACGCGTGGGAAATGGGTTAGGACCAGCAAACCTTTTCATATTTTTTAAATTCAAATCAAACTTAAAACAAAATAAAAATCTCTTTAAAATAAACTTAGTTTACTTTAAATAATCTTATTTCATAAGATTGTCTTTAGGAATTAATTAGGTGAATGAATTTACATGCTTCCATCAATTTATTTCTTTCCGAATATGCTAAATGTGTATGTCATATGAAAATCATGCATTCATACCTTTTTAAAATCAAATTAAAAATGAAATGTTTCTTTTATGTCAAATTGCATGTTTTGGCTAAAAGTAAGAATATGAATGGCTATTAAGACTATTAAATCCAAAATAATTTTCAAAACTTATAAATCAAAAATCATAACTGAAATATATGCTACTTATAATTATTTATAAGCTTGTATGTAAGCATAAATAGAAAGATGTGTATTGTGTGGCTTCCTTCCATTCTCTTTTAACATGAATTTGGATGATTTACAAAGTGTATAGTTCTTTTAAAAGAACATAACACTTGCTTATATCCTTTCCTATCCACTTCCATGTTATGAATTAAGAAGGATTCTCACATTTACACGTGTAAATTAAACAACCAACAAATTAACCAAACAAACATAAACTTTTGCATGATTCTCTTTCCATGCATTTATTTTTGTACATGCACATGTATTGAAGAAAAGTGGTATATTAGTCTGGACATCTCCAGGGTTGCGAGGTTTTAAGTAGTCTTAAGTAGGTCTTGTACCTTACACCCCTGGTGCTAACAATGGCGTCGTACTCACTTATGTCTTTTATACTTGTAAATGTGCATATGAAAAATGGATAAAAGAATCACTCTTTTCTACTTAACAAAATCATGCATCATGAAGCATCCAAACTTTTTTAAGTAACTCTTTTAGCATTCATCATTAAGGTGTGCTAAATATTTCTATTTACATGTATAGATATGCTTAGGATTCATCTATATGCATGTTACACATATTGGGAAAGAAATGAAGTGTTGTGTTTTGTGATAGTATTTCACTTTACTTAATCTTAAAAAGCCTTTCTTTTTGAATAGATTTGTTTAGGAAAAATCTAAACTTAGGATTAATTAAAATACATAATAAAATATTCACTAAATAATAATCAAATATGAATCTACCTTAAAAATTACTTATGGTAGGGAGGAAAGAGAAGTTCTCTCCTCTTTTCCTCTCTTTGCAACACTTAGTAATCAATTATAGGTTCATTCAAACCAAATCAAAATACAAAATAAAATCAACCAAAGCAACTAAATCACTTACATAAAATAAACCCTCTAAGTTGAACATTTTCATACTTAGAAAATTTTAACCTTAAAGCCTAGCTAAGCATACCACACAAACCTTAAATAGCACACACATTAGGCTAAGTCACCACTTCTAGCTATATGTTAGGGTGGTGCATGGTTTGATATTTGCTTTTGTTTTGTGATATAATATTTTTAGTTTGGATATTAGGGTGTATGTACGTAGACTGAATGGCAGGGCTATCTTAGTCTAATTATTGTCTTCTGCAGGGGATTGTGCTTAAGGGGCACTATAATAAAAAAATATAAAATATTTTTGTTATGTAGGTGCTTATACTCCTAAGCATAATCAAAAATAGGCCAGATGAATTTGGTTACCCATATGTGGGGTGCTAAGTCCAATTTATACATATACATGCTCGAGATTATATGACTTGTTTGGCTAATATCTATTTTGCAAGTTTTAGTTAGATTTCCTCTTTCTCATTTTCATGTAATTTTGTAATTAGGATTTTGGAATGATTGTTATGGGGGATTAGGATGAACATTGGTCATAAGATCATGTCTTATGTACCATGTGTGAAACCTTTAACCCCAACCAATAACCAAAAGAAGAAAGAAGAAAGAAGACCCCCCATAATAATGAATTCCTTCTTGATTGTATTTAACACATTTGTAATCTGGGTTGTGTAAGGGTAGAGCTTTTCTACCCATATTTTTTTTGGGCTTGTGCGGTGGAGCCCGACCATAAATGGTATCTTATTCTTTTGTGGAAGCTTTATAAATTGATTGATGTTTATTTAGCTTGTGCATTAAGATGACATATCTTCCTAGTTTATTCCTTGCTTTGATGTATAGCATGGATGACTATTAAGCTCTGAAAAAAATAAATTTTCTATCCAACTAATCAATTTAAAATTAAAAATAAAATAACTCATGACCTCATCTAAAGCTTAGGCTATAAATCAAGATAAAAAAATTAGCAACCCCTTAGCTAGATGTTGTATTACTTTTCTCATATCATGCATAAAAAGCATATAGTATTTTACTCTTGATTAGAGAGCTTCCACCTTTGCCAGAGAACTTGAGTTGACCTTTGAGAGCCATGGTGGAAACACACCTCCTTATCTTGGTGATTTTGACTCATAATCTAATTTCTCATATATTAGGCATATGAATCCTAAAGCTTGTGTCAAATTGATTGTCCAACAATGAAAATAAAAATATGACAAAATTTGCATTAGATTTAAGTCATTGAATCATGCCCTACATGATCTAGTCTCTTAGGGAGTATGTTTAAGGACTTAGTCTCTTTCTAAATAAATAACAGCTTAGCTATCTTGCAAAACCATTTGACTTACTTACATGTTTTAAAATCATAGGAGGAGTTAGTTGGTGACCACCCCCAGGCGGTTGTAAGTCCAACAGTCGGGTGGTTTATCCTATCTTGTGGAGATAAACCAAATACCCATTTTCACCTTAGATTTAGGTCATGCTCTTGGCCTTCTCCAAAGCCCCATAGATTTAGGTTCTGAGGTTGATTCTCCCCATTGCGGGCTACAAGCATAAATCCTCACCTCTTAGGCATATCCATGACTTTGTATCATGAAATTGTAAGCCCTATAAAAATTCAACTCAAACAAATCAATTCAATTTCAAAAATATAAAGCCTAACCATAGGATAATTTGGGGTGCTTACTGGGCCTCCTAGTATCCTAAGCATCCCCTACTTATCTTCATTTGGCTTCGATAAGAACTCCCTCCTCTTGATCGATCCCACTTGATCTTCTAAAAATGAACCAATCGATTGATAGTCCTACCTTTTGAAATCTTTAGAGACAATGATCATTTACCTTAATCGAGAGTATTTCTAAGGAATCTTATTCCTTAAGATGTAATTAACTATGGGGGCTTTCCCCTGTAGGGATCTTAACGAACCCGATTTTAAAATAAACTCTGCTTTACTTTTTCATGTAAAGTAGGGGAAAAATCTCTGGTACATTCTGAAGACTCATAGTCCTTAGAAGTCCTTATTAAGGTGATTAGGTCCATTGTAGGGTGGTGACTTCTATCTTTCAATATAGTACACTTTTCATCAATGCCATACCCGATCACCCTAATAAGAATATTTACAGATCTGCGTGGTGTCCCAACAAGGCGTTATAGTTTTGTTTTTATTTATCCTCTTTTCTAAAAAGGGATAGATGAAGGCAGGAATATAATATATTTTAACCACACATTTGTAAGAATAATTTCATGGGGATCATCTTCTTTGCCATTATATTATATATCTTGATGAGATTTATCGATGAACCCAAGACCTTTCTTTTACTTGCTTCTGTGAAGACTCTTCTTTATAAATGTCAAATTCAGGTTCAGGTTTCCTGGATCCATGTTGCTGCTGATGGTGCTGAGCAAAAGTTCATCTATATCTATGACCATATAGACAACTTCCACCTCCATAGTGTCTTCTTCATCGCCTTCTTTTTGCACATGAATTTATGATCAACGTTTATAGTGGATCTCTAGTTCAGTGTATGGAATAAACACTTCTTCCATTAAAGGACTACGATCAAAGTCAACCTTCTCTTGTGGGGGTGAATCTGATCGATGATGGGATCCCCTAGAAGATTCTCCAAGGTGTCAACCATCATGTCTTTAACCGCGATGAGTGTCACGCTCGATGCTCACGCGCATACTCTCGATGGCCGGTTATCATAAGAGATGGCAACCTCCTTGGTGGAGCTTCACTATTTTCAATCACCACAGGCCTCTAAAATTTTCTTTTCATTAAGCCTTTATCCTTGGCTACTTTAAGAATGTTGTGTATTCTAGGAAATAGTATTTCAGGCTGTCTCCTCTGTGGTGATGGAGCTTAAAATTATTGCATCCTGAAAGACTACTTCATCTCACCAATAGAGCTATTCCTTTTTATCCATTTTAGATTATCAAAGTTGGTATGGGTAGGAATACTCTCTTCTGGTGGCAATATTCCTTATTCACTAGATCATTTGAATGGGATATGCTGAGCCCTTAGCTCAACATTTCTTCTTCTTCTCTATCTTCTGGTTAATTTGCTTGCTGATGAGGATGCTTCATGATCATTCTTTCCAGGTACAAAAGGTTCAATCGATGAAACAATTATACCCTGAGGCATTAAAGATACATTTTACCCACTAGCGATTCTTTTCATCACGAGGGCTTCAAATTGACCTAGTCTTTTAAAAATTGAAGTTCTTTGGTTGCTGAACTAGTTGGTGAGCATGACTAGTAGGAGTTTCAATAACCTGAGGCCTTCCAGCATGGCCTCAGATGAGTGTACCATAGGTGGGTACTTCAGGAGTTGCACCTATAATAATTGGGAAATTCAAGCAAATTGAATGGTAGCCCCAACGTCTCCTGTGTTGATGAAAGCATTGATTAGGCAGATGTTTACATCATGCCCTAGCTGAATAGTGAAAAGAGTGCTTTGTAGATCCATTCTGCAAAAGTGAAAGATGGAGATTAGTAATTAGTAATTATTATTTCACCCCATACTTTCAAATGCAGAGGTACTACAGAACAAAATAATAGTGTAATTAAAATATACTCTACAAAATAATTCATTCAACATAGAGCCTCATACATTAGTAATTTGAATTTATTACACATTTAAATCACCATTTTTCTTTATTTTGAATTTTCAAATATTTTGTTGCTGCTATAACACATATATGACTAGCCAAAGATGGAAAGAGAATCTTGTCCCTAGCGGAGTCGCCAAAAATCTGTGAGCTCCAAAAATTTGCCACCGACCTTCGATAATTTTGAAGAAAAGAGAGTATGGTTTAACTGTCGATGTAATTTTTAGAAAGTAAATGGAATAGTAGATAAGACACTACCTAGAGATTTCACTCTCATTTGGGGAGCACTTTAGATCTAATTCCAGGTTTCCTATAGGCGCAAACACCTATAGTTAATTACCCCCTCCCAATAAGTGAGAGAGAACTTTTGATTAAGGCTAGTTGTTAGATCGCTTAATGCGTAACATATAGTAGCATCATATGTACTTTAAAATTTGAGATTATGGTTGGGGAATGATAACGTGCCTGATCTAGATCTCATGGTTCTATCATTCTAGGCTGTCTTGGTCCCTAATCTACTTAGTTAGAGGAGGTAGTTGACCTAACCTGACCAAAGGATCCTTATTTGTAACACATGAGTTACGGCATCCAAGAAATCTTTATAGACTTGAGATGATGTTTGTATAAAGAGACAAGTATAAGTCTACCTTAGCTGACAGAGGGCTTTTTGCTTTATCAAATATACCCTATGATTCACAACTCAAAGGGCAGAGCCATTGCGGAGCATACGGGCTACAGTCGTGATTGTAATATAATAGAGCATTATTGGCCAAACCACTTGATCAGAGGACTCTGGTCGTAACTACATCATCTGTAGATCCTACAGGACAAGCCACACAGTCCGAGGATATGGGTCACGTCCTTATTGACGTGAGATTGATTGTGAGTGAAAATAGCATAAAACTTGATTTAATATTGGCTTTTTTTGTGAGCTAGAATTTTCTTAATTTATCACTTCCGATAAATTATTACGGAAGGTGGATTGAATAGAATTTTACTTCAAGATTTTAGTGATTGAATTCATTTAACTAGTTTTTAGATTGATACTTGATTTGAGTTAATTTGATTTGAAATTAGAATCATATTTTGATGGAAGTATCCCCTCCGATTGAAATCACCATTCAACACAGCCATCATTAGGATAGTTACTTGATTAATTTGAATATATTTGATAACTTCAAATCCTATCAACTTTGTTTAACTCCTGACAGAGGATCATATCTATTATCACATGATAGAATGACCTTCTCATATATTTTACTAAGTTGAGATTCTTATAATAGATTTTTAGGCTTTGTTAACTCGGACCCAATCCTAAGACTAAACGGGGAAGCAACCCATGCAGCATCCTCAGACACTTGAATTTAAACATTCAGCATAGAGTCGAGGCCCGTGCAGGTGTATTTAAGAATATCTTAATTAACATCTTCTGTTTGTTTGTACGATGTGTTGCAAATCTGGTGGCATATAAGGTATTTTAATTTTAAAATA
This sequence comes from Cymbidium sinense, assembly GCA_021442155.1. Classification (NCBI taxonomy): domain Eukaryota; kingdom Viridiplantae; phylum Streptophyta; class Magnoliopsida; order Asparagales; family Orchidaceae; genus Cymbidium; species Cymbidium sinense. The sequence continues at coordinate 93,203,932 of CM038220.1, forward strand.
TTACTCACACTTAGATTTCTTGTTGAATTTTTCAATTCTCAAATATCATTTGGCTTGTAGTTGTTAAAGAACTTTCAAGTTTTTATTAAGTAGTCTCTTTTAGCTTTTATTCTAAACCAAAAAAGAACTGATTTTACATCAATAAATGAGCATTGAGTTTATCACAACTCTAATTCAAATTATATGGATTTTTATTGATTCACTCATGTATGTAATGTAGAGTGATTATTGAAAGAGTTTGTATATACCCATTGCCAAGCTAGTTAATTACATTGTAAATTCTTTTATAAATTTCATTTGAATATCATTAATCTTAGAACTAAGCACTTAGATATATCATAATTCTCATGTGCTTTAAATATAACTTCAAATATAGGATTCAAGTGATCATTTTAAAGGCTACATTCATGAGTGATCATGAGTTGCCTAACTGAATTTGTGCTTATAAGAAAGCTACCAAATTTCTTACACACTTTATTCTCAAATTAAAATTGGATATTTAGACTTACAACCAATCATTTGTCTTTTAATATTCAATTGAGATCTTTACTTCATTGGAGATTTTCGGATTGGAAGAAATGAGGGGAAAATGGATATTTTTCGGATTGGTGGGGGTGAGGGAAAGAGGGAATTTTTGATTAGTGAGGGTGAGGAAAGTGGAGAAATTTTGGATTGGAAGGGTGAGGAAAAGAGATAAATTGAGAAGGGTTGTTGGCTCCAAAAATCCGCCACTGACCTCTCGATGAAGAGAGTGAGTAAAAGTTTGTCGGTGAAATTTTCATAAGGCAGATGTAATAGTAGATAAGACACTACCCATAGATTTCATCCTCATTTAGTGAGGACTTTAGATCTAGTTCTAGGTTTCCTATAGGAACAAGCCCCTATAGTTAATTACCCCTCTCAATAAGTGAGAGAGAACTTTCGATTAAGGCTAGTCGTTAGATCGCTAAATGTGTAGTGTATAGTAGCAGTATATGGAGTTTTAAAATTTAAAATTATGAAATTCATCATTTTAGCTTAAATTAGATGGTTGGGGGAATGATGACGTGCTTGATCTAGATCTCATGGTTCTATCATCTCGGGCCATCGTGGTCCCTAGTCTACTTAGTCAGACCGAAGGATCCTTATCAGTAACACATAGGTTACGACGTCCAAGAAATCCTTGTAAACTGGGGGTGGTGTTTGTCTAAGGAGATAATCTTAAGTCTACCTTAGCTGACAGAGGGTGTTTGCACTATCAAGTATACCCTATGATTCACAACTCAAGGGTAGAGCCATTAGGGAGCATACGGGCTACGATCATGATCATAATATAATGGAGCCTAACTGGCTAAAGCACCGATCAGAGGAATCTGGCCATAACTGCATCATATGTGGAGTCTACTGGCCAAGCCATGCAGTCAGAGGACAAGTGTCACATTCTTACTGGCAAGAGATTGATTGAGAGTGAACATAACAGAATGCTTGACTTGACATTGGCTACTTTGTGAGCTAGAGTTTTCTTAATTTGTCACCTCCGATAAATAATTGCGAAAGGTGGATAGATTGAGTTTTTCTTTAAGCTTTTAATTATAGAATTTCATTTAAGCATTTTTTAGATTGATATTTAATTTAAGTTAATTTGATTTGAAAATAGAATCACATTTTATGGAAATATCCCCTTCGGTTGAAATCACCATTCAACACAGCCATCATCGGGATAGTTAATTGGTTGACTCGAATATATTTGAGAACTTTAGATTCTGTCAATTCTGTTTAGCTCCTAACAGAAGATCAGATATACTATCACATGACAGAATTAGCTTCTCAGATATTTTAATAATTTGAAATTTTATAATAGATTTTTAAGTTTTGTTAACTAACCACCCCTAAGACTAAATCGGGTAGAACCCATTGCAAAGATCCTCTACTTGAAATTTAAGCATTCAACATAGTGTCAGGGCCCATGCGTGTTATTGATCAATCTTCAATAGTTACATATATTTGTTTATTCATTGCGTAAGATATTTGAACATGTTTTGAGACTTTTAAATTGGATTTTAGATATCCCTTGAAATACATGTGAGTATCTCATTTTAAGAAACATATATGAATTTCAAGGCGCTACGTATAAACACTCTTATTTTATAATGAATGACTACTTCACCATTCACGTAGTTTACACGCATCCCGATATAATGAATTCAATTATGGGATCACCTCAAATGCATGTGCATGTTCGATTCATTCTTTTGAAAGTTTGTACAAGCTTTGAATAAAAATATATTCATTCTAGATATGTGTAATGAATTTATTTTCATTCAAGCATTTGCATGTATTTTGGAATTTTTGAACCAAAGGAGTGACCACTATATGATATATGCAAGGGCATATTTCATGCAGTTGTATTCATACAAGTTTACATGTACAAAGTTTATTCAAAAGAAAGCTTCAAGCCTCTATAATTTTATCATTCAAAGACTCTTCACATTTTTTACAACTTGCCATTCAATCTTCATTTCATTTTTAATAAATTATATTAAAGGAAATGAATCTCACAAAATAGCCTCATGATACTCTTCAAATTTTCATGAGATGTTTATATACAATGATCACTGAATCGCTATCCTCACGATCAACTTTTTTGCTTAAGAGTAAGCATCTATTGATTGCATTAGTAGATTTAGATTAAAGATCTTTTATTCCAAAATTTTAATATGCACATATAAGAGTTGCTAAACCCAATTTAGATTCATCCTTGACTTCATATCAAATTCTCTATTTATTTGAAAATTATACTTCAAATTTACTGCAAGTCTGTTATGAGTTTAGCATTAACTTCCTTATGTTTCATTACATTTGATTTGATAGAAAACATGAAACAAGGTTGTTGTGATATGTTTTACATATGTCGCACCCGTCATTCTACTTAATTGTTAGTTTAATTTTAAGTTGGTCCCACAAAGATGGCTTTCATTTCATGTAAATAAGGCTAAGAGGGGGTCTTATCCTTCATATCATTTGCTTGAAAAACACTTCATAGCCTTTAAAGATTTTGAAGAAAGGAAGAGAATTTGCTTGCTTTTAAAGTAAGTATATATACTTTATTATTATATTTCCCCTTTGTTTTATTTAGTTTCCCTTTAAGTATTCTCCACTTTGATTTAATGTTTATCGTGCATTTTCTTATATAATTTGAGTTTAGATGATTTCCGTTTGAATTTGTTTAAGTCTCGAATTTCAGTCAAAATTTCGGTAGCATTTCAGCTAGGGGAGCGACATCTAATGATTTTTTGGCTTGCTCGGTATGACCTATTGAGTGTAGCGAGTGGTATCTTGCGACACCATAGCCGTCTTCTCACTCGTTATACCCTACAGGGCATTAGCAGGGTCATGGAACCTGCAAAGAAAGACACAAGCACATATGTATATATATTTTCACATTCATATTTTCTCGCACCTGCTACACCCTATGAGGCATTAGTGGGATCTTGGAACTTGCAAAAAAGAACATTAGCACATATATTTCCACATTCACAATAATTATTTCCACACATCCACAAATTATTCCTTGCATTCTTATTTCCTATTCGGGATGAGAGAAATAGAGGGAGAAAGAGAATGGAGCGGCTCTACAAGAAAATTAAAGGATTAATTACTGTTTTGGATTTTTGATTATCAGAATAATGCGGGAAGAGTGATAAGTTGTAACTGCTTTGGATTCCTTGAATTGAAGAGCAAATAGAAGTAAGGAAGGAAATAAGAAAGCTCATGCTTGCATGGTCGGTAGAGGGAGATTGTGGAAGAATGAACGGATGGTAGTAATTTTGGTCTACAGAGAAAGAGAGAAAATCAAGAAGAGAAGAAGAGGGAGGAAGAAGAAGAAGAAGGAGGGAGATGCATGTCGGTTTTGAAGAGAGAGAAATGGAGAACCAAAAGAGAAAGGGGTCTCTGGAGAAAAGAGACGATGTTGCAGTTTAAGAGAGGCCTTGTGGCTACGAAGTTGAAGAGGGAAACAGTTGTGAGTTCAAAGAGAGGGAGGAGATGGAGCATTCGAAGGGAGAGTCACTGTTCTGGCCAGAGGAAGTCGAAAAGAGTGGATCATGGAAGAGGGAGATCAAATGTTAAGGTTGAGTTCGGAGGTGGGTTCAAGTATTTAGGTGATTAGATTTAAGTTTTAAATTGATTTTTAAATTAGTTAATCAACTATGATGCCTTACAGATAATAAATATATATATATATATATATATATATATATATATATATATATATATATATATATATATATATATTCCAATATTTGTTTAACGGCATAGTCCATGCAATTGGAGATTGTTTGGTTAAATGATGTCAAATTGATTCAAGACGTCACTTCAATTTGATGAGATTAATACGACTTAAATTGAGTACAAATAGTCTTACTTGATAGATTTTAATATTTCAAAGCTAATGGTGCAATCAATTTCATGATCAAGGTTATTTAGCTGTGCCTCATATGTATGCAGCATATTGACGACTTGATCACTTGATTGGTTAATCATCAAGTTATAAAATATTTATATTCTGACTAGTTTTGACATTCTGAATGTGACGGTGAGGTTTGTTCATCAATTGAAAGTCATTTGGGTTGATTTTGGTGATGCCCCATGTATTTTAGCATCAATTTACATGCTGTCACTTTTGATCATTCGACATTTGCACAAACTCATCCGAATCGAGTGTGGATAGTCTCATTTGATAGTTTTCAATATTTTAAAGCTGATGGCATGATCAATTTCATAAATAGATCATTCGCACAACGCAATCTCGATATGTGCATCGCATTACATGCTTGCCTGACGCGATCGATTGATCGTTAGATTGTGCAATATTTATATTCTGATCAAGTTCAACTTTCTGAGCACGACGGTGAAGTTTGTTCATCAATTGGAGGTCATTTCAACTATTTTTGGTGACGTCCTGTATGTTTTGAGCCTCAATTTATGCACCTTGTCGCCGAAGTCCATCGACTTGACTTGGCTTGACACTTATGACACATATATGGAAATATAAATGCCCCCAACAAATGTGATTCGAATGGTAAGTCGAATGGTCATGACCTTTTGGTTTTTTTTCTTTTCCTTTTTGTTTTTTACTTCTTATAACTCTCTCTTTTGATGCTTATGCCGTCGCTTTGAATTTTTATATGTTTATCTTCTTATCACTTGAGGTGGGATGTTATTTAGAAGACCTAATGATTTGTCATCTGGCGAGCCTAGAGCCTATTTGGAGATCATGACATCCTTATGATGGGGATATTAGAGGATTAAGCATCACATCACCATATATATTATGTGACCTTTATCGGGGTTTTCTTTTCTTCATGCTTCCAATGCTAGTTTATACTTTAGGTTTTATCTGAGATTGGGTGGCTACCATTACACTAAAATGCAGGGACTATAATCTTTTGGATAGCAAAATATCTCGTGCTCAGAGATACTATGATTTTATAGCCTTTAATAAACATTGAGTGAATGAGACATTATTGTCACAATCGAGCTCATTAAAGTTGCTTCGAGATTCATCTATTGACAAGATTCCTAGTCTTCCACCTAGATATGTCACATGGGCTATGTACATCTTGCAGGCTCACAGAGACACTTTACAGATAACTATCATTTATGTGGCAGTATTTGTGTCTTTATTTGACTTTAGAGGCATGCCTTCTTCTTGGGCTCGTGGAGTAGCAGAGTTTTGGGATACTAGTAGTAACACTTGTTGGATCGGCCCATAGGAGTTGATAGTTACCTTTTGAGACTTGTACGTCGCTCCCGGTACTTGGTTACCACTACGGAGCATTCCACCGATGAGGAGGTTATTTAGGACCTTGATGATTGTGATCGGTGAGGTAGGCTAGCTATGCCTTTTATTTATATTGATCTTCTGATCCACTATCACCAGACTTTTAGTGCGTCAGGATGTTCTAGATGATCAAGAGCTGCACTACTTTTGAGTACATGGATTCAGAGCTTCCTATAGGATTATGCTCTATCTGAGGAGACTATAGCACTATATGACCATTTTCGGTTGGGTGTGTCTGATGGAAGTTACTTATCTGAGGAGACTGCGGAGCCTATTTTATTAGTAGGAGTGACTTCTCCACCTGGTGGATTGAGATTTGATTTGTCAATTCATAGTGACATGGCTCTGCATTTTTGTGCTTCCCATTATAGAAGGATCAGTTCATCTAGGTACTTTATTAGCAGCCAGTAGGATTTCTTGAAGTGAGTGAATTTATCTAGCCCTCGCAATATTAGCTAGGATTTATAGGATATTGGGGGTAATTTTTGAGACTGATTCTTTAGAGTTATGAGTCGTGACTCTGCCATGGCAGTACTTGTATGCATGGGTTCACCTCCACATACATGATGCATTTGCTTATTTTGAGTATCCTACATTCTTTTCAGGGTGAGGATATTTCACAGTCTTGCAGTTATATCGAGCATCGTCTACTTTGGAGATGGAGCGATTTGCATATTATTCCTTGCTCCTCATTTAGTTAAAGATCGATTTTTGTTAGTTCACTAGCCGGATATATTTTGTTTACCATCTGGCTTGATAGAGGTTGATCTTATTGACAGTCTTGATGAGAATGGCAGGTATTCATTGCTTCATGGTCGTCAGACATCGAGAGTATCTAAGTACTTTTTCAGTATACATCTAGGATGGTTATGTTATCAATATGAATAGTCAGTTGTTATAGAGGGCTACTAGCCCAATCGAGATGCATGGAAGTTTAATTTCTTTCAATCGACTGCTCTTGATGGTAGGTCATTCATCCCTGGTGTAGCAGACATTAGGAAGATCAAGATGATTCCCCTTGAGCCACATTACTTGACTGCTTCAGCTATTTGGCTACATTTACTGAGACTTGCCACTAGTGTTCACTTTCAGATAGCTATTATGTAGAGTCACACAGGGGTTAGTTATACCTACTTCACCTGGGAATGGCTGCCCTTTGGTCTTTTCTTAGAGCGTAATGCCATGATATACAAGCGTAGGGTGAGGTTTTTGGGAGTTCCTAGGGGTCAAAAGCCTCGACGTCAATTACCACCAGCAGACACAACAACGCCAAAGGTATAATAATAATAATAATAATAATAATAATAATAATAATAATAATAATAATAATTTTAATACTTTTACCATCTTCTTTGTTGCATCATTAAAATATATTCAATACGTCTGATATTTTAATTTGATTCATGATAGATGCAACAGTTGATGAGCGGGTCAGAGCTGTGGATACCACTCCTTATAGTAGAGTTAGAGCTAGGGATTTTTCTCTCCTAACTCGAGGTTTCTTCTCACCACTGTAGTGTAGCCCTACCTGAGCCGTGGGGTTTAGTTGATTGTTCCATGAGTCTGCCTCCACAATAAATTATGACTTCTAATGAGGTGTCACAAGTGTTAGGTAGCACTGGAGATATTATTGAGGACTCTGGAGTTGGACTATCATGCGTGTCAGCCTTTCATACTACCACTTCAGATTTTTCTACTCCTTATATGGAGCCACTTTTTTCTACTGAGCTTGACTCTGCCCACTGCGTTGGGGAGACTTCTGAGGTGAGAGATCTTGTGCATAGTGGGGCTTCTGTTGAGCCAACACATAGCCCTAGAGCTTATCAGATAGTGAGGGTCCTTGAGGATTACGTCGCTTACAATACACCAGTTCAATCAGATTCATCATGTTCAGGTACTTTCTCCCCATCTTTGTTCTTTCATTGCACTTCTTTACATTTACTGCTCTGCTTTATGCTGATTATTTTTATTTGTTCCTTACAGTGCCTAATGTAGGTTATGAGTTTGAGATCTACCATCGATATCCCTATAGGACAGATCCACATGACAGGGTCATGCAGGATTGCGGCTTGGTGTTCTTAAAGGATGTGGTTTCTCAGTTTACTTTGGATTAACCAGAGTCACTAGACAGCTTCACATCATATGCGAACACCATTTTGGATCTTCTTGCTCGTACTAGCTTGGAGGAGAAGGTTCTCAGGTATCTAGAGACTCTTTGTAGAGTTCTTGATCCACCAGATGAGATCTCTCAGTATTGTCCGCTCTAGCACTTTACTGACAGAGCTTCAGAAGCAAGTCAAGCTTTATAGGGAGACTATTGACCTAGCACATGATGAGTTTGAGGAGAGTGCTGAGGCTCTATGACATGATCATCAGAGTTTGATAGATGCTTCTTCTGAGTTAGACAGATTGACTGTCAGGATCAAAGAGCTGGAGGTCGAAAGCATGACAGACATTGGCTATGAGCGAGGTGACCGCTACCAACTACACCGGACTATGGTGAGATGAGGCGCTTTGACCGTGAGCTACCGATACTTTCTTGGCTAAGAGTGAGCAGCAGTCTTTAGCAATTTATTTAGCACAGCTTTAGGAGCTACAATCTAGGCTCCCGTGATATACTTTTTTATTCTTCTTCTTTTTGAAGTCATGTATTATCTTGTTGTATTAGTTAAATTAACATTCCTCTGTTACTCTTGTGCTTTTATCTTTAGAGAATTTGATGAGAAATCAGCTTTGATTAGTGCTTTGGGCTTGATTTGTGTGCTTTGTGATTTGGGTTTAATTTGTATGCTACCTACAGGACTTGGATCATTTTAGCTTTGATTGTAATAGTTTATGGAGTTTTGATAGGATTTATCATTAGTATGATACCTTATTTAGGACATGCTAAATGATGAGCTTAATCAATTTATCAGAATTGACTTATCGAATAGATAAGAGTTCTTACACCACTAACTCTCTGCTTCGATGACTTTGTTGAAGATCTCTTTCTTTTCTGTCATTGTAGATTTGAGTGTCCTCCAACCCTAGCTTCGTGCTTGATTGGGTTTGTTGGAGGAATTGGTTTATTTATTTTGATGAAGGACTCCGCTGGGGAGTTGGTTTATCCGTGCTTGGTCGGATTTGAAATTCCTTCTATCCTAGCTTTACGCTTTACGGACATGATGAAGGACTGACTTGATTTGTCCATATTGACTTATCAGGAAGTGTATGTACACCATGAATCTTGTGCTTATTGTTTTGACAAATTTATTGAAGAGTGCATACAAATGACCTAGCCTTCTGGATTATACTTGGTCTATGTTGAGTTATCAGTCTAACAATGTGTCCTTTAACATACTGAATAACCACAAAATTTCTTTAGTTCCGCAATCGGCTTTGTATGAACTATGAAATTGCTTTCTCGGTTCTGTGCTTTCTGCTTTGATGAACTTAATGAAGATTGACCTTGATCTGTGCTTTGAGCTTGATCAAATTTTTTGAGAATAAATTAAGATATCACCATGCGGGCAATATATAGATTGATTTGAGGAAACTCTGAATTGAGAGTTTCCTCAGATTATCTTGGTCTATCAATCAAGTAGAAAGCTCTCTTAGATCCTAGTTGCTTGTAATCACTAAGATGGATCTAGTTTGAGATTGAACAGCTATCATCATTGGACTGATGAGCAAGGGCTTTTTCACTGTGGCCTTTTCTTATGTCTTGTTGACTGAGGAGAGCGTCAGCAACTCAGCCACATTTGGGCTTGTTAAGTTTGACCTTTAGAACCCACTCAAGTCTTCGACTTAAGTTGTAGTGGGTTGGTGGTTTTCTCATCAGATTGATGAATGGGGGCTCTTTCACTGTGGCCTTTTCTTGCAGCTTGTTGAGTGAGGAGAGCATCAGCAACTTGGCCATTTGTAGGCTTGTTGAGTCTGACCTTTAGAACCCATCCATGTCTTACACTTCAGGATGTAGAGATTGAGGTTTCTCAAACTTAATTGATTGAAGCTTCTGAAATCGGGAGTTCTTTAACTTGATCTCTAGAATTTGGAAAATCTGGGAGATAAATTTTTGACATTTAGGGTTGTCTTTTCATGCATAGAAATAGATTCTTTTTGTTCCTGTAAGAACCTGCAACTTAACAATAACAATTATGGGTATATTCAGGGATTTCGACATAAAGTTGTATGTCAACCTGAATCAGAATATATTCAATGATCCCGCCTTATAGCATGATGTTAACTCACATAAAATTGAAATGAACTAAAAATTCCCCCTGTCTTACAGGGGGATTCTAAAGCACATTTAGAAGAACTTTCAAGATGAAAATACACAAATACAATAATATTTGAATTGATATGCTCTTAAGAGGGTTTTAACATGTAACATTGCTTTCGTCTATGTATATAAATCTAAAAATACCCCCTGTGTAATAGGAGAATTTTCACAGAAAAGCTTTTTTCATCTGGAGTGAGTATATTTATTTAGGGTTCTTGTCATGAAGCATGATGTCGACCTAAATAGATATACTAAAAATACCCCTGTCTTGTAGAGGGATTTTTATTATACTTTGGGAATGTAATAATTTTTCAAGTATCGACCATTAATTGGTGGCCTTATTCTTTCACCCTTTAGGTCAATGAGTTGGTATGCCCCTCCTTGATACACTTTTTCAATGACAAAAGGGCCTTCCCAATTAGGCTCAAATTTACCACCAAATTTTTGATTAGGAATAATTGATATTCTCAGCACCAAGACAAATTCCCCTTTTCGGAATGTTCGAGGCCGCATTGCACGATCAAAAGCCTGATATCTTTGTTCGATAAACTTCCAAATTTTGATGAGCTTGTAATCTAACTTCATCATTCCATTCTCAAATGAGAGCATTTTGGTCTTTAGATAAGATTGCAACATGGCTCACCAAATGAAATGGAGAGTGGTTCAAATACCAATGAATAGGAAGTGGTAGTGTCTATGTGGTATATAATATACAGTGCCTCATTACTTGCATGTAAATAAAATTTTATATATATCTGAGTTTTATTCTTCAGGACCTATTAGAGATGAGGAGAGGTGCATGTCTCTAACTCACCCTACCCCAAAGAATGGTGGTTAAGCCCTCATAATTACATTCTAAGGAAAGAGATCCCTTAGGAATACTCTCGATTAAAGTAAATGATCATTATCTCCAAAGATTTTAATAAGTAGGACTATCAATCGATTAGTTTATTTTAGAACATCAAATGGGATTGGTTAAAGAGAGAGAGAGAGTTATTATTAAATGAAGATAAGGAGATGCTCATGCAGGAAACCTAGCAAGCATCTCAAACTATCCTATGGTTGGGCTTTACATTTTTGAAATTAATTTAATTTATTTGAGTTGAATTTTTCATTAGAAATTTAGGGCTTATGGTTCCACAATAAAAGATTGTGGAAATGCCTAAGAGGTGGGGATTTATACTTATGGCCCATAAAGGGGAGAAGCAACCTTAGAACCTAAATCTAGGAAGCTTTAGCGAGGGCCAAAAGCACAACCTAAATCTAAGGTGAAAATGGGTATATGGTTTACCTCCATAAGAGAAAGTAAACCACCCGACTGCTTGGACTTACAACCGTCAGGGGGTGGCCGCCAACTAACTCCTCCTACGATTTTAAATTTATGTAGGCAAGTCATATGCTTTATGCAAGATAGCTAGGCTTTTATTTATTTAGAAAGAGACTAAGTCCTTAAGCTCACTCCCTAAAGAGACTAGATCATGTAAGGGTATGCTTCAAATGACCTAAATCTAATGCAAATCATATTACATTTTATTTTCATTTTTGGACAATCATTTCACTCAGGCTTATAGGATTCATATGCCTAATGCATGAGAAGTAAGATTATTGGCCAAAATCAGCAAGAAGGGAGGAGGTGTATTTCTACCACTTTCAAAGACCAAGCTAAGTTTCTCTGGAAAAGGTGGGATCCCTCTAATCAAGAGTGAAAATAGTATGCATTTACGCATGATGTTATAAAAGAAATACTCATCCAGCTAAGGGGTTGCTAATTCTTTTATTTTGATTTTAGCCTAAGCATTAGATGAGGTTATGAGTTCTTTATTTTGTAATTTTGAATTATTAAATTTGATAGAAAATTTATTTTCCTATGAGCCTAATCCACATCCAGGCCATACATCAAGCAAGGAAGAAACTAGGAAAAGGATGTCATCTTAATGCACAAGCTGAATAAATTATCAATCAATTTATAAAGCTAACATAAAAGAATAAGAGGCCATTTGTGGTCGGACACACCGCACAAACCCAAAAATAAATTGAGTAGCCGAGCTCTACCCTTATACAACCCAGATTACAAATGAATTAAGTACAATTAAGCAAGGAACTCATTATTATGGGGGTCTTCAAGCTTCATTTCTTCATTCATCTGTTCTTTTTCTTCTTCTTTTCTTTTTTCTTCTTTTGTTCCTTCTTTTGGATGGTTAGAAGGTGGTTGCCCCAAAGGCTTCACGTGGTTCATAAGATGAGATCTTATGACCAAAGCTCATCCTAATCCCCATAACAATCATTCCAAAATCTTAATTGCAAAAATTACATAAAAAAGAAAAGTAAATCTAGCTAACACATACAAAACAAAGATTAACTAAACAAACTACACAAATCCCAAGTATGTACATTGGACTTATCACCCCACACATGGGTGACTAAGTCCACCTAGCCTATTGGATTATGCTTAGGGGTATAAGCACATGTACAATAAGAGCATTTATATTTTTATTTATTATAACGCCCCTTAAGCACAATCCCTTGCAGAAAATAATGATTAGACTAAATATCCTATCATTTATTCTATACACATTTACCCTAACATTTAGACTAAAATATATATCACAAAATAAAAGCAAACATCAAACCATGCACCACCCTAACCTAAAGCTAGAAGTGGTGACCTAGTCTAAAGTGCGTGCTTTTAAGGTTTGTGTGGTATGCTTAGCTATGGCTTTAAGTTAGAATTTTCTAAGTGTGAAGAATGTTCAACTTGAGAAGGGTTTCATTTAAGTGGTTTAGTTGCTTTGGGTTATTTTATTTCATGTTTTGATTAGGTTCAAGTGAATCCTACAATTAATTACTAAGTTGTAAAGAAAGTGAAAGAGAAGAGAACTTTTCTTTCCTTCCCTAACCTAAGTAATTCCTAAAGTGGATTCATGTTTTAGTTTTGTTTAGTGAATGTTTTATTATGTGTTTTAATTAATCATAAATTTAGATGAACTCTAAACAAACCTATTCAAATAGAGAGGTATTTTAAGATTAAATAAAGTGAGTTAAGATCACAAAACACACATCACTTCATTTCTTTCCCAACATGTATAACATGCATATGAATGAATCCTAAGAATACCTATACATACCAAATGGGAATGTTTAGCACACTTTATGATGCATGCTAAATAAGTTATTTATGAAAATATGAATGTTTATGATGCATGATTTTCACTAAGTAGAAAAGTGGTTTCTTATCCAATCTTCACATGCACATATAAATGTATGAAAGGCATAAGTGAGTACAATGCCATTGTTAACCAAGGGTTTAAGGTACAAGACCTACATAGGGCTACTTAAAGCCTCGCAACCCTAGGGTTGTCCAGACTAATATACCACTTTACTGAAATACAAGCATGTGTATAAAATAAATGAATGGAAAAGAAAGATGCAAAGATTTGTATTTGTTTTATTTTGACTTGTTTCTGCAATTTATATATGTAAATATAGGTTTCCTTCTTAAGTCATAGCATAGGAATAAATTTGAAATGGAATTAGGCAAGTGTTGTGTTCTTTTCAAATGAACTATACACTTTGCCAAATCCTATTCAAAACTATACCAAGAGAGAGGAGAACGAAAACTACATTGAACACATCCTTATATGCAAGCTTATAAGTAAGATATAAGTAACACACTTTCAATTTTGATAATTTATTCATATATTTTAAATATAATTTGGATTTAATAGTGATAATAGCCACTCATATTCTTACTTTAGCCAAAACATGCAATTTGACATAAAGGAAACATTTTCATTTTAAATTTGATTTTTGAAAAGCATGAATGTATGAAATCATATGACACACACATTTAGCATATTAGGAAAGAACTAAAGTAAAGAAAGCATGTAAACACATTCACCTTAATTAATTCTTAAAGACAATCTTATGAAATAAGAAAGCTTAAAGCAAATAAAAGTTTATTTAATGTGATTTTTATTTTATTTTGAGTTTGATTTAATTTGGAAAATCTGAGTTGAGTTTGTTGTTCCTAACCCATTCCCACATGTGTTTGATATTTTTGTTCAATTTTTAGGTGATTACGTCTATTTTATATTTTGATTAGGTTAAGGTAAGAATTAAGCATGTTAACTACCCCTTACCTACACCACCTTAGCATAGTTAATCAAATAACTATGAGTCAATGAGATGACATAAAACCACACAAAGAATTTAAATCAGTAATGCACCTAGGAGGAAAAGGGCCTAATGTAATTTGGCTCATGATTAATAATTAATTAAGCTAAGGGGGTTAACTTAAGTAATATCAAAACACCCCTCACACATATGAGTTGAACTTTGATTTCCTTAATTGTACTTAAGCTCTTGAACACCTAAGCATCTACCCAAGAAAAATTAATTGAGTTCTGGAAAGTGTAGAATTATATGAAATTAATTATGGGGATAATTAGTGAATTAACCTTTAATTAAGGTAAGATTAAGGAATAAAGGGGGTTTAAGGAATATCTTAAGAAAGTTTCCCAAAATTATTCCCTAAACCTCACATTCACTTAATCAAAACTTAATTAGCTCAATCAAAGGGTTAAATCACTAATTATACTCTTAATTAAGTCTAATTACATTAAGTTAGTGATTAAGGAATGAACTAGCAATTTCTTTAATTAAGCCACCAATAAATCCCAAGAAAATTAGGAGAGGCAGGCATCATCCCTCTAATTGAACCCAAGAAATTTGAGATTAATCAATGGATTAATTAAAAATTAATTAAAAACTTAATATTCCAAATAAAACCCAAATTTAGAGAAAAGAACTATTCAAAATCAATTAAAATCAATTTTAGAATATTTTATGTTCAATTATCTTTCTAATAGAATTTATTTCATATTTTTTTGATTTTTCTATGTTGAGATATGAATTTTAGAAGTTTAGGTGATTAATTATGAATTAAATAATTCCCTAATCATTTTATTAATCTGCTGGCGCCACGCATACCGCTGACGAGACATACTCTTTACACGTGTCACAACCAGGTTGGTCACTTAACCTATCACATCATAACATCGCATGGTGTTACGTCTTCAAGGTAGATAAGACCGGAGATTAAAGCTGCAGATCAGATGAGAAAAATATAAATATATTGTGCATTATAATCTCGACTGTCCATCCAAAATGTGCAGATGGATGGCCAGAGATCCATCCCTGTAATTTCCTATGGGAAAGGGGATCTGTCCATCTTCTAGGTCATGATTCGAGCTCGCTTGAGCTTGGATTGAGCTAGAATTTGGCCCACACCTTCATCATACATCCTAGATCACATTTAACAGTCAAAATCCTATGCCATGAAAATTTCTTTCACAAAGCTCCAAACCATATTAAATTTAAGCTCAAAAAATGGCTAACTTCATCGGAGGTGATCACCGGTACTCGATTCCCTTGGAGAAGCTTCATCTGGTTGAGACGAAGCTTTGTTGAAAGTTTGAGGGGTTAAGGTTAAGTAACTTCTCCTATGGACCAACTCCTCCTCCAATTGAGCTTGGCTTTGGTCTAGAACACTCCTCCTCTGCCTTTGGAGCTTGGAAAGAACTTAGGTGAGCTTGACTTGGTCCTCTAAGAGTTCTTGCAAAAGGAATTAGGCTGAGGTTGAGTGCAGAGCAAGTTGGCAATCAAGCTGAGATCCCCTATTTTCAGTGTATGAAAACCAAGAAGATGAACTTTCAATCTCCCTCTAAGAAGCTTAGGATCACTTGCAAATGGCTCCTCAGGCTTCCTAACACTCAATTGATAATGGCTCTCTTGGAATGAGAGTGAATTAGGGGGAGTATATCTCCCCCTTTGGCAATCAGATTACCGAGCAAGGAGAAGTCTTTTTTGATCAATTTCCTTGATTGAAAGGGTTTGTTAGGCTGTTTAAGATGTCCTTGAATTCGATTTTGACCAAGGAGTGGAATGGTAAAGTGGCCATGTGCTTCAATTGAGTGGGAAGAGGTTTGCCATGTGGCCATTTCCATTCACATGGTCGATTTAGCCATTGGGTTGGGTTTGGCTGACCCAAACCCATTGGGTTGGGTGCACCACCCTCCCTAGTGTTCACATGGCCACTAAGAGAGTGCCAAGTGGGTATGAAGAGGATTTGACCAAATTCCAAGTAAAATTGGCCAAAATTTACTCTATGTCCTAGGGGTAAAATGGTCATTTAGCTAATTTTTGAATTTGGGTATGTTTGGTATGTTGAGAAAATAGGTTTGGACAAGTTTTATTGGATTTGCAGTTTATTTGATATGGTTTGGCTCATGTTGACCCATTTAGGTCAAAATGCGTCAACTTGGGTCAAGTTGACGAATTGGTCAAATTGGGTCAAACTAAGGGTTTGGTCAAGTTAATATGACCATTTGAAATATTTTGGTGGCTTTGGCTTGATTTAATTTGGTTTAGAATTGAATTTGGTTCATATGATTTCATTTAGGTCAAATGGGTCAAGTTGACCAAATTGACCCATTTGACCTATTTGAGCTAGGTCATGGGTAGATTTAGGTTTGGTTAGTCATATGAGATTGGTGTCTTTGTTTCCAATCAATTTTGGTTAAGTTTGAATTTGGCTCAATATGACCCATTAGTGAAGTTTAAGGTCAATTGGCTAGTTAAGTTGGCCAATTGAGGCTTTCAAGTTCCAACAAGTGATTTAGAATGAACTTGACCCATTGGTTTCAATCAATTTGGCTTAGATTAAGTTTTGACATATTTTGACTTTTTAGGTCAACTTGGGTCAAGTGGTTGTTGACATCATTTTTAGGATGAGTTCTCAACCCCTCCATCTTAGATATAGGCCTCCTCTTAGACTTTAAGAGATCCTCAGTTCTAAGACACATCTAGTAATTCGGTGGACACTCAACCTAGTCCTAGAGACTTAGAAGGGTTAGCCATAGGAATAGGTCATGCCTTAGGGGTGTTAGCAGAATTCGCCTACCCTTAGCTTGAACCACTCCTCACCTGCCTTCCTTCAAGTCAAATTCCAAATCAATCTCATTTTATTTTCTCTAAACTCACATCAAACCCATGATTGAAGCCCATGATTGAAATTACAAAATTCCAAGTATTTCTTAAGTCCATAATTTCCCTCTTAAGGACTTAGCCAAAATTATCTTCAAATTAATTCAAATTAATAAAATTTTCTCACAACTCATTTATATTCTCATTTATATTCACATATATAAATGAAATATAAATTCAAATCAATCAAATCAAATTCAAAACTCAAATTCAAAACTCCAAAATTTTCTAAGTTCTTTAAATTTTCTCTTAAGGACCTAGCCAAAATTATCTTCAAATCAATTCAAATTCATAAAATTTTCTCACAACTCATTTATATTCTCATTTATATTCACATATATAAATGAAATATAAATTAAAATCAATCAAATCAATATCTAAATTCAAATTCCAAATTTAAAATGCTTTTTAAGTCCTTAATTACTCTTAAGGACTCCTAAATCGAACCTAAATCAATTCAAATTCATAGAATTTTCTCATAACTCATTTGTATTCACATATATAAATGAAATATAAATACAAATCAATCAAATCAAATTCAAAATTCAAGTTCCAAACTCCAAAATTTTTTAAGTCTCCTTAATCCCCTCTTAAGGACTTAGCCTAAATCATGATCAAATCACTTCAAATCCTTGAAATTTTCTCATAACCCATTTATATTCTCATTTATGTTCACATATATAAATGATATATAAATTCAAACAATCAAAACCAATTCCAAAAATCAAACTCAAATTCACTCAAAATCCAACCTAAGCCTTTCAAGTCAAAATCTTGAACTTAGCCTAATCAATTTCAAATCAAGCCAAACTCTAGATTTTCCTTCTTGATTCAATCAAACCTTCAATCATGAACCCAAATATAAATACAAACTTCAACCACTTAACCAAAACTCAATTCAAAAATCAAGCCAAAATCTATTTCATGTTCACCCTTTGAACTTGAAATTGTCAAATAAATCAAAACTCATTTGACTTCAAACCACTTGCAAATGAATTTATATTTCAATCATAAGTCCATATGCAAGTTTAATCAAACTCAAATCAAGCTTTGACCAAGCTATTTGACCCACTTAGGTTCACTTGACCCAAAGTGACCTAAAGTACCCTTATGAGCCAAATTCTAATCCTAATCAAATTGGATTCAACTAAACTCACCTCTGCCTCTCATCGTGATCAACAATCATCATGGGATGATCAATCAATCAAATTGGGTCAAACCAAGTCAAACTTAAGGGTTGACCAAGTCAACACTTAGCCAAAATGAAACCCAACATAACCAAAATCCACCATAAGCCAAATTGATTGAAACCAATGATCTAAGTTCATTCATGACCAATGTTTGAACTTGACCAAGTCAACATTTGAGCCTAACCTAGCCCAATTAGCCACTTGGCCCAAGTTGACCCAACTTGACCTAAAATGTCAAAATTTGTCAAAACTTGATCTAAGAAAAATTGATTGAAACTAATGGGTTAAGTTCATTCCAAATCAATTATTGAACTTGACCAAAGCCTCAATTGGCAAACTAGACCTAACCTAGCCCAATTGACGTTGAACCCAACTTGACCTTAGGGGTCATGTTGTGCCAAATTCAAACTTAACCAAAATTGATTGGAAACAAAGATACCAATCCACTTCATATGACTAAACAAACCTAAACCTACCCATGACCTAGCTCAAATAAAAGGTCAAATTGGTCAATTTGACCCATTTGACCTAAATGAAGTCATATGAACCAAATTGAATCAATCCAAAGCCACCAAAATATTTCAAATGGTCATATGAACTTGACCCAACCCTTGGTTTGACCAATTTGATCAACTTGACCCAAGTTGACCCATTTTGACCTAAATGGGTTAACATGAGCCAAACCATACCAAATGAACTCCAAATCCAATGAAACTTGGCCAAACCTATTTTCTCAGCATACCCAACATATCTAAATTCAAAAATAAGCCAAATGACCATTTTACCCTGAGGCCATAGAACAAAGTTTGGCCAATTTCACTTGGAATTTGGTTAAACCCTCTTCATACCTACACTATACTCTCCTAATAGGTCAAGTGAACACTAGGGAGGGTGGTGCACCCAACTCAATGGGTTTGGGTCAGCCAAACTTGACCCAAGGTCCAAACCGACCATGGGCATGGAAATGGGCACATGGAAATCATGTCTCCACTCAAATGGAACAAATGGGGACTCCACTAATCCACTCCATAGCCTAAAATGAACTCAAGGATAGTCTAAACGGCCTAACAAACCCACTAGCTAAGCTTAATTGGATCAAAATGGCTCTTCCCTTCTCGGACATACAATTGCTAAAGGGGGAGATATATTCCCCCTAATTCATTTGAATCTTCAAGTTCCCCATTGTCGATTGAGTGTGAAGAAGCCATGGGAGTCTTTTCCTAGTGATCCCAAGCTCCCTCAAGCACTTGCCAACTTCATCTTCTCGATTTTCATAAGGTGAAAATAGGGGAGCTCCATAGGATTTTGAACTTAGCCAATACTCAATATCAACCAAATTCCCTTAGCAAGCTCCATCAGAGGATCAAGTCGAGCTTGCCCATGCTCTTTCCCAAGCTCCAAAGGCAAGGAAGGATCCAATTCAATCAAAGCCGACCTCACTTGGAGGAGGAGTTGGTCTATAGAGCCATCCACTCAACCTCAAGAGCTAAAACTTTCACCAAAGCTTCATCTCAACTAGACGAAGCTTCTCCAAGGAATTCGAGCGTTGGTGATCACCTCCCGTGAGGTATGCCATTTTCCAACCATTAAACTCAATGTGGTGTGGATCTCTGTGAAAGAAATTTTGATCTCATGGAATTTTGATTGTTAGATGTGCTTGCCATTAGATTTAGATGGTGTGGATTGATTTTCAATCCAATCCAAGCTCGATCGAGCTTAGATCTTCTCTTTAAAAGTGGACGATCTCCATTTTTCCACAAGGAAGAATAGGGAGGATCTTTGACCATCCATCCATGCATTTTGGATGGACGACCGAGATTAAAATACGCTTTAGATTTAATTTAATCCTCTCTGAATGATGGCTTTAATCTCAACCGTCCGATCCTTGATCGGCAGCTGAGGCAAAAGCGTGTAGCGTCGCCGCCATGCGACGCTATGATGGGACGTTTAAGTGGCCAATCAGAGCATGCCGTGTGTAAAGGGAAGTCGCGTCAGCGCATGCGTGGCATGCCGTAGGATTAAGGATTTGATTAGGATTTATTTAATTATAATTAATTACCTAAACTTCAAAAATTCATATCTCAATCTAAAAAATAAAAAAATATGAAATAAATTGCATTAGAAAGATAATTGAACATAGAATACTGTAAAATTAATTTTAATTAATTTTGAATACATCTTTTCTCTAAATTTAAGTTTTATTGGAAATCTTAATTTGTAAATTACCCTTTAATTAATCCACTAATTATTTTCAAACATCTTGAGTGTATTTTAGGGGATGACTTCTACCTCCCCTAATTTTTTTGGAATTTATTGGTTGCTTAATTGGATAAATTGCTAATTCATTTCCTAATTACCCCTTAATATAATTAAGGATAATTAAGGGTTTGATTAGAGGTTTAATCCTTTGTTGAAGTGGATTAAGGTCTGTTTCAGTGATTAGGAGGTTTAGGGAATAATTTTGGGGCATTTCCCCTAAGCTATTCCTTAAACCCCCTTTTCTTTCTTAGTCCTCTCTTAATTAGGAATTACTTCACTAATTACCCTCTTAATTAATTTCTTAAAATTCTAAAACTTTCCAAAACTTAGTTAATCTACTTTGGTTAGATGCTTAGGTGTTCAAAGCCTAATTTTAATTAAGGAAATCAAAGCTCAACTCATATGTGTGGGTGTTTTGAAATTACTTAAGTTAAACCCCTTAGCCTAATTAATCATTAATCATGAGCCAAATTGCATTAGGCCTCTTTCTTCCCAGGTGCATTGCAAATTTAAATTCATTGTGAGATTTTATGTCATCTCATTGGCTCATAATTATTTGATTAACTATGCTAAGGTGGTGTAGGGAAGGGATAATTAACATGCTTAATTCATACCTTAACCTAATCAAAATATAAAATGAATCTAATCATCTAGAAATTGAACAAAAATATCAAACAAATGTGAGAATGGATTAGGAACAGTAAAATCAATTCACTTCAAATTTAAATCAAATTCAAAATAAAACAAAAATCATATTAAATAAACTTTGATTTACTTTAAGCTTTCTTATTTCATAAGATTGTCTTTAGTAATTAATTGAAGTGAATGTGTTTACATGCTTTCATTGACTTTAGCTCTTCCCCAACATTCTAAATATGTGTGTCATATGGTTTCATGCATTCATGCTTTTCAAAAATCAAATTTAAAATAAAAATATTTTCTTTATGTCAAATTGCATGTGTTGGCTAAAGTAAGAATATGAGTGGCTATTATCACTATTAAATCCAAATTATTTTCAAAAATATATAAATCAATTATCAAAACTGAAAGTGTGTTACTTATATCTTACTTATAAGTTTTCATGTGAGTAAAATATAAGGATGTGCTTAGTGTAGATTTTTCTTCTCTTCTCTTTTAGTATAGTTTTGAATAGGATTTTACGAAGTGTATAGTTTATTTGAAAAGAACCTAACACTTGCATAATTCCATATTTATTCATTCCTATGCTATTACTTAAGAAGGATACCTATACTTGTACATATAAATTGAATAAATAAAAAAATAAATCAATCAACATAAACTTTTACATTCTTTCTTTTCCATTCATTTCTTTTGTACACATGCTTGTATTTAAGGAAAGTGGTATATTATTCTGGAAAACCCCAGGGTTGTGAGACTTTAAGTAGCCCTAAGTAGGTCTTGTACCTTACACCCCTAGTTAATAATGGCATCATACTCACTTATGCCTTTCATACATTCATATGTGCATGTGAAAGTTGGATAAGAAACCCCTTTACTACTTAATCAAATTCATACATCATAAACATTCAAATTTTCTTAAATGAATTATTTAGCATGCATCATCAAGTGTGCTAAACATTCCCATTTGTATGTATAGATATGCTTAGGACTCATTCATATGCATGTTATACATGTTGGGAAAGAAATGAAGTGATGTATATTTTGTGAATTTAGTTCATTTTACTTAATCTTAAAATGTCTTTCTTTTTGAATAGATTTGTTTAAAGTTCTTATAAACTTAAGATTAATTAAAACACATAATAAAATATTCACTAAACAAAATTAAAACATGAATCTACTTTAGAAATTACTTAGGTTAGGGAAGGAAAGAGAAGTTCTCTTCTCTTTCCCTCTCTTTATAACTTAGTAATTATTTGTAGGATTCACTTGAACCCAATCAAAACATAAAATAAAATCAAACCAAAGTAATTAAATTACTTAAATAAAACCCTTCTTTAAGTTGAACAAGCTTCACACTTAGAAAATTTTAACTTAAAGCCACAACTAAGCATACCATACAAACCTCTAAAGCACACACATTAGGCTAAGTCACCACTTCTAGCTTTAGGTCAGGGTGGTGCATGGTTAGATGCTTGCTTTTATTTTATGATATATATTTTAGTCCCAAGATGTTGATAAAAATAATGTGGGTGATCTTAGTCTAACCATTTGTCTTGCAGGATTAGTAAGTCCAGATAAGTAAAAATGTAATGTTTTATACATGCTGTGTGTTTACTTTTCCTTTTTATGTAATTTTGTAATTAGAATTTTAGAATGATTGTTATGGGGTTTAGGATGAGCATTGGTCATAAGATCTCATCTTATGCATCATGTGTAGCCTTGGGAGCATCCACCTTCCAACCATCCAGAAAAAGGAACCAAAGAGAAAAGAAGAAAAGAAGAATGAAGAAATGAAGCTTGAAGACCCCCATAATAATGAGTTCCTTACTTAATTGTATGTAATTCATTTATAATTTGGATTGTATAAGGGTAGAGCTTTGATACCCAACTTGTTTTTGGGTTTGTGCGGTGGTACCTGACCATAATGGCATCTTATTCTTTTTTGATTAGCTTTATAAATTAATTGATGGTTTGTTTAAGCTTGTGCATTAAGTGGCATCCTTTTCCTAGTTTCTTTCTTGCTTTATGTATGACCTGGATGTGGATTAGGCTCTTAGAAAAAAAATAAATCTTTTACCAAATTTAATAATTAAAAATTAAAAATAAAGAACTCATAACCTCACCTAAAGCTTAGGCTAAAATCAAGGTAAAAGAATTAGTAATCCCTTAGCTGGATGAGTACTTCTTTTATAACATCATGCACAAATATATATAATTTTCACTCTTGATTAGAGGGCTTCCACCTTTGTCAGAGAAATTTGGCTTGACCTTTGAGAGCCATGGTGGAAACACACCTCATCCCTTCTCGCTGATTTTGGTCAATAATCTCATTTCTCATGCATTAGGCATATGAATCCTATTAGCCTAAGTTAATATAATTATCCAAAAAAAAATAAAAAATGAAATCTAAATTGCATTAGATTTAGATCATATGAAGCATACCCTTACATGATCTAGTCTCTTTAGGGAGTGAGTTTAAGGACTTAGTCTCTTTCTAAATAAATAACAGTCTAGCTATCTTGCATAAAACATATGACTTGCCTAAATTTAAAACCGTAGGAGGAGTTAGTCGGCGGCCACCCCTAGGCAATTGTAAGTCCAAGCAGTCGGTTGGTTTGTTCTTTCTTGTGGAGGCAAATAAAATACCCATTTTCTCTTTAGATTTAGGTTGTGCTTTCAACCTTCGCCAAAGCTCCCTAGATTTAGGTTCTGAGGTTGCTTCTCCCCTTTGTGGGCTATAAGCATAAATCCTTACCTCTTAAGCATTTTTATAATCTTGTGTTATGGAATCATAAGCCCTAAATTTCTAATGAAAAATTCAACTGAAATAAATTAAATCAATTTCAAAAATATAAAGACCAACCACAGGATAGTTTGAGATGCTCGCTAGGTTTCCTCACATCATGGGCATCTCCTACTTATCTTTCTTTGTCTTCGATAATAACTCTCTCTCTTTGATCAATCCTATTTGATCTTCCAAAAGACTAATAGTTTTACCTATTGAAATCTTTGGAGACAATGATCATTTACCTTAATCAAGAGTACTCTTAAGGAATCTCATTCTTTATGATGTAATTAACTATGGGGGCTTGCCCCTATAGGAAACTTAACGAACTCAGTTTAAAATAAACCTTACTTTACTTTTCTATGTAAAGTAGGGGAAGAATCTTTGGTATACATGCAGACCCATTGTCCTTAGGAGTCCTTGTTGTGGTGATTAGGTCCATTGTAGGGTGGTGACTTCTATCTTTCGAGATAGTACACCTCTCCTCAATGTCATACCTAATCACCCTAATAGGAACATCTACAGATCTACGTGATGTCAAAATGCATAAAAAGAAAGACAAGTATATTTTCATCCTCATTTTATCACACATAGAGTAAAAAATGGAAGTATATATCTTATTCTTTTTGAAATCTCATATGAAAAATTTTCACCATAGTGGCCAATTGGGCTAGGTTAGGTTAGACTCAAATGTTGACTTGGTCAAGTTCAAACATTGATCATGAATGAACTTAGATTATTAGTTTCAATCAATTTGGCCTATGGTGAATATTGGCTATGTTGGGTTTCATTTTGGCTAAGTGTTGACTTGGTCAACCCTTAGGTTTGACTTAGTTTGACCCAATTTAAGTGATTGATCATCTCATGATGATTGTTGATCATGATGAGAGCTTAGATGAGTTTGATTCAATCCAATTTGGTTAGGGTTAGAATTTGTCTCATAAGAGTACTTTAAGTCACTTTGGGTCAAGTGAGCCTAAGTATCTCAAATGGCTTGGTCAAAGCTTGACTTGAGTTTGATTGAACTTACATATGGACTTATGATTGAAATATAAATCCATTTTCAAGTGATTTAAAGTCAAATGGGTTTTGATACATTTGATAATTTTAAGTTCAGAGGGTGAATATGAAATAGATTTTGGCTTGATTTTTGAATTGAGTTTTGGTTAAGTGATTGAAGTTTATATTTATATTTGGGTTCATGATTGAAGGATTGATTGAATCAAGATGAAAAATCAAGAGTTTGGCTTGATTTGAAGTTGATTTGGCTAAGTTTACTTGAAAGGCTTAGGTTGGAATTTGATTGAATTTGAACTTGAATTTTAAATTTAGTTTGACTGATTTGAATTTATAATTCATTTATATCTATGAACATAAATGAGAATATAAATGAGTTAAGAGAAAATTTCATGAATTTGAAGTGATTTGAAGATGATCTAGGCTATGTCCTTAAGAGAAAATCAAGGTGACTTTAGAAAGATTTGTGAATTGATCTTGAATTTTGGGTATAGTTTGATTGATTTGAATTTATATTTCATTTATATATGTGAATATAAATGAGAATATAAATGATTCATGAGAAAATTTCATGAGTTTGAATTGATTTGAAGATGATTTTGGCTATGTCCATAAGAGAGGATTAAGGACTTAAGAAGAATTTTGAATTAGGAATTTGAACTTTGAATTTGATTTGATTAATTATAGAGGGGGATTTAATTTAAGTTGTTTAAGTGTTTCAGGTTAATTTTATTTCATGTTTTAATTTGGTTTAAGTGAAACCTATAATTAATTACTAAGTTATGAAGAGAGGGAAAGAGAATAGAACTTCTCTTTCCTTCCCTAAACTAAGTTATTTCTATAGTAGATTCACATTTTAATTTCATTTAGGTGAATATTTTGATTAAATATTTTAATTAATACTAAGTTTAGATAAACTCTAAACAAACTTATTCAGAAAGAAAGGCATTTTAAGATTAAATAAAATGAATCAAAATTCACATAACACACACTACTTCATTTCTTTCCAAACATATATAACATGCATATGGATAACACACATCTTTTAATTAATCCTAAGTTTATATAACATGCAAATGAGAGTAGTTAACATACTTTATGATGCATGCTAAGTAATCCATTTAAGAAAATTTAGAAGTTCAATATGCATGATTTTTCTTAAGTAGAAAAGGTTTTCCTTATCCAAAATTTTACGTACATACATGAAAGTAAGAAAGGCATAAGTGAGTACAGTGCCATTGTTAACCAGAGGTGTAAGGTATAAGACCTACTTAGGGCTACTTAAAGCCTCACAATCTCGGGGTTGTCCAGACTAATATACCACTTTCCTTAAATACAAACATGGATATAAAAGAAATGAAATAGAAATGGAATATGCAAAAGTTGTTTAATAGATTTGTTTTGTTTATGAAATTTATATATGTAAGTGTAGGTAACTTTTCTTAGATGGTAGCATAGGGATGAGTAGGATATGAAATTAGGTGAGCATTAGGACCTTTTCAAATAAACCTTATATCTCACCAAAATTCCTATTTAAAACTATACCAACATAGGGAAGAAGGAAACCTATACTAAGCATACCTTTATAATATTTCACATGCAAGCTTATAATTAAAGTATAAGTATCATACTTTCAGATTTGATATTTCATTTATAAGTTTTAAAATTATTTTGGATTTAGTAGTGATAATAGCCACTCATATTTTACTTTAGCCAACACATGCACATTTGACATAAAGTAAACAATTTCATTTTAAAATTTGAAACATAAAATTATGAATGCATGAAATCACATAGCATACAACTTAACATGTTGGAAAAGATCCAAAGAAATGAAAGCATGTAAACAAACTCACTTTACTTAAATCTTAAAGACATTCTTATAGAATAAGACAATTTAGAATAAATCAAAGTGAATTTCAAAATGATTTTTGTTTAGTTTGAAATTTGATTTAATTTTGAAAAGGTGAGATGAGTTTACTGTTTCTAACCCATTCTCACATGTGTTTTGTATTTTTGTTTAATTTTTAGGTAATTAGATCCATTTTTATATGTTGATTAGGTTAAGGTATGAATTAAGTGACTTAATTAACCCTTACCTACACCACCTTAGAAGAATTAACAAAGTAATTATGAGCTAATGACATGGCATAAAACCCACAAGGAATTTAAATTTGCAATGCACCTAATAATGAAAAGGCCTAATGTAATTTGGCTCATAATTAAAAGTTAATTAAGCTAAGAGGTTTAGCTTTAGTAATTTCAAAATACCCTTTTACACATGTGAATTGGATTTTGATTTCCTTAATTGAACTTAGGCTATTAAATACTTAAGCATCTACCTAAGGTAGACTAATTAAGTTCTGAAACTTTTTAGAATTTTTGAAAATTGATTAAGGGGATAATTAATGAATTAACCCTTAATTAGGAGAAGATTAAGGAGAGAAGAGGGGGTTTAGGGAATAGCTTAGGAGAAATGCCCAAAATTATTCCATAAACCTTCTACTTGCTAGATCTGACCTTAATCAACCCTAATCATAGGATAAAATCACTAATCACACTTAATTATCCTTAATTACATGAAAGAGGTAATTAGGGAATGGAATAGCAATTTTCCTAATTGAACCCTCAATAAATCTCAAGAAAATTAGGAGAGGCAGAGGTCATCCACTAAAATGAAACCTAGAAATTTCAAATTAATTGATGACCTAATTAAAGGATAATTAGCTAATTAAGATTCCCAAATAAACCCAAATTCAGAGAAAAGGGTAATTCAAAATCCATTGAAATTATTTTTAAAATTTTCTAGATGAAATTATCTTTCGATAGCATTTTTTTCCTTTTATTTTTTTGATTTTTTAGAGGGAATTATGAATTTTAGAAGTTTTATAGATTAATTAAGAATTAATTAGGCATTTTAATTAACCCCAGCTAATCCCTAGCTCACGGCGTGACGCGTGGCGACGGCGGTCAGCGTGCTTTACATGCATCATGCCGTGAGGGGGTGACTTAAATGTCACATTCCAAAAGGTGGTGGCGATGCACACGCTTATATCCTTGACCGTCCAATCAAAGATTGGTAGGCTAAGGATTCACCCGCAGTTTAAAACAGATAAATAGATTTACTAAATGTGTTAAATAATCTCAACCGTCCATCTAAAATGATCTGATGGATGGTTGAGATGGGCCAAGTTCTTTCCCTTGATCAACAGAGATCGTCCATGATCAAAGGGAAGATCCAAGCTCGATCTAGCATGGAATCACACCAAAATCAATCCACACCATCTAGAAAAATAGAACGGGAAATCCAAAGGCCAAATTTCAATGAGGTGAAAATTTATTTCACAAAGCTCCACACCACATTAAGTTTAGTAATCAGAAAATTCCATCCCTCACCGGCGCTTGAGATCGATGAGGTAGCTTCATCTGGTGGAGACGAAGCCCTGTTGAAATTCCTAGGCCTTGAGATTGAGTGGATCAATGGATGGACCAACACCACTTCACTTGGGCTTCGACTTTGATTGAATTAATCCTCTCCTTGCTATGGGAACTCTAATGTGAGCTTGAGTGAGCTTGGATTGGTCCTTGGAAGAAGTGTGTAGGAGGAATTTGGAGGAAATCAAGTGTAGAGGAAGTTAGCAATTCACTGCACTGTGCAAAATTGAGAAAGAAGAATTCTAATCCTCTCTGAAGACCTTGGGAATGCTCTCTAATGATTGTTAAGGGTTTCTAAACTTCAATCGATAGAGAGTGAATTAAAATTTCATTGAATTAGGGGGAGTATATCTCCCCCTATGGCAATCTGATGACCGACACCTCCTTTGCCATTTTGATCTAATTGACCATATTGGAGAGGTTTTTTAGGCTATTTTGAGTGTGCACATGGTCGGTTTGACCCAAGGAATGGATTGCCAACTTCTCTTGTGCTGAATTTGAGCTTAAGAGGGAATTTAAAATTTCAATTTTATTCTAAGTGGTCAGATTTGGTCTATGGACCCAATGGGCTCACCCAAACCTATTGGGTTGGGTGTACCACTCATCACTAAGTCCCCTTGAGCTTTTAGGAAAGCCTCAAGTAATTGTGAAGAGGGTATGGCCAAAATACCCATGGGCTAGGCCAAAATTTGTTCAATGGCCTAGGGGTAGAAGAGTCATTTTGCTATTTTTCCACTTTGGATATGTTAGGTATGTGGAGAAACTAGGTTTGGCCAAGTTTCATTGGATTTGAAATCCATTTGATAGTGTTTGGCTCATGTTGACCCATTTAGGTCAAAATGGGTTAGCTTGGGTCAAGTTGACCAATTGGTCAAATTGGGTTAAACTAAGGGTTGGGCCAACTTCATATGACCATTTGAAATGTTTTGGTGGCTTTGGTTTGATTCAATTTGGTATATATTTGGTTTTGGCTCATATGACTTCATTTAGGTCAAATGGGTCAAGTTGACCTATTTGACCCATTTGACCTATTTGGGGTCAAGGGTAGGTTTAGGTTAGGTTAGTCATATGGAGTGGATTGGTATCTTTGTTTCCAATCAATTTGGGTTAAGTTCAATTTTGGCTCAACATGACCCCTTTAGGTCATGTTGGGTCTAAGGTCAATTCGGCTAAGTTAGGTCTAGTTGGCCAATTGAGGCTTTGGTCAAGTTTCACAAGTGGTTTGGGATGGACTTGACCCATTGGTTTCAATCAATTTGGCTTAGATCAAGTTTTGACACATTTTGACCCTTTAGGTCAAAATGGGTCAACTTGGGTCAAGTGGGCCAATTGGGCTAGGTTAGGCTCAAATGTTGGCTTGGTCAAGTTCAAACATAGGTCATGAGTGAACTTAGAGTAATGGTTTCAATCAATTTGGCCTATGGTGGAATTGGCCTATGCAAGGTTTCATTTTAGGTTAAGTGTTGACTTGGTCAACCCTTAGGTTTGACTTGGTTTGACCCAATTTGATTGATTGATCATCCCATGATGATTGTTGATCATGATGAGAGAAATATATGAGTTTGGTTCAATCCAATTTGGTTAGGATCAAAAGTTGGCTCGTAAGGGTACTTTAGGTCACTTTGGATCAAGTGAGCCTAAGTAGGTCAAATGGCTTGGTCAAAGATTGATTTGAAGTTGATTGATCTTGTATATGAACTCATGATTGAAATATAAATCCATCTACAAGTGGTTTGAAGTCAAATGGATTTTGATCCATTTGAAAATTTCAAACGAAGGATATGAAAAGGGTCTTGGGTTTGATTTTTGATTTGGGTTTTGATTGAATGATTGGAGTTTGGATTTCTATATGAGCTCATGATTGTAGGATTGATTAACCATGAGAGAAAATCAAGAGTTTGGCTTGATTTGAAAGTGATTTGACTAAGTTCAAAATTTTGACTTGAAAGGCTTAGATTTGATTTTGAGTGGATTTGAGTTTGATTTTTGGAATTGGTTTTGATTGTTTGAATTTATATTTCATTTATATATGTGAATATAAATGAGAATATAAATTGATCATGAGAAAATTTCAAGGATTTGAAAGAGTTTAATCATGATTTTGGTTAAATCCATTAAAGGAAATTTAAAGGATTTAAAGTAATTTTTTAATTTGAAATTTAATTTTTGAATTGGATTGGATTAATTTATATTTATATTTCATTTATATATGAGAATATAAATGAGAATACAAATAATTTTTGTGAAAGTCCCATGATTTTGAAATGGTTTGATCAAAGTTTAGGTTAAATCCATTAATGAAAAATTAAGGGATTTTAGGGAATTTGAAGGATTTTAAATTTGGAATTTAATTTTTGCCTTTGATTGGATTTATTTATATTTATATATCATTTATATATGAGAATATAAATGAGAATATAAATAAGTTTTAAGAAAATCTCATGAGTTTGAATAGGTTTGATCAAGGTTTAGTATTGATTTTTGCTAAGTCCTTTAATGAAAAATTAAATGGACATAAGAAACTTTTCATGAATTGATTTGGAATTTTGAGTTTGATTTGATGGGTTTAAATTTATATTTCATTTATATATGTGAATATAAATGAGAATATAAATGAATTATGAGAAAAGCTCAAAAGTTTGAATAGGTTTGAATCATGATTTTGGTTGTCCTTAAGGGAGGCTTAAGGACTTAGGCAAAAATTTGGACTTAGAAATTTTTGATGGATTTTAATCATGGGTTTGAATCATGGAATTAAATCATGGAATTGAATTGAGATTGGAGAAAATAAAATAGAATTGATTTGGAGTTTGACTTGAAAGAACGAAAGTGAGGAAAGGTGTAAGCTAAGGGTGGAAAATTTTCCTAACACCCTTAAGGCATAACCTATTCCTATGTCTAACTCTTCTAAGACTTCTAGGGCTAGGTTAGAGTATTCACCTAATCACTAGATGTGTCTTAAGACTATGGAACTCTTAAAGTCTAAGAGAAGTCCTATGTCTAAGATGGAGGTGTTGAGAGCTCATTCTAAAAATGAGATCAACACCCTTCTACCTGTGGGGATTGATATTTTACTGGCTCTAAAATTCATCGAGTAAATATGCCAATCGTGACATAATCACCATTCATACTTGCCAATTTCCTTAGCTAATTTTGCTAAGCAATCAGCTTTGTTATTCTCATATCAAGAGACTTGAGTTAGTGTGATATTTAGTATTTGCTTCATAAGCTTGAGAACTCGTTTGTGATAGAAAGCTAACTCAAGCTTATTGATTTTATAGATGTCAAGTATTTGATTTATAATAAGTTGAGAATCACCAAAAATATGCAAGTTTTGAATGCTTATGAAGATAGCTTCTTCAAGACTTGTCACTAATAATTCATATTCAGCTTCATTATTAGTTTTTGGCTCAGTCAACCCATTTGATCGTCTTATTATCCCTCCTTCTGGTGTTATGAAGATGATTTTGATTCCCGCTCTTGCCCTTGGGAAATTTAGAGGTTGGACTTGTTTAATTGATGAGGCTCCATCAAAGTACATTTCTCAAATTTTAGATTTTTCTCTTTCATGAATGAGAATAATTTGCTCATAAGTAAAATCATCATTAAGAGAAGAGTCCGTAGGGATGGGATGTGCAACAAGAAAATCTACTAAGACTTATCCCTTCACTGCTTTCTGTGAACATATGTGATATCAAATTGTAGCATCCCATCTTGCCAAGTAATCCACGCCGGTTTTGTCATCAAGTACTTCAATGGATCGATCCTTGAGATGAGAGTAATCTTGTGAGATAACATATAGTGATGGAGCTTTTGAACTACAAAGTTCAATGCCAAACAGTGCTTCTCTATTAGAGAGTATCTCATTTCTACTCTTATTAATCTTCAACTAATAGAATAAAGAGCATTCTCTTTATTTTCTTCATTATGTTGTGCCATAATGCTCCAAGGGATTTTTCTAATGCAGTTGTGTATAGAATGAGGGGCTTCCCAGGAGTAAGCATTATAAGCATTGGTGGATTTAATAGGTAGCTTTTAATGCTATTGAAAGCTTCTTGGAACTCCATGTCCCACTTGAATGGTGCATCCTTCTTCACCAACTTTGCAAAAGGTTGATAGCATCCTGATAGGTTCGATATAAATTGACGGATGAATGTAAGTTGTTCTTGTAAAGAATGGAGCTGACACAAACTCTTCGATGGAGGCATCTCCATAATTACCTTGATTTTAGCAAGATCAATTTCAATTCCTCTGTGATGTACTATATACCCAAGGAATTTTCTGGAGGATACCCCGAATGCACATTTTAGAGGATTTATCTTGAGATCATATTTTTTGATTCTCTCCAATACAACTCTCAAGTCTTCAAAGTGATCCTCACAATTTAAGCTTTTCACCACCAAATCATCAACATAATATTCCATCTTATGGTGAATCAACTCATCAAAAATACGTGTTATGGCTCTTTGGTATGTAGCTCCAGCATTTTCAAGCCAAAAGGCATGACTGTATACCAATAAATGCCAATAGGTATTCTGAATTATGTATATTTTTTATCTTCAGATGCCATCTTGATTTGATTATATCCCGATGATCTGTCCATAAATGAGGACATGTCATAGTTGAAAGTATTGTCCACTAGTAATTCTGATATCGGGAGCAGAAAGCCATCTTTTGGGCATACCTTATTTAGGTCCTGGAAGACAATGCAGAGATGGATTTGACCGTTCTTCTTCTTAATGAGGACAATGTTGGCTATTCAATCTACATACTTCTAGTCTCGGATGAAGCCTGCTTCGATCAGCTTCTTAATTTCTATAATTATCTATTCTTCAATCTCCAATCTCATTCTTCTATGAGCTTGCTTAATAATCGCATCTGATTTAATAGCAAGTTTATTAACTGCTATATCAGGGGATAAGCCTGGCATTTTAGAATATGTCTAGACGAAGCAATCCTTGAATTTACAAAGTAGCATTTTTGGCTCTTCAACTTTCTCATTAGGTAGAAGGGCACTGACGAAAGTTGGATGTGAATCATCTTTAGCTCCTAGGTTGATTTCTTTGAGTTCATTAATGGTAGCTGTTTGTCCACCACATTTGAGTTCTTTAGGTGTAGGCTTGGCTTCTACTTCTTCATCATTTGTGAGAAGAATTCCATGGAGACCATCTTCTTCGTCACTATTAGTTTCGATCTCAGCTTCTATTATATTATAACAAGCTTTATTTTGATGAGATTTGTGGATGAACTCGAGACCTTTAGAGATAAACTTATCACTTCTTGGTGATGCTTGAGGACTACTTTGGCTCCACATCTTATTAAAGATTTGAGTTATATGTTTAGTAGTTCCAATATGAATTCTAAGCTTATGCATCATTCTTTTCAATTTTTGTGGATAGTATATTGGTATTCTTGTTAGCACTATCTTATCATAATTTTCATGTTGAGCAGGTTGATCAAAATTGTGAGGCTGAGACTCTTCAGATTTATAAAATAAAGTTTCTGTTCTGCCACTCTCACTCAACGGTGGCACATAGAATGTTATCAACTCTTCAATGTTATGGATCTCCAGTGGAGTAATTTCTTTAAAGTATTACCGAGGGATGGGAATAATTTTGAGTGAGTCATCTAACTCTATCAAGTGAGCTATCCTTCTCGATGTGATCATCTGAACTCTATTTTCATAAGTAGATTCAAAATCATAGTCTAAATCAGAATTACTTATTTTATACTTTACTTTTTTTTTAAAGTTTATAAGTTCCCTTGGGTTTGACAGAAGTGTCTTCTTCATCTTGTGTGTCGCTTCCCAAATGAGGAACTGGTCTTCTTAATTTAGATGTAGAATCAAGTTTTTTAGGGAAAGTCGGCATGTCCTTCTTCTTTCCTCTTTGCTTCTGCTCTTTCACCATATGAAATTGTTTTTTAATTCCTGAAGTGGATGCTACCGCTTTAAGAGGCTCTTTGAGAATGATGTATTTTGCATCTTCATAGATCTTTGCTTCATGGATGGAGAATAGTTGTAGGTTACCAGAAATTCTAAACTCTTCTTCATCTCTTAGGTACTTCATACATTGATGCATAGTTGATGGGACCATGCCATACTCATGCAGCCATGGTCAACCGAAGAGAGCTCTAAATCATGTATCAACATTGATTACATGAAACTTAGCTTTTGTATATAAATATTGAAACTTGAGTAGGAGAATAAAAGAACCCAGGGTTTTCTATCTTTTTTCACTGAAACCATGAACCATCAACTTATCTCTCCCAAGATGTTGGATATCAAGTGATAATCCTCTTAATACCTTTAGACTCATAAGATTGATAGAAGAACCTGGATCAATCAATATTTGGCTGATCGAGATTCCATCACTCTCTACAGTAATATATAGAGGATAGTTGTGATCTGCTATTCCAACATAAGATCTTCTTCAGAAAATATGATTACTGGGAGATCTTGAGTTTACAATGCTTCAGTCATGCATTTTTCAGCAAAGTAAGCTTCATATTTCTCAGGATCCTTGAGAGCCTATATCAAAGTTTCTCAGAGCTCTTTTGACATCAAGAGAGCCTCATACACACTCAGTTATCCAGGGATCTTTCTTAGATGTGATATAATATTATAATCTATCTTTTCACTTAATGTAGGCTTCATTCTAAGATTTTGGGAATGATATCTTCATTGACATCAATTTATTTTCTTTTAACTTTACTTGCATTTCCCTTCTTTCATCAAGGTGGTAAGACTTTATCACTTCTCAACTGAATTTGAATCACTTTGTCTTGCTGAGATTCTTTTGAAGAGGTAGTTTCTTCAAATTTCCTTCTTATTCGAGATGATTGACCAAAAGAGTTAAACTCACTTTTAAACTTCATATGTTTCAAGCGTGATGATATTGATGAGTCTGACTCTTCTCCGTTGGTAAAACATAAATCTTCATATGAACTATTATCTCCTTGTTGAGTCATTAAACAAATTCTAGATGTTAACTCTTTAGGCTCTTTTTGCTTTCTTGATAAGAATTTTGATTCATTGGTCGAGTCTGTCTGACTACCCTTATCATTTTCGAGTAACTAATGCTAAAGAACACCTGATATCACATAGATGATCCAGCATGTCTCCACTGAACAAGATTCACCATTATCTTCTTCATCCGATTCACCAATGCGAAGTTTAGACATAAAATCTGCAAGCCTGAATGGTTGTCTTACCAACTGGTGATACTCCTCTAAATTATTAATAATCTTTTAAGTTGTAGTTCTCTTCTTGATCTTCTTTTTCTTAGCCGGCTTCTTTGACTTATGAGGCCTGCATTTAGTAGACTGCTCCTCATGCTGACTGCTCCTCATGCTGTGACGAAGTAGCCTTATCAGAATGCCACTAAGAACCCCAAATATCTGGTTTAGGCATCTCTCTTAAGTCCAATATAAGTTCAAGTGGTGATCTCTACTTAACATTAGGGACTTCCTTTAGCTGCTTTAGAATTTTCACTATCATTTTGGAGACTACTATTTTCCATTTTTCTGAACTAATTTCTCCTTCTTTTTGTCTTTGATGGATGTTATGGAAGAGGACTTAATGATCCTTGTAGACTCTCTTTTTAGGTTGACTAGAATAATGTCAGATAGTGTAAATTTACCTCACTGATACTTTCTTTCTAGTCAATCCTTGAAGACATAACAATCTTCTATAGGATGACAGATCATCCAATGATAAAGACAGTAATTTGGATTATTGACTTGATCAGCTTCTTTAGGCCTTTTAATTTCTAGTAATTGTAGACCAGCTTTGACTGCTTGCTGAAATAATTTAGCCTCACTGTCCCTTCTAAAGGAATAATCTTTGTTCATCTTTTCCTTAAGAAATGGTTGCATTCACTGATCATCTCTTGCTGCTTATTTTGGACACTCCCCGTCACTTGGAAAAGTCTGAGGTTTGTCATTGCCTCATAATACCAAATTTGGCTATGGATTAGAATAGACAAGCTTTTTTCCCTTATCATCATTGTACATTGGTTATTTTCCTTTATCCACATTATATATCACCTGCTTTTCACCATTTGAGCTATAGGAAGCGGCATGAGTTTCATTTCTTCTTGAGTCTGAAGGTTTGTTTCTCTTTACTTTATCTACATAGACTTCATACTTGGGGTGATTCAGCTTTTCAAATTTGGCCACCTTACCAAGCAAGTCTTGGAATGTTACAATTGACGGCATACATAAAAATGGTGTCATTTTATCATCCATATTGCCCATTAGCAATTAGATCGCATGTTCCTCTTTCATTTGTTGCTCACATTTCATGCTTAAGTTATGCTAATGACTTATAAATTTTATCACTGACTCATCTTTTCTCCTTTTTAGCATTGTAAGGTTAGCAATTATTATTTTCTTAGTTTCACTAGTGAAGCTCTTCATAAATATCATCTCTAACTCAGCAAAAGTTTTAACCGAATCATTTGACAATTCTGCATAGCACTCTAAAGCATTTGAAGTTAGGCTACTAACCAACTGACAAAAAAGCAGTGCATCATTCCCTCCTATGTTACTACAAGTAGCCTTAAATTGGGTTAGATGCTGCTTTGGGTTACCAAGCCCACTAAAAGTATTAAATTTTAGCACTGAGTAACCTTCAGGTATGACACTTGATCATATTTAGCTAGGTAAGGGTGACCCTTACTCACCAACTTTTTAGCTTGCTCTAAAGCTATGATTGCCTTTATCTTTTCATTGATTATTATTTCTAGCTGAGCAGTTGTTACCGTTGTAGGTGTGCTAGCTATATTTTGAATTATCAGTTGAAGAGGTAGTTGGTTAACTTCATTCATCGCTTCATGTGTAGCATGCACTGTGGGAGCTTAAGGTACTAGAGCGATTGGTGGTATAGAAGTTGTAATATTAGCTACCTGTTGATTAGTAGATGAAATAAGTGATACCATCGATGTGATATTCTTCTACAATATCTCTATCATGATATCAATTTGTGTCATCATATCATTCATTTTAGTACCAAGCTGTGCAATTTCCTTATCTTTGATTTCCATTTGACGTCGCATTTCCCTTTGCTCTCTAGCTAGCACCACAGTGTTAATCAATACAGTCTCTTCTTCCTCCTCTATTTATTGTGGTTGTTCCACTCTCTATTCATCTTTGAGAGAAGAGCTTGATTGTCCTTCTCCTTATGCATTTTTAGGGACAGTTGTTGCTTAGGCTGATCGATGATGCTGATTATAAAAGCGTGTACCAGGCTAATCTTT
Source organism: Cymbidium sinense (assembly GCA_021442155.1). NCBI lineage: Eukaryota > Viridiplantae > Streptophyta > Magnoliopsida > Asparagales > Orchidaceae > Cymbidium > Cymbidium sinense. The sequence goes on from CM038220.1 coordinate 93,241,643, forward strand.
TTCTAGTTCAATCATATAAACATCTTTAGCACCCATGATCTCTTTCTCATTTTGATCCTCTTCTTCTTCACCTTCAGTAGAGATTGAAGCTCCATCTTCTATTTACTTTTGTGAAGACTCTTCTTCATAAATATCGAATTCAAGTTTAAGTTCCCAGGGTTCATGTTGCTGGTGATGGTGATGAGCGAAAAGTTCAACTATATCCCTGACCATATAGACGACTTCCACTTCCATAGTATCTTCTTCATCACCTTCTTTTGTACATGAATTTCTGATTGACCAATGGATCTCTGGTTCAATGTGCAGAACAAACACTTCTTCTATTAAAGGACTGCGATTAAAGTAAGGGTGAATCTAATTTATGATGGGATCCCCTAGAGGATTTTGCAGGGTGTCGACCATCACGTCTTTCATCAGTGATATCCCTTCTTTTAGGTATCCACTTCTGATGAGTTATTTTTGAGGTAGATTTCTGAGCAAGATTTCATCATGGGGCCTTGGCCTTCATATTGTTAACGTCCATATATGTGTCATAAGTCGAGTCAAGCCTATAAGTCAAATTTAACGGACTTCAGAAGTGATAGTGTGCAAATTAGGGCTCAAAATATACTAGATGCCACTAAAAATGGTCAAAATGACCTTCGATCAATGAACAGACTATTCCATCATAATCAAAATATCAAAATTGGTCAATATATAAATATTACATAATCTAAAGAGAAACCGATCAAGCGATCGAGCTAACAATGTGTTAGCACACATATCAAAGCTAGGAAGCTACGATAATATTCAAATAAACTCCGTTCATGAAATTGATTGTGTTGTTAGCTTTAAAATGCATAATATTACCAAATGAGACTATCCACACTCAATTCGGACAAGTCTGTGCAAATATCGAATAATCAGAAGTGATAACACGTAAATCGAAGCTGAAGTGCATTGAATATCACCAAAATTCAGCCTAAATTACCTCGAATCAATGAATGGACTTTGCCATCACGTTCAAAATATCAAAATTGGTTAGAATATAATATTGCACAATTGATGATCAACTGATCGAGTAGTCAATGCGCATGCATGCATATCGAGGTCAGTAGGCACCAATGCAAACCAAATGACCTCCGTTCATGAAATTGATTATGTCATTAGCTTTGAAATATCAAAATCTATCAAGTAAGACTATTTGTTCTCAATTTGAACAAGTCTGTGTGAAAATCAAGCGATCTGAAGTGATGACATGCATTTTGAGCTAAAATTAATCAAATTTGATGCCGACTCAAGCCAAACGACCTCCAATTGTAAAATGGACTACTCTGTTGCATCCAAAATATCAAAATAACTTTGAATCAATATATATATTGACAATATAATGATATTGACATAAAGTTTGCATTAAAGATGATTAAATAATGAAAAATATCATAAAAAGGGGCTAATCCCTAAAACTGAACGAGCTCTCCTCCCTCAACCGAACCGGCCCTAAATCCCACCTAACCCGTTCGACCTGACCTAATCCACATGCATAAACGAACAAGCTCTCCTCCCTTCACACGCACTCCACCCTCCACAACCATTCCCTCCTCAAGCAAACCATAAGGTTTTGTATGCGGAGGATTGGTTTTTTTTGAAATGGTGAATATTGACATAAAGGGGTTACTGAAGCAGTTGTTGAGAGATGGGAGGGTGCTGAAGACAAAGATCGTGTGCACGCTTGGACCAACTTCGAGGTCGGTGCTGATGCTAGAGAAGTTATTGTGGGTAGGCATGAACGTGGCTAGATTCAATTTCTCTCATGGTTCTCATGAGTATCACCAGGAGACCCTCGAGAACCTAAAGATTTCCATGCAGAATACTCAAATCCTATGCATCGTTATGCTCGACACCAAGGGACTTGAGATTCACACTAGTTTCTTGAAAGATGGAAAGCCTATCCAATTGAAAGAGGGTCAAGAGATCAATGTATCCACTGATTATAGCATTAAGGGCGATGAAATACTATTTCGATGAGCTACAAGGAGCTTCCTATTGATCTAAAGCTTGGAAATACAATCTTGTGTGCCGATGGAACAATATCCTTGATAGTTTTATCCTGTGATCCTGAAGCTAAAATGGTGACATGTCGATGTGAGAACACTGTAATGCTTGGTGAGAGGAAGAATGTTAATCTACCAGGAATATTAGTGGATCTTCCTACACTAACTAATCAAGACACAAAAGACATCTTAGGTTGGGGAGTTCCCAACAATATTGACATGATTGCTTTATCCTTTGTTCATAAAGGATCTGATCTTGTCACTGTGCGAGAGGCTCTTAGACCATATGCAAAGCACATCAAATTAATGTCTAAGGTAGAGAACCAGGAGGGTGTGATAAGGAGACTGATGCCTTCATGGTGGCTAGAGGTGATCTTGGGATGGAGATGCTAGATGAGAAAATCTTCCTCGCTCAGAAGATGATGATCTACAAGTGAAATCGTGAGCAAGCTTGTTGTCACCACCCAAATGCTTGAATCGATGATCAAGTCTCACTTGACATGTGAGGCCACTGATTGCTAGATCCACCGATGCAGCATCATGCTTAGCGGCGAAAGCAAGGGTGAGCCTACCTTGAACTGGCTATGAAAGTAATGGCCAAGATTCACATCGAAGCCGAGTCCTCTCTTGACTATGAGGCAATCTTCAAGGAGATGATAAAATCTGCCTCTTCAAAATGAATGGAAAGGCTCCTTCCCCATTTTTCTTCCCCTCTCCAATCGAAATTTCTCTTCCCCCAGCAAAACTCCTCCCAAACCAAAATTTATTTTCCCAAAATCTAAAAATTTTGCTTTGCTAAATCTGAAATTTTTTTTGCTGCAATCGAAGAGGAACACCGTCATTAGGCAGGCTCCTCTCTTGGTTTTTTGTATCATCCCTTTCCACCACCCTTTCCAATTTTGTTTTGTCGCAACCAGAGAGGAACACCATCATTAGGTGGGCTCCTCTCCTACTTTCTAGCATTACCCATTTCTACCTCCCTTTCTGACCTTTCCATTCGCAGTAATCGGAGGGGAATACCGTCATTAAGAGGGTTCTTCTCTTGGTTTCCGGCATATCCAACCCTGTCTCCTTGCCGATCATTGCAATATGTAGAGAAAAATGAGTCAACATATCAATGTGTGTCACAATATATATATATATATATATATATATATATATATATATATATATATATATATATATATATATATATATCTTTCTATATATATATATATATATATATATATATATATATATCTTCAGATTTGAAGGTCTCGTTCTCATTACGCATGAGATGAAATTAATTTGCGGTATTCAGACACACAATGCACATCGAGTGTATCGTAAGCCAACATCTGATGTCGCTCCCCAATAAATGATGCCAAAATTTTTATAAAATTCTAAACGTATTAAAAAAAGAGAAAATGAAATGAATGTATATATATTCATTCATTTCATTTTCTCTTTTTTTATATTGCATTGGATTTCTCTTTATGTAGGTTTCAAGACCCCGCTAATGCTCCATAGGGCATAGCGGTCGAAGAAGCGTGGTGTCACAAGACACCACTCTATCTCATTAGGTCATCAGAAAGCAAAATACTCATCTGATATGGGATGATAGAGGCGACAAAATTTCATCAAATTTGATGACTTCAATTTAAAATTAATTGGATATTAAATTATTGGTGAAGCATAAAGTCTTAAAACAGAACAAAATGAAAAGGGAATGTGGAGTACACATGTACCTTAAAGTAATAATAGAGGGTGGTGTGCTCAATAAATATTATTACCCTATGAAAATGCACTAAGTGAAGGTGAATTTAGTCACTTAATAATTTATTGCTAAATGAGTACTTGATTCATTGTTTAATATGTTCAAACAAATGAGGATACTCAAGTTGAATTCAAGCAAAACTTCGGGAGGTAAATACTAAACTCATAAGAGACTTGCAATAAATTTGAAGCCTAATTTTTAAATAAATATGGAATTTGATGTGGAGTTAAGGATGAATCTAAATTAGGTTTAATAACTCTTATATGAATATAGAGATTATTACAATGCTAGCGAATAAGCATGAGTATGACTAAAGCAATAAACACTGAAATTGGTATAAGTTATTAAAAGTGATTTAAAAAGAACACAAACAAGTTTAGAGAATGAATATGAAATAACTCACCTGTGAGAAAATGTGGATTTTAATATTTTACCAACTAACATAAACAATATTTTATCACTGATAATTCCAAACATCAGTGAACAATAACAAACATAGCAAAACTACTTGATTAATAAATGAATTATGGTTTAATTCATACTAAACAAGTTGAGAAGTGTCATGAAATTTTAAGTGAGACATATAAAGAATTTGATACATAGTCAATAACCATGAATATAATTCTTACAATATGTCACTTTAAATGATATAAGTAAAAATCTAGTTGGATTTATAATCAAAATCACAAGACATGTATACTAAGCTTGATAGCCAATATTCAAATACAAATGCAATTCAAGCATGGATTAAGCATCAAGGCTTATATTTAATAAGTTGAAAAAGATATAAGTGAAGTTGTAGTATTCTGAATTGAAAAGATAAAGTTGAAATAAATGCCACCGGATTCGCAACACATCGTACAAGCGAACATAAGGCATTAGTTAAGGCATTCTCAAATACACCCGCATGGGAATACGTTGAATATTTAAATTCAAGTGCTTGAGGACGTTGCGCAGGTTTCTTCCCAGTTTAGCCTTAGGATTGGGTCCGGGTTAACAAAACTTAAAAAATCTATTATGAAAATTTCAACTTAGTAAAATATCGAGAAAATTCTATCATCATAGTAGATCGATCCTATTAGAGCTACAGTTGGGATCAAGTTATCAAATATATTCGATTCAATCAATTAACTATCCCGATGATGGCTATGTTGAATGAAGATTTCAACATGGGGGATATTTACCATCAAAATATATTTGCAAGCTCAACTTGAATTAATCAAAATCAAATGTCAGTCTAAATATAAAATTAAACAAATCACTAAACTATAAATGCTTAAACAAAATTCAATCTGTAAAAACTTAAATCAAACTTAATCCATCCACCTTCTACAACTATTTGTCAGAGGTGATAAATTAAAAAAACTCTTGCTTATAAAAGAGCCAATGTCAAATCAAGTGTTCTGCTATGTTCACTCTCAATCAATCTCTTGCTCGTAAGGATGTGACCCATGTCCTATGACTGTGTGACTTGGCCAGTAGGCTCCTTAGATGATGCAGTTATGACTAGAGTCATCTGATTGGGTAGTTTGGCCAGTAAGGCTCCATTATATTATGATCATGACGGTAGCCCATTTGCTCCCCAATGGCTCACCCTTTGAATTGTGAATCATATGGTATACTTGATAGAGAAAATAACCCTCTATAAGCTAAGGTAGACTTAAGCCTATCTCCTTAGACAAACACCACCCCAAGTTTACAAGGATTTCTTGGACGACGTAACCCATGTGTTACTGATAAGAATTCTTTAGTCAGGTTGGGTCGACTACCCCCTCTGACTAAGTAGACTAGGGACCACGATGGCCCGGGATGACGGAACCATGTGATGTAGATCGGGCACATCATCATTCCCCCAACCATTCGATTTAAGCTGAAATGATGAATTTCATAATCTAAATTTTAAAGTCTACATCTTGCTACTATACGCTATGCATTTAGCGATCTAATGACTAGCCTTAATGGAAAGTTCTCTCTCACTTATTGATAAGGGTAATTAACTTTATGGGTTTGCGCCTATAGGAAACCTGGAACCAGATCTAAAGTCCTCACCAAATGATGACAAAATCTTTAGGCAGTGTCTTATCTACTATTTCATCTACTTTCTAAAAATTACACTAACACTTAAATCATACTCTCTTCAATTCAATTATTATCGAGATTTCGGTGGTAAATTTTCAGAGTGCATAAATTTTTGGCGACTCTACTGGGGACAGGATTCTCTTTCCATCTTTGGCTAGTCCTATATGTGTTATAGTAGCAACAAAATATCTGATCATTTAAAATAAAAAATGGTTATTTAAATGTGTAATAAATTCAAATTACTAATGTATGAGACTTTACGTTGAATGAATTATTCTATAAAGTATATCTTTATTACACTATTATTTTATTCTGTAGTACCTCTGCATTTTGAAAATATGGGCGATATAACAATTATTGACCACTAATCCTCATCTTTCATTTGCAAATATGAATCTTCAGAGCACACTGTTCATCATGCAGCCAGGTTGCGGAGCTTATATTCATCTGGCTAATCCTGTAATCAATACTGGAGATACTAGAGCTACCATCCAATTTGGTAGTGTAAACTTCCCAACCATTACTGTTTTAAGTAATCCTCTACTAGAGCAACTGTATATTCTATGCACCAACCTGTGCAATAGAGGAGGACAATTGGAATGACCACTATTGCTACTGAAGTTCCTCGAAAGAGAGTCATTCTATTCAAAAGATTGGGTCATTCTAAGATTCTAGTCATGAAAAGAACTATCACTAGTAGAAAGTTTCAATCATGCCTATGAATGCAACCATTATGCTAGTTGAACCTTTCGCACTAGTAAGGCATAATGTTGAAGCCTCCTCTTTTGGAAGAAAATTGAGTAGAAGGCAAAGGAGAAGAAATGTTGAACTACAAGCTTAACAATTACTGCTTGAATCACTAGCCATGTGACCAGAATTGATACCAGATGCGAGTGTTCCCACTCACAACAAGTTTGAAAATCTCAAGTTGATGAAAAGGAACAGCTCTGCTGGTGATATCAAATAATCATTTTGGGAGCAACGACACCAAGCTATAACCCTACAAAAAAAGCATCTTGAGACTCTGCCTCGAGAATTCACAAGGTGCTAAAAGCTATCATGGAGAAGGATTTCATGAAGAGAAAGTAACAAGGCCAATTATCAGAGAAGCCAAGAATGGTCAACTACAAAAATTACCATCAATGGTAGTAGGATCTCAAAATAGTTCTAAACAAGCCCTGCACAGTGAGCATCGGGCGTGCCTGGACTGCATGTTCAGGAATCCACCGACGAAAGGTCCCGGCATAAAGAAAAATAAATATGGAGGTCGAAGCCTCAAGAAGTAGTGATGTAAAAGATACTTCATCTGGAAGCAAGCTAACTCAGAGACAATGACAAAAAAGAAATGCTAAATTGCACGCTTAACATCCATTGTTCAAGCAAAATATTGTACAACCAGCTGTGGAAACAGTGAGTGCTCTAACACATAACAGGTTTGATAGCCTAGGATGGGAAAAGTGTAATAGCTCTACTGGTCAAATCAAATAGTCATTCTAGACCTGACAATGTTAGATTCCAGCTCCTCCAATAAGCAAATTCAAAATTGTATATGCAAGAGTATATCGGGTCCTCAAAGTTGCTAAGACAAAATGACTGATGAAAAGAAAATATCAAGGAGGTTAGGGTTGCTCCTTCAAGGAGACTTCCTCCTACAACCTTGACAAGATGTTTACTAATTCAAGTCCCACACGGTGAGCATTGAGGTGTGACACTTGGACCACAGGTCCAAGAATTCACCGTTAAAAGGTCCCGAAAAAAAGGTAAGAAAATTTGAAGGCCAGAACCTTGAAGTGAATTTTCATTAATGAAAGAAAATGATGTGACATCTTGACTGTACTCTCACAAAATACACTCCTTATGCGCTAGTATTTAGAGATGAAATAGTCTTTCCACTTGAAGTTGAATTACCTTCACTCTAAGTAGCCATTCAATACAATCTCACCCAAGATGAGAATGTCCATCTACGGATGGAAGAGCTTGATGCGCTTGATGAGGTCAGGCTCCAAGCTCAGTAAAATTTAGAAGTTTATCGAGCAAGGATGTCCAAAGCATCCTCGAGCTTTTTAAAAAGGAGAATTATTCCCAATCAAAAATTCAGTGGCAAATTTGAGCCTAACTGGGAGGGCCATTTTATCATTATGAAAGTGTACCAAGGAGGGGCATACCAACTCATTGACTTAAAAGGTGAAAAACCAATGTCGCCAATTAATGGTCAATACCCGAAAAAGTATTATACATGATGACTACATTCTCAAGTTATAATAGAAATCCCCCTACAAGACAGGGAGCATTTTTTTAGAATATCTATTTAGGTCGACATCGTGCTTGATGTCGAGATCTCTAAATAAATACACTCACTCAATATGAAGAAAAAAAAACTTTTTCATGAAAATTCACCTGTTACATAGGGGGCATTTTATATTTTTATATATAGATGAAATTAATGTTACATGTTAAAACCCTCTTAAGAGCACATCAATTCAAATATTGATGTATTTTCATATTTTCATCTTGAAAGTTCTTTTGAATGTGTTTTAGAATTTCTTCTACAAAGATAGGGGCATTTTTAGTTTATGTAAAGTTTATTTGAGTTGACATCGTATTATAAGATGAGATCCTCAAATATATTCAGATTCAGGTTGACATCAAGCTTTACACCAAAATCCCTAAATATATCCATAATTATTATTATCAAAGTTGCAGGCTCTTGCAAGGAATAAAAAGAATCTATTTCTATGCATGAAAAGATAACCCTAAATGTCAAAAATTTATCTTCCAAATTTTCCAAATTCTGGATATCAAGTTAGAAGAACTCTCGATTTTGAAAGCTTCAATCAATTAAGTTAGAAAAACATCAACCTCTACATCCTGAAGTCTAGTATACGGATGGGTTCTAAAGGTCGAACTCAATAAGCCCACAAATGGCCGAGTTGTTAACGCTCTCCTCCCTCAACAAGCTGCAAGAGAAGACCGCAGTGAAAGAGCCCTTGTTCGTCAGTCTGATGATAAAACTGCCAACCCACTACAATGTAAGTTAAAGACTCAAGTAGGTTCTAAAGGTCAAACTCAAGAAGCTCAAATGTGGCTGAGTTGTTGACACTTTCCTCACTAACAAGCTGTAAGAAAAGGCCACAGTGAGAGAGCCCCTGCTCGTCAGTCAATGATGATAGTTGTTCAATCTCAAACCTGATCCAGCTTAGTGATTACAAGCAACCAGGATCCAAGAGATCTTTCTACTTAATCAATAAATCAAGATAATTTGAGAAAACTCTCAATTCAGGGCTGCCTCAAATCAATCTTTATATTGCCCGTATGGTGATATCTTAATTTATTTTTAAATGAGATGATCAAGCTCAAAGCACATATCAAAGCCAATCTCCTCGTCAAGGTTTTCAAAGCAAAAAGCATAAGATTGAGGAAGCAATTCCATAGTTCATACAAAACTGATGGCCAAACTAAAAGAATTTCATGGTTATTCAGTCGGTTAAAGCACACATTGCTAGACTAATAATTCAACATTGACCTTATATAAGTTGGGAGGCTGGGTCATCTGTATGTACCCTTCAATGGGTTCATCAAGGTAGCAATCATAGGATTCATGGCATACATACACTTTCTGACAAGTCAATATGCATAAATCAGGTCAGTCCTTCATTAAGTTCGTCAAGCTTAAAGTTAGGACAGAAGGAATTTCAAATCCAACCAAGCACAGATAAACTAATTTCCCAGTGGAGTCTATCAAAATAAATAAACTAATTTCTCTGACAAACCCAACCAAGCATGAAGCTAGGGCTGGAGGAAACTCAAATCTGCAATAACATAAAAGAAAGAGATCTTCAGTAAAACCATTGAAGTAGAGAGTAGATGGTGAAAGAACTCTTATCTATTTGACAAGTCAAGTTTGACAAATTGATCTATCCTATCATTTAGCATGTCCTAAATAAGACATCATACTAATGACAAATCCCATCAAAAGCTCCGTAAGCTATTACAATCGAAGCTGAAATGATCCAAGTTCTGTAGCAAGCCCAAAGGGGCAACCAATTTTCAACAAATGTGAATCGCTCCATGTGCAAATCATATTTGTTGGGGGGAGAGGGCATTTGTTGACCTCTATATATGTGTCATAAGGCGAGTCAATCCTATAAGTCAAATTTGACGAACAATGGAAGTGACAGTAAGCAAATTAGGGCTCAAAATGTAATGGATGTCACCAAAAATAGTCAAAATGACATCTGATCGATGAACAGACTTTGCCATCACATTTGGAATGTTGAAATTGGTCAAACTATAGATATTGCATAATCTAAAGAGCAACTGATTAAGCGATCGAGCTATCAATGTGTCAGCATGCATATCAAAGTCGAAAAGCTACGATGATATTCGAATGATCTTCATTCATAAAACTGATTGTGTCGTTAGCTTTGGCATGCCAAAAAATGCCAAATGAGACTATTCACGCTCAATTCAAATGAGCGTGTGCAAATGTCAAATAATTAGAAGTGATAACACGCAAATTGAGGCTGAAGTACACTGAATATCACCAAAATCAGCCTAAATGATCTCCAGTTGATGAACGGACATCGCCATCACATTCAAAACTTTAAAACTGGTCAGAATATAAATATTGCAAAACTTGATGATCAACCGATCAAGAAATCGAGTCATCAACGCGTCCTGCATGCATATCAAGGTCAGGAGGCACCAATGCAAATCAAATGATATTTTTCATGAAATTGATTGTGTCATTAGCTTTGAAACATTAAAATTGATCAAATAAGACTATTCACACTCAATTCAGACAAGTCTGTGCAAAAATTGAATGATCTAAAGTGATGACATGCATTTCGAGTTGAAATAACCAAATTCGATGCCAACTCAAGCCAAACGGCCTCCGATCATAAAAAGGACTATGTCGTTGTATTTAGAACACCGGAATAACTTTCAATCAACATATATATTGACCATATAATGATATCGACATAAAGTTCACATTAAAGATGATTAAATAAAAAATATCATGAAAAAGGGGCTAATCCCTACAACCAAATGAGCTCTCTTCCCTCAACCAAACCGGCCCTAAATCCCACCTAACCCATTTGGCCTGACCTAATCCATGCACACAACTGAATGAGCTCTCCTCCTTTCACGCGTGCTCCACTCTCCACAACCGTTCCCTTCTCAAGCAAACCATAAGGTTTTGTTTGCGGAGGATTGGTTTTTTTTGAGATGGTGAATATTGATATAGAGGGGTTACTGAAGGAGCTGTCGAGAAATGGGAGGGTGCCAAAGATGAAGATCGTGTGCACTCTTGGACCGGCTTCGAGGTTGGTACCAATGCTTGAAAAGTTGTTGAGGGCAGGAATGCACATGGCCAGATTCAATTTCTCCCATGGTTCTCATGAGTATCACTAAGAGACCCTCGAGAACCTCAAGATTTCCATGCAGAGTACTCAAATCTTATGCTTCGTTATGCTCGACACCAAGGGACCTAAGATTCGCACTAGTTTCTTGAAAGATGGAAAGCCTTTCCAATTGAAGGAGGGGCAAGAGATCACCATATCCACCGATTATAACATTAAGGGCGATGAAATACTATTTTGATGAGCTATAAGAAGCTTCTTATTGATCTGAAGCCTGGAAATACAATATTGTGTGCCCACGGAACAATATCCCTAACAATCTTATCTTGTGACCCTAAAGCTGGAATGGTGACATGTCAATGTGAGAACACTGCAATGCTTGGTGAGAGGAAGAATGTTAATCTACCAGGAATAGTGGTGGATCTTCCTACACTAACTGATAAAGATAAGGAAGACATCTTGGGATGGGGAGTTCCCAACAATATTGACATGATTGCTTTATCCTTTGTTCATAAAGGATCTGATCTTGTCACTATGCGAGAGGTTCTTCGACCATATGCAAAGCACATCAAATTGATGTCTAAGGTAGAGAACCAAAAGGGTGTAATAAACTTTGATGAAATCATGAGGGAGACTGATGCCTTCATGGTGGCTAGAGGTGATCTTGGGATGGAGATTCCAATTGAGAAAATCTTCCTTGCTCAGAAGATGATGATCTACAAGTGCAATCTCGCAGGCAAGCCTGTTGTCACAGCCACCCAAATGCTTGAATCGATGATCAAGTCTCCTCGCCCGACACGAGCGGAGGCCATAGATGTTGTGAATGCAGTCCTCGATGGCACCGATTGTATCATACTTAGCGGTGAAAGCACTGCATAAGCTTACCTTGAACTGGTAGTGAAAGTAATGAACAAGATCTACATCGAAGCTGAGTCCTCTCTTGACAATGAGGTAATCTTCAAGGAGATGATAAAATCTGCCCCTTCAAACTGAACGGAAAGGCTCCTTCCCCATTTTTCTTCCCCTCTCCAATCTGAAACTTTTCTTCTGCAACCAAAACTCCTCCCAAACCAAAATTTATTTTGCCAAAATCTAAAGTTCTCTTTGCCGAAATATAAAATTTTCTTTTTGCCATAACTGGAGAGGAACACCGTCTTTAGGTGGGCTCTTCTCTTAGTTTTTGATGTCGCCCTTTCCAATTTCATTTTGCTGCAATCAGAGAGGAACGCCATCATCAGGCAGGCTCCTCTCCTGGTTCTTGACATTACCCATTTCTGCCTCCCTTTTCAACCTTTCCAGTCGACATAACTGGAGAGGAACACTGTTATTAGGTGGGTTCTTCTCTTGGTTTCTGGCATATCCAACCTCGTCTCCTTGTCGATCATTGCAACACATAGAAAAAATGAGTCATAACATGTGGGATGTGGATATATATGCCTGTGCTTCTTTGTAGATTTGAAGGCCTCGTCATGCTCATTGGGGAGAGACGAGATAAAAAATTGGATTTGGTGTCGCAAGATTTCTCAGCATGGCAGGTAAGCCAACATCTGTTAGATGTTGCTCCCCCTAAACGAAATGCTGTCGAAAGTTTTACAAAATTCTAGACTTAAAAAATGAAGAAAAAAATGAAATGAATATATATATATATATATATATATATATATATATATATATAAATATATATATATATATATATATATATATATATATATATATATATATATATATATGCATTTCTCTTTCTTACGTTTCAAGACTCTGCTAATTTTCTATATGGTGTAGCAAGTGCGAGAAGAAGGTTGTGGTGTTACAAGACACCACTCGCTATGCTCATTAGCGAAGAAAGCCAAAATACTCGATGTCCCCTAAGCGGGATGACGGAGGTCGCCAAAATTTCATCAAATTTTAATACTTTAATTTAAAATTAAATGGATATTAAATTAATGAAAGCATAAAGTCTTAAAACAAAATAAAATGAAAAGAGAATGTGGAGTTCACATGTACCTTAAAGTAACAATATAAGGTGGTGTGCTCAATAAACATTATTACCCTACGAAAATGTATTGAGTGAAGGTGAATTTAGTCACTTAATTTATTACTAAATGAGTGCTTGATTCATTTTTTAATATGTTCAAACAAATGAGGATACTCAAGTTAAATGCAAGTAAAACTTGGGGAGGTAAATACTAAACTCATAAGAGATTTGCAATAAATTTGAAGTCTAATTTTCAAATAAATATGGGATTTGATATGGAGTTATGGATGAATCTAAATTGGGTTTAATAACTCTTATATGAATATGGAGATGATTACAATGCTAGCAAATAAGCATGAGTATGGCTAAAGCAATAAACACTAAAATTAGTATAACTTATTAAAAATGAGTAAAATAGAACACAATCAAGTTTGGAGAACAAATATGAAATTCGATAACTCACCTATGAGCAAATATGATTTTTGATATTTCACCAACTAACATAAACAATATTTTATCACTGATAATTCCTAACATCAGTGAACAATAACAAATATAGCAAAACTGCTTGATTAATAAATGAATTATGGTTTAATTCATACTAAATAAGTTGAGATGTGTCGTGAAAGTTTAAGTGAGACATATAAAGAATTTGATACATAGTTAATAACCATGAATATAATTCTTACAATATGTCACTTTAAATGATCTAAGTAAAAAAATTAATTAGATTTATAATGAAAATCACAAGACATGTATATTAAACATGATAGCCATCATTCAACTACAAATGCAATTCAAGCATGAATTAAGCAACAATGCTTATATTTAATAAGCTAAGTTGAAAAGATATATACAATATAAAGTTGAAATAAATGCCACCAGATTCACAACACATCGTATAAGAGAACAGAAGACATTAGTTAAGGCATTCTCAAATACACCTGCATGGACCATGACACTATGATGAATGATTAAATTCAAGTGTCTAAGGATGCTGCGTGGGTTGCTTCCTAGTTAGTCTTAGGATTGGATCTGGGTTAACAATACTTAAAAATATATTATAAGAATTTCAACTTAGTAAAGTATCTAAGAAGCTAATTTTACCATGTGACAATAGATCTGATCCTCTATTAAGAGCTAAATAGAGTTGATAGAATTTGAAGTTCTCAAATATATTCGATTCAATCATTTAACTACCCCAATGATGGCTATGTTGAATGAAGATTTCAACCGGAGGGGATATTTTTATCAAAATGTGTTTGCAAGCTCAAATTGAATTAATCAAAATCAAATGTCAATCTAAATATAAAATCAAACAAATTTCTAAATTATAAATGCTTAAACAAAATTCAATCTATAAAAACTTAAATTAAACTCAATCCATCCACCTTCCGCAACTATTTATCGGAGGTGACAAATTAAGAAAAATTTAGCTCACAAAGGAGCCAATGTTAAATCAAGTATTCTGCTATGTTCACTCTTAATCAATCTCTTGCTAGTAAGGAAGTGGCCCGTGTTCTCTGACTACGTGGCTTGGCCAGTAGGCTCCACAGATGATGTAGTTACGACCAGAGTCCTTTGATTGGGTGATTTGGCCAGTAAGGCTCCATTATATTACGATCATGACCATAATCCGTATGCTCCCCCAGTGGCTCTACCCTTTGAGTTGTGAATCATAGGGTATACTTGATAGGCCAAACAGCCCTCTGTCAGTTAAGATAGACTTAAGCCTGTCTCCTTAGACAAATATCACCCCAAGTCTACAAGGATTTCTTGAATGACGTAACTCATGTGTTGCTGATAAGAATTCTTCGGTCATGTTGGGTCGACTACCTCCTCTAACTAAGTATACTAAGGATGATGACGGCCTAGGATGACGGAACCATAAGATCTAGATCGGGTACGTCATCATTCCCCCAACCATCCGATTTAAGTTGAAATGATGAATTTCATAATCTAAATTTTAAACTCCACATGTTGCTACTATACACTATGCATTTAGCAATCTAATGATTAGCCTTAATTGAAAGTTCTCTTTCACTTATTGAGAGGGGTAATTAACTATAGATGCTTGCGCCTATAAGAAACCTGGAACTAGATCTAAAGTCCTCACCAAATAAGGAAGAAATCTCTGGGTAGTGTCTTATCTACTATTCCATCTACCTTCTAAAAATTACACCAACACTTAAATCATACTCTCTTCAATTCAATTATTATTGAGAGGTCAGTGGTGAATTTTTAGAGCCCATAAATATCTACTTACCCTTTTACCGACCTTTCAACAGTGGATTCTTGGACACGTGGTCCAAGTGTCACACTCTGATGCTCACCGTATGAAGCATACTGGGCTCGATGACTTGTTACCAGAAGATATGGCAACCTCCTTGGTAGTGCATCAGTATTTTCAATTACCACAGGCCTCTGAAATCTTCTTTTCATTAAGCCTTTATCCTTGGCTACTTTAAGAACTTTATGTATCCTAGAAAATAGTGTTTCAGGCTATCTCCTCTATGGTAGTGGAGCTTGACGTGGTTGGTTCCAGAAGGACTGCTTTACTTCACCAGTAGAACTATTTCTTTTTACCCACTTTAGATTATCAAAGTTATTGTGGGTAGGAATACTCGCTTCTAGCGGTAGTATTGCTTGTTCACTAGGTCGTTTGAAGGAAATCTACTAAGCCCTCAGCTTAGCATTTCGTCTTCTTCTCTGTCTTCTGGTTAATTTGCTTCCTAATGAGGAAGCTTCTTGATCATGCTTTCTGGGTATAAAAGGTTCAATCGGCGGAGCAATTCTATCATGAGGCATTAAAGACACAGTTTTCCCATTGACGTTTCTTTTCATCACGGGGGCTTCAGATTGACTTTGCCTTTGAAAATTAAAGTTCTCTATCTGGAGAACTCCTAAATAGTGGTTGGCTGCTAAATTGATTGATGAACATGGCTAGTAGGAGCTTCAGTAACTTGAGTCCTTCCAGCATGACCTCGGACGAGTGTACCGCGGGTGGGTACTTCAGGACTTATATCTATGATAGTTGGAAAATTCAAGCTACCGAATGAAATTGTAGCTCCAACATCTCCTATGTTGATGAAGGTGTTGGCTAAGTAGATGTTCGAACCACGCCCTAGCTAGATAGTGAAAGGAGTGCTCTATAGATCCATTCTGCGAAAGTGAAAGATGGGGATTAGTAATTAATAATTATTATTTCACCCCATACTTTCAAAATCCAGAGGTACTATAGAACAAAATAAAAGTGTAATAAAGATATGCTCTACAGAATACTTCATTCGACATAGAGTCTCATACAATAATAATTTGAATTTATTACACATTTAAATAATCATTTTTTGTATTAAATTTTCAAATATTTTATTGCTACTATAACATATATATGACTAGCCAAAGATGGAAAGAGAATCCTGTCCCTGGCAGAGTCGCCAAAAATCTATGAGCTATGAAAATTTGCCACCGACCTCTTGATAAAGAGAGTGAGTTAAAGTGTCATTAGATCCCTAAATATGTAACGTATATTAGCAGCATATAGAGTTTTAGAATTTAAAATTATGAAATTCATCATTTCAACTTAAACTGGATGGTTGGGGGAATGATGATGTGCCCGATCTAGATCTCATGGTTCCGTCATCCCGGGCCATCGTGGTCCCTAGTCTACTTAGTTAGAAGAGGTAGTCAACCTAACCTGGCCGAAGGATCTTTATCAGCAACACATGGTTATGTCATCCAAGAAATCCTTATAGACCGAGAGTGGTATTTGTCTAAGGAGATAATCTTAAGTCTACCTTAGCTGACAAAGGAATGTTTTCCCTATCAAGTATACCATATGAATCACAACTCAAAGGGCAGAGCCATTGGGGAGCATACGGGCTACGGTCATGATCGTAATATAATAGAACCTAACTTGTCAAATCACCCGATCAGATGAATTTGGTCATAACTGCATTATTTGAGGAGCTTATTAGTCAAGCCACGCAATCAGAGGGCATGTGCCACGTCCTTACTGACAAGAGATTGATTGAGAATGAATATAGCATAACACTTGATTTGACATTGGCTCCTTTATGAGCTAGAGTTTTCTTGATTTGTCACCTCCGATAAATAGTTTTGAAAGGTGGATAGATTGAGTTTTTCTTTAAGCTTGTAATGATAGAATTTCATTTAAGCATTTTTTATATTGATATTTAATTTGAGTTAATTTGATTTGAAAATAGAATCTCATTTTGATAAAAATATCCCCTCTTATTGAAATCATCAATCAACACAAACATCATCGAGGTAGTTAATTAATTGACTCGAATATATTTGAGAACTTTAGATTTTGTCAACTCTGTTTAGCTCCTAACAAAAGATCAGATCTATTGTCACATGACAGAATTAACTTCTCAGATATTTTAATAAGTTGAAATTTTTCTAATAGATTTTTAGGTTTTGTTAACCGACCTCTAAGACTAAACCAGTGGTAACTTGCAAAGATCCTCATACACTTAAATTTAAGCATTCAGCATAGTATCGAGGCCCATGCGGGTTATTGATTGATCTTGAATAGTTACATATATTTGTTTATTCATTGCGTAAGATATTTGCACATGCTTTGAGACTTTTAAATTGGATTTTAGATATCCCTTCAAATACATGTGAGTATCTCATTTTATGAAACATATATGAATTTCAAGGCGCTACATATAAACACTCTTATTTTTTAATGAATGATTACTTCATCATTCACATAGTTTACACGCATCCTGATATAATGAATTCAAATATGGGATCACCTCATGTGCATGTTCGATTCATTCATTCGAAAGTTTGTACAAGCTTTGAATAAGAATATATTCATTCTAGATATGTGTAATGAATTTATTTTTATTCAAGCATTTCCATGTATTTTGGAATATTTGAACCAAATAAGTAACCGCTATAAGATATGTGCAAGGGCATATTTCATGCAGTTGTATTTATACAAGTTTACATATATAAAGTTCACCCAAAAGAATGCTTCAAGCCTCTATAATTTTATCATTCACAGACTCTTCACATTTTCTACAACTTGCCATTCAATCTTCATTTCATTTTTAATCAATTATATTAAAAGAAATGAATCTCACAAAATAGCCTCATGATACTCTTCAAATTTTCATGAGATGTTTATATACAACGATCACTGAATCGCTATCCTCACTATCAACTTTTTTGCTTAAGAGTAAGCATCTATTGATTGCATTAGTAGATTCGGATTAAAGATCTTTTATTCCAAATTTTCAATATACATATAAGAGTTGTTAAATCCAATTTAGATTCATCCTTGACTTCATATCAAATTCCCTATTTATTTGAAAATTAGACTTCAAATTTACTGCAAGTCTGTTATGAGTTTTGTATTAACTTCCTTAAGTTTCACTTGCATTTGATTTGATAGCAAACATGAAACAAGGTTATTGTGATATGTTTTACATATGTCGCACCCGTCATTGTACTTAATTTTTAGTTTAATTATAAGTAGGTCCCACAAAGATGGCTTTCCTTTCCTATAAATTAGGCTAAGAAGGGGTCTTATCTTTCATATTATTTGCTTGGAAAACACTTCATAGCCTTTAACAATTTTGAAGAAAGGAAGGGAATTTGCTTGCGTTTAAAGTAAGTATTTTACTTTATTACTATATTTTCCCTTTAAGTATTCTCCACTTTGATTTAATGTTTGTCTTCATGCTTATTGTGCATTTTCTTATATAATTTGAGTTTTGACGATTTCTGTTTGAATTTATTTAAGTCCCGAATTTCAGTCAAAATTTCAGCAGCATTTCGGCTAGGGAAGCGACATCTAATGATTTTTTGGCTTGCTCAGTACATCATATTGAGAATAGTGAGTGGTGTCTTGCGACACCACAGCCGTCTTCACACCTGTTACGCTCTATGGGGTATTAGCGGGGTCTTGGAACATATAAAGAAAGTGCATAAGCACATATGTATATATATTTCCACATTCACATTTTCTCGCACCAGCTACGCCCTATGGGGAATTAGCGGGGTCTTGGAACCTACAAAGATGAACACAAGCACATATATTTCCACATTCACAATAATTATTTGCACACATCCACAAATTATTCCTTGCATTCTTATTTCATGTTCTAGATGAGAGAAATAAAGAGAGAAAGATAATGGAGGGGCTCGACAAGAAAATTAAAGGATTAATTGTTGTTTTGGATTTTTGATTATCAGCATAATGTTGGAAGAGTGATAAGCTATAACTGCATTGGATTCCCTCAAGTGAAGAGCAAATAGAAGTAAGGAAGGAAATAAGAAAGCTCATGCTTGCATGGTCGGCAGAGGGAGATTGTGGTAGAATGGACGGTTGGGAGGTAATTTCGGTCTTGCGATTGAGAGGGAAAAAGAGAAAAGCAAGAAGAGAAGAAGAGGAAGGAAGAAGAAGAAGGAGAAGGAGGGAGATGTCTACCTTGCATGCAGTTTGAATAGAGGATGAAATGGGAGAACCGAAAATGGAAGAGAAAGCGGGTCTCTGGGTTTGGAGGAAGGAGACGTGTGTGTTGCCTTGCAGTTTAGAGAGAGGAGGCTTTTTGTGGCTTGCGGTTGATAAGAAGAAGAGGGAACGGTTGTGAGTTCAAATGGAAGAGAGGGAGGAGATCGAGCGTTCGAACGGAAGAGAGAAGCCCAATAGCGCGCCTTCGGATGGGGAGCTTCGTGCGTGAAGAGGGAAGCTGAGGCGTGTGGATTAGGTCATGTGGAAGTGGGAGATCCGAATGGGTTAAGTGCTCGGACCCCGTGGAATAGGGCAGGTTCAAATGGGTTAAGTGGGATTTAGGGCTAGGATTAGATTTAGATTTTTTGAAATTGATTTTTAAATTAATTAATCGACTTTGATGTGAACGTTATGCTGACAATTAGATGTAATATATATATATATATATATATATATATATATATATATATATATATATATATATATATATATATATATATATATATATATATATATATATATAAATTTAAAGGTTATTCTGATGTTTCAAATGCAACGACGTAGTTCATTTCACAATCGGAGGCCGTTTGGTTCGAGTCGACTCAAAATACGCATCGCCACTTTCGACCACTTGATTTTCGTGCAGACTTATCTGAATTGAGTGTGAAAAGTCTTATTTGATAGATTTCAATGTTTTAAAGCTAATGACACAATCAATTTCATGAACAGAAGTCGTTTGGCTTATGTGACCTTGATATGCATGCAGATGCGTTGACGACTCGATCGCTTGATCGGTTAATCATCAAGTTGTGCAATATTTATTTTCTGACCAGTTTTGATGTTCTGAACATGACGGTGAAGTCCATTCATCAATCGGAAGTCATTTGGGTTAATTTTGGTGATATGTGTATTTCAATGAAGTTGCATTGTCACCGATCATTCGAGATTTGCATAGCATTTCATCCCGAATCGGCGTGGCCTCATTTGGTAGTTTTGTTTGAAGCTAACGACGCAATCAATTTCATGAACGGAGGTCCTTCGGACATCATCGCAGCTTCCTAATTTTGATATGCATGTCAACACATTAATAGCTCGATCACTTGATCAGATGATTTTTAGATTGTACAATATTTATATTTCGATGACATTTTGAATGGCAAGTCCGTTCGCTCATAAGCTTTAATTTTGGTGACGCCCAAGCGCTGAGCCCGATGCACTGCCACTTTCAAGTCCGTTCGAATTGACTAATTGACTCGACTTATGATACATATCTGGAGGTCAACATGGGTGAGGGAAAGAGAGAAATTGAGAAGGTTAAGAAGAGAATAAGAAGAGGGAAGAGGAAGGAGAAGAACCCTACCTTTTCTTGCGGTTGGACAGAAGAGAAAAAGAAAGAAGGGGGTCTTGGCTTGCGGTTTTGGACAAGGGAAGTGAAAACCGAAGTTGGAGAGAAGGCTCTGTTTGGTTTGAAGGGAAGGAGAAAAAGAGGGAGCGGTTGGAGGAGAAGAGGAGGGAACCAGTAGGGAGAACGTGCGGTTCGGCCATTCGAACGAAAGAGAGGGTGTGTGGGAGCTTCCGTGTGATCCCGTACATGAAGAGGAGGCCGAGCGATCATGGAGTAGACGGGCTCATGCGCGTGAAAGGGGGATCCGAGCAAGTTCGCGTGCGATTGAGGAACATGAGAGGGATGAGTCGCGCGTGAGGGATTACGGTCGGACGAGGCTTAATTTTTGAATTAATCCTAAATAAAGACGTAATTAGCTAATTAACCCTTAAAAAATTTAAAAGTATGGATCGCAACTGGGTCACTGCCAGTCTGACCGGCGAAATTTTTTTTAAAACCGCCAATGAGATGAATCCGATCTCTCTCTCTCTCACTGTTTTTTTTCCCCTAAACGCCGCCCCCACGCTACCAAATGCCTTCACCTAAGGTCGACGCGCCTTCCCACCGGCCGATCCGCCATCCGCCTTCGATCCGCCGCCTTGATCCGAGCGTTTTGGCTGGAAGAAGGTTTTTTTTATTTTTATTTTTTCAAAACAAAAGGGTAATATGCATTTGTGACATGTTGTGGATGTAATTTATTTTGTGGATCTAACTTATTTTGTGTATCTCTTTAAATTGTAGATCTAATTTATTGTAGTATTTTTAGGTATGTATATTGTGGATCTAACTGATTTTGTGTCTCTTATGTTGCCATTAAGAAAAAAGTTCTTACCTTTCTCATCTCATATAAGTTCCCTAACTTTTGGTGTTGTTAAGTATGATAATGTACAATGTTTATAAAACATTATAAATTTCTACTTTCATTCCATGAGTCTACAAAATCAATTAAAATTTGAGCTCCTATCAATTTATTTGCAATGTTCTGGGTTTTCAATGTATGTCCCTTCCCTTGTACTACTTGGAACCTATATTTCCTCAAATTTCAAAGCTTCTAATTGTCACAAAATCTTGGAGAAAATTCAAATTTGGTTGGGAGGTTTGAAACAAAAGCTTCTCTTATTTGCTGGCCACTTCAAATCTGCCTTATTTACTAAATAGAATTAGTTACATTTTTCGGATGAGTTTGATTTTCCTCCGAAAGAATTAGAAGAAATTATTTTTATCACTAATCATTTTATTCATAATAATGAGGGTGATAATAAATTTACTATAGTTTCATGTGATACTACCATAAAACTATTAATAAAGGTGGCTTTATTTTGCCATCTTTAGATTCCTCATACTATATGTGCAAAGCAAAATTTATATGAAGAATTTTTAATGGGAAGCATACCTAACTACTAAATATTTTGATTTTTATGCTTCATCATGGAATTTTTTAACAAAATATTTCTAATAAGTAGAAGTCGATTAAATGTACTATACCAAAGTTGAAAATTTTTTTTTCAAAGCTACAATGTCTAAAAACTTATTCTTTTTTTGACCCATGACATGATAATTATTCTTTTTATTTTTTTTGTGTGTATGAAGTTAATATTTGTGTTATTTTTATTGTATATATTAAATTTTTGAATTTTCTTTATGTAAATATAAAATTTTAGATATTAAATATTTTAATATATAAGAATTATGTGTTATGTATGTTAATAGCTATCCCTCAAAAAAAAAAAAAAAAAAGAAGTAAAGGTGGGCTTTTTGTTGGATGTATTTATTTAGTTTGACTTAGAATTTATAAAGTTGGACTTTTGTTGGTATCTTTCATAATTTGAATAATTGATTGTCAAAGTATGTAAATTTGATTATTATTGTATCTTATATGTGACTCATAAATGATTAAATCATTATGATGCGATTTGGTTAATATGTAAATTTTATCGAAGATTACCATTTTCAACTCATTTACAAAATTAGTATATATTTTAACAAATTTCCATTTAATAAGTTGTATAATTGTCACTGTTTGTTGTTCTAAGTTGTAACTTGTTAGAAGTGAGGTTTTGTCACATTTCTGGTTTTAAAATGATGTAAGTTGTTACGTAGTGGATACTTAGCTATGTTAATATTCTTTTGTAGTCTTCTATATCACATATGAATCCAATCATTTTTGTGCGTAATAGGTAGCATTTTGCATCTTCTATGTCATAAATGAATCCAATAATTTTATTTCTCTTTAATTAAATTATTTGCATTTATCAGGTGCGGTGAAAGATTATTGTTGTTCTGTTATCAATGGTTAGTGATGAATTCAACTACCGTCAGAAGTACTTTATTATGGTATAACCGAGAGTGAATGATATTTCATTCCAACATACATTGGTGGG
This sequence comes from Cymbidium sinense, assembly GCA_021442155.1. Classification (NCBI taxonomy): domain Eukaryota; kingdom Viridiplantae; phylum Streptophyta; class Magnoliopsida; order Asparagales; family Orchidaceae; genus Cymbidium; species Cymbidium sinense. The sequence goes on from CM038220.1 coordinate 93,265,107, forward strand.
AAAAATCGTCCATTCCAAATCCCACGTCGGATTAGATTCGAGGAATTACAGAAACGAATCATGAATTCATTGAAGATAGATCCAACAAAGTTCTTTGTGAATCTGGTGGGTCATTTTCCTATTGGATTGGAACTCCCATTGATGATGAAGAAAGCTATACTCACCGAAATTTTGCATAACCTATTGTGATTTATGTCGAAGTTATGGAATTGATGGGTAGAGGTAGGGAGGTTAACAATATAGAGGAATGTGAGAGAGCTCAAACGAGCACTGAGTACATCACACCAAACTACCAAGTACTAAAATGAATGTTAATCAAGCAAGAGAACATGATTTCTTTGCTGGGACAAGTTCTGCTGTTATGGGTGACTTAGAAGATAATGAGATGAATGTAGTACCCACCGAAGATGTTGGATATGAAACTATGCCTAGTGGAGGTGGATGATGATGATGAGGAGGAGGATGATAACCGCAACCAGCTAACTTATCGCGGCCATAGAATCATTAGTGCTAGGGACTTGATTGTTGATTACTCAATTAGAACAAGTCATACGGAAGAGCACTTGATACGGAATAACGATTATTTACGTAGCGCTGAAACTGCTAGAGAATGGGATAAGGATCTCACATTCGATGGCCCATCAGATCATTCAGTCTTTGAGGAGGATAACTGCATTCTAGATGAATTGTTTGAAGATATGTGTTTTCAATTCAAGAAACAGCTTGTAATTTGCTCGTGGTTGGTCTATCATGAATAATATTGAGTATGTCATTTGTGCTTCAAATCAATTAAAATTAACAGCAAGGTGCACACATCATTCTAACCCAAGTAGACCATGTTTGTGGAGCTTACATGCAAGATCAAGAGGTTGGTTGGGTATTGGATTTCACTTGGCACCTCATATCAGTCATGCTTAATGGACACGCAATGCACGCCACGCTCATGTTATTATTTCATCTAACCCGGAATCAGACGTTAACTAGATTTGAAACCTAGGAAAATTGTAGACCGTATTGAGTCGAAGTTTAATATAAGAGTATCCTACATGAAGGCTTGGGATGCAATGAATTATATGTATTTAACAATCCTTGTATTATGACAAAAAAATGGGGGCTGACGTAATAAGTTACACTTTCGCAACTTCAAAATTTATATATACGCAAAAACTGCGGCTACCCGGTCAAGATTCGTCAAAACCTGTCAACATAAAAGTTGTAGAATTTTTTATCCCCTTTCCAACGATACCAACCATGTAGAAATCCGACAACAAATGAGCTTGATATGGTCAAAAAACAGAAGCTGTTAATTTCATTTTTTTTTAAAAAATAATTTTATCGCTCATGGGGCCAGTCCCGATCGTGGCCTCACTGATCACACTACTATTTTAAATTTTTTTGAACGGTTTAATTAGCTAATTACGGTTTTAATTAGGGCTAATTTAAAAATTAAGCCGTCGGGCGAGCGGTTTTAGGGAATTATATTAGATTTAGGTTTTTTAAATATATTTTTTATCGCTTAGTCAACTTTAATATGAACTTTATGCTGCCGACCTCAATATAGGCTTAGTCGAGTTTAAAATGAACTTTATGCCGCCAACCTCAATATAGGGTTGATATATATATATATATATATATATATATATATATATATATATATATATATATATATATATATATTGATTTAAGGTTATTTCGATATTTCGAACACAACGACGCAGTTTGTTTTGCGATCGGAGGCCGTTTGGTTCAAGTGGGCATCAAATTGGGTTGATTTCAGCTCAAAATACGCGTTATCATTTCCGACCGCTCGATTTTCGCAGATTTATCAGAATTGAGTGTGAATAGTCTTACTTTATATATTTCAACGTTTCAAAACTAACGGCTTAATCAATTTCACGAACGGAAGTCGTTTGGTTTACGTCGGCGCATCTTGATCTCGATATATGTGTAAACGCGTTGACGACTCAATCGTTTGATCAGTTGATTATTAGGTTGTGCAATATTTATATTTTGACCAGTTTCGACGTTCTAAACGTAGTGGAAAACTCCATTCGTCGATCAGAGGTCATTTCGTTTGATTTTGGCAACGTCTAGTGCATTTCAGCCTCGATTTACGCATTGTCACTTCCGATCCTTCTACATTTGAGCAGACTCATCCGAATTGAGTGTGGACAGTCTCATTTTATAGTTTTCGTTGTTTCGAAGCTAACGCACAATCAATTTTGTGAACGGGGGTCGTTCTGACATCGTGTAGCTTTCCGACTCCGATATGCGTGTTAGCACATTGATAGCTCGATCGCTTAATCGATTGATCGTTAGATTATGCAATATTTATATTCTGACCAATTTCGATGTTCTGATCGCGATGGTGAAGTCCGTTCTTTGATCGGAGATCATTTGGACTAATTTCGGCGATGTTTGACGTATCTGAGCTCCGATTTGTGCTCTAAAGCATCCGAAGTCGATCGAATTCACCTTATAAACTCAATTTGGCTTATGTAGCATATGTGAAGGTCAACATGTTGCCATGCTAAGGCCCATATTTTTAAGATACTAAAATATTTTATTTAAAAATAAAATATAAATAAAATAAAATAAAATTTTCAAGTGATCCCAAATTGCCCTTAAGCTTTAATAGGAATTTCTATCATAAAATTTGATTACACTAATGAAGATTAGAGGGTAAAGAACAAGAAATTTGCAGTTAAAAATTGCACTCAATTGGAAAGTATTAAATTTAAAAATTCTAAGACTAACACACTATTAATGAAGATAGTTATATAATAGTGGATGAGTGGTCTTGATTGGGCCAAAGCAGTCAAATGATGGCACTAAGATAATAATGATTGAACAAAGTCAAATAGACAAAGATAAAAGGCAACAATAATTGAGCAAAGATGTAGAATAATAATAATTGGACGATGACAATTACTAGTCCTGATTGTAATAATACTCTAAATGTTTTTAGATCTTAAAGTTCTTCGATTATAAGCCTCCCTTATGTTGTGAGTGATTTTTTATAATTTCATAGAGTAAAATTTTAATAATTTAAGCAAAAAATTCAAAACACTCATTTAGATTGCCCTTGTTGATTTATTTGCTCATAAAATATTTTTTCAATATTTAAGTACCTTTATAAGCTCATATTTGAGTGATCATAATTTCGTTAGATTCCACTTATTGACATACTCACTTTAAACACAAAGATATAAAATTTGAAGATCATTAATTTAGTCCCTCAATTAATATCATAATATTTTTAATTATATTTTAACTTATTTGTATTTAGATGAAATAACTTTGAGTGTCAATATATTTATCTTATCGAGACATTTTATTCAATAATAAAGTTATTGAAATCGACGTTCGAATCATCTCAAATTTAATTCTGAAAGTTCGAAATAGAGTTTTGCCTCGAGATCCGTGCAAATCAAGTAAAACTTTAGATAATGTAATCATTATCTCACCTTGGCCCTTGTTATTATCCTGACTACTAATATACTAACATGATCGTTATCTTCGTGACTGGCTGTTGTGATCTCTCAATGAGTAGATTTAAAGCACTATCAATTCTGTAGGAAGACATAAAACATAGAAGAAGAGATTCAGTAAATTCACAAACACCAAATACAAAGCTTGACAATATTCCATCATTTTCCTTATGAAACTTAAACTGTGATAAAAACTAAAACTAGAGAGAGAAGACCGAAATCGACAGTGGCACACAAATAAATAAGCATTTAAAATATATTAATGGCTCAATATTTATGTTTTCTTCAAAAAAAATAGAAGAGACTCAAATACGCTGTATTGATCACTCAGCATAGTTGCTGAAAATTTTTGTGAGGAATTGGCACAACTCTTTGGGCTTCAAAAGCATCATCATATGATCAGCTTCTTTGATCTCCATCATCTCTTTCACTAGACTGTTCTCTATCATCCAATGCTGAAAATCTGGAGTAAATATGTAATCTTCCCCACATATGATGAACACTTTATCCACAGATCTATATCTCTCCTTTGAGAATGGTGACTTATTGCTCAAATCATCTTGAAAAAGTGATGCAGGCCTCACCATTCACCATCATATTCGTCAAAGTCAAATCCTGAACAATAAAGTTAGGATTTTTACAAAAAATTATTACTCAAATTTATAATTTCTAACAAAATCAACAGCAAGTATTCTTGTTTCCAGTAAAAATGTCACAATCTTCTATCTGGAAAAACAAATTTGTATTTTTCCTCAAACAAATGTTCTATTGAATAGAGCCCATATGATTAATTCTAAATTCACAGATAAATTACCTCGAAGGAGTAATTTTGGTAAAAATACTTGGCCAGAGTTTAGGATGAAAAGTCGAAATAAAAAATGGCTTAGATCTTCCTGGAATTGAAATGCTCTTCATTTCAATATGAGTATATTTCTCTGGAAATTGCACAAAATGCTGCTTGAATAAACAATTAAAATAAGTTAATCCAAAAAGAAAAAAAGAAAAAACTTAGTTCAACATATACTTAAAACAAGTTTTCAGATTACAGCTACTGTTGCATTATTGCAGCTTGCTCTATATAATTAATTTTTTTTGTGATAATGAAAATATCTGCAAATAAATAATTTTGTGAAGATTTGGAGTCCATGTAAGCGAGAATAGATTTATTTATGTTATTTTAGTAGTGATTTTTAGATATATATATATATATATATATATATATATATATATATATATATATATATATATACACACCTGTTCGAGGATATAAAAAAGAGAATGAAGAGTGTCAGGCATGATCGCAATGACAAAAATAGCAATTGCAATCTTTTCACGGAAGGTATCCATTGTTTTAGCCAAGCTTAATCCACCAAAGTTTTGGCCAACTAATGCTACCTTTTCTCCTTCAACCACTGAAGTCATCAAATTCATTAGTGGCTCGGCATACTCATCAAAGCTGGAGACATCTTCACCTATCTTTCGTGGATCAGAGTTGCATGCTGCAAGATCAACTGCCGTCACTGAGTATCCCTGAGCCCTCGACATGACTGCCACCTTATACCAACATCAGACATCATGACCTTTTCCATGAACTAAAATGACTTTAAGACCAGTCTCTTCTTTCATCTTCTCTTCTTCTGATCTGCTTCTCTTGCGACTCATTCATGTCGTTCATATATCTTTTTAAAACTTTTTTATTTGTTTATGATGGTTATTTTATCAATTTTTATAAAATTTACGTAGAAATTCATTGTCTTCATTAAATATTAAGTTCAAATTCAAACATTTTAGCGTCAATGAATCTTTTTTTTCTCTGGGAAAGCGTCAAATGATTCTGAAAATACCTTGGAAGATGTGAAAATTTCTACAGGTACAGCAAGGACATTGTCTTTTCAATAAGCATTATACAATTGTATTGACTAAAGATTTAAAACGAAATTTTCTGAACATTGAATGGTCCGCACGTAATAAATAACATGCTGTTTCCTTAATTGACTTCATCAATATTTGCTTCAGATTCTTTATTATTTTTTGTTTTGTTTTTGTTTTTATGGCAGATGCTCAGTGGAGAAGCGTTATATATCAAATGGCACTCTCATGATGCCTAACAAAAAAATATTAGGCATAATATTAAGGTATTCAGATTAATATTATTTAGGGGAGTAAATAAATCTAATTAATTTATAAATTAAGTTAAATTTGATTAGATAAATGACTCATAAGGAGAATTCAATGAGCTAACAAGCTAAGCTCAAATCAATTCTAACTCAACTTATTTGCTCATGAGCCAATTAGATTAATAAATATTAATATAAAATATATTAACATTTAATAATTTAAGTATACAATCATTAAAAATATCTAAAAATTATATCTCATTCTTTTATACCATATAAATTCTTATTAATTTTATTCTAATTTTTTAATTTATTATTTTTTTAATCATAACGATTATTTAGAATATAATTATTTTTTCTCATCTATACTAAAGAAGTTGGCTGGTGATCTAATTCGAGTTCAAAGTTAATTAATTAACTAAGCTCAAATCTTTTGGAGGTGAGTCAGCTCAACTCAACTAAGAAGTTTAGTGTTCAAGTTCTTGCACATACATTACGTGTGTGAGTTTACAATTAAATTAGCTCAAATGTCCCAAAAAAATAATCTCTCTCTCTCTCTCTATATATATTTATCATGCAATTTTGTAAATATTTATCGAGCATCAAATTAATTTTGAGTTAGTTGATTCAATCTGATATAACAATAATTGAAAAGAAAATGAATCGATTTGATGATTTAGCTTGTCATTGGTTCACTTAATTATTATAATTCCAACAAAATTTAAATAGAGAACACTTTAGTTTTCTAATAAACTATTTTAATACTTTTTTGGAATATATATATTAAAGCATCTTAGCAGTAGAAATTTTGACTTTCAATTAAGAGGTTTGGGTTCAAATCCTTGCATATATATTATGTATAAATTTGCAATTAAATTTATCCAATTCTCTCTAAATAAAAACAATATGCAGATCGATCAAGTACAACAAAAACTACAATTATTCAATTTTGAGGGGGGCGAAAAGCATAATAATATCCCAAAAACCTTTTTGAATAAATTTGTACATTTAAGTCTAATTTTTTTAAATATTTAAAGTATATGAACACCGACTATAACTTAATTAAATCCACCTCACCACAAGTGCCATCTTCCGTGTAATTTCTAATTTTATTTTATCTAACTAGTAATAAATAAAATCATCTTTTAAATATTTTAAATTACCTCTCAAATCATGAAAAGACATCTAAACAAGCATTACATGAACAAAGTCTTTCTAATAAAAAAATTACAACTATTAACAAATAGAATTTCTAATAATTAATCAGTCACGCTAATGCTGTTAATTTATGTATTATGAGAGACGATACCATATAATTATTCAGAATAAATTGGAAAAATTAGGAAAACCTTCTTTGGTTTAAAATATGGGTATTTGATTTATGTAATATTCTGATCAAGTTTGAAATAACTTAAATGTTTCAATAAATAGAATAGATTTAGGTCAAACTAAAAATATTAATTTATTCAATTAAATTTTCCATATTAAATTATATATTTTTATATTTTAATGATTCATCTCATCTAAATTAGTTAATTGTATTCATTTTAGATTGAGTTGATAATAAATTGTCACCTCTTAGGTTTATGTTTTGTTGGATTGAGTTGAGTTTTTTAATTCATTTATGTAGGCTCAAAATTGCCCGACCTCTCGCAAATGAAGAGAGTATGATTTATGTGTCGATATAATTTTCAGAAGGCAGATGGAATAGTAGATAAGGACTACCCAGAGATTCCGTCCTCATTTTGTGAGAACTTTAGATCCGGCTCCAGGTTTCCTATATGCGCAAGCACTTATAGTTAATTGTCCCTCTCAATACTGAGAGAGAGAGAGCTTTCGATTAAGGCTAGTCGTTAGATCGTTGAATGCGTAGCATATAGTAGCAGTCTGTGGAGTTTTAGAACTTAGATTTAAAATTTATGAAATTCATCATCATTAGCTTAAAGCGGGTGGTTGGAGGAATGATGACGTGCGTGATCTAGATCTCATGGTTCCCATCCCGTCGCGTCCTGTCTACTTAGTCGAGGAGGTAGTCAACAAAACGACCGAATGATCCTTATCAACAACAGAAGACGTTCGCCCAAGAAATCCTTGATTATGCTTATTAGCAATCCTTCAATTTAGAATCTCTTTATGCATCCTTTGATTTTCTTTAATTTACTTGGAGTGGATTATATTTAAAGACTATCTTAATTCCAAAGAGATTTCTTGTGCTTTGATTAGATATTCAATCAGATCATCTTTCACATCAATTAAAATGAGGTATTGCAAAGCTTATGTTTATCACCAAAATATTGAACTCATTTCAATTATTTCATGGTCGAATATCTGAATATATTTCAAGATATTGCATGTTTCAATTAAAAATGATTGAAATTTTCTTTTGATTATCTCAATGTGAAATCCAAGATAATTCAAATATTGAGTGAGAGATGTTTATTCATTTGAGAGCACTTGACTAATTCTTGATTTCAGTTAGATTTAAATTTTGATAATTTTGTTTATTTCAAAATTTAGCAAACTCAAATTAAATTTTAAACTAATTTATTTGAGTTGTCAATATAAAATTGATAAAGTTTTGGCAAGATTCACATCATTCGGGTTCTACATCTAACATTTTATTTACTCGCTATGCCTATCATATGAGAAATGGTGTCAAATAATACCAAGTCTTCATGCCAAGCCCTATTGAGCATTAGTGAGATCTTCAATCACCTGCATGTAGCAAACATATATAATTTTCACATATTTAAGCCTCCTCCTTTTTTTTTTCTAAGTCCTAGATTTAGTCAAAATTTTGCCAGCATTTCGGCATAAGAGCTGTATCTAATAATTTTTGGCTTACCCGGTATATCCTAATGAGCATAACGGCGCTTCACATTTCTTTGACCCGCTATGCCCTATCGCATTATAGGCTTGAAAAAATAAGTGCAAGCACATATATGCAGATAATTTCCACACACATTCAAACCTAATCAAAATTACAAAATGATGAATATCAGCTTCTCTCAACTCATTCCCACAAATATAGCGTTGCTTGCACAGTATGTCCTCACATTTGTCCAAGGCATCAAATAACTTGACTACAACCTCATCATAAGGCCCTTGTTTCTTAGCAAACCCACACTTATATACCCCATTGTTTAGGTGAGAGGGATACAAGTCCAAATCAGCATTTCTTGCTGTTTCGTTGAACTCTGAGTTGAACATGCAGATTTTTTCTGAACTCTCATTATTCACAATTATTTTGAGTTGCTTATCCCAAAGGACAGGGACAATATATTTTGCTGAATAACTTAAACTTGCAAGCTCATAAAGTTCCTTAATACTTCTCGCTCCATTCAAAGGATCGAGATCGGCACCTCGTTCTTCTGTGCTTGAAGCAGGAAAGATCCATCCCATAAGGTCATCAGTCTCATTGGTCCTTTCCCATTTTGTTTTAACTACCATGTAATCTTCTCTAGTGGAGTCTCGGTTCCTCTAACCTTGTCCACATAAGGGTTTTTGGTGGAGATTCCGGCTAGTTTGGAAGCCTGGACCGATTGTCGCATAGAAGGAGCCTGACATTACGCCTTCGCGGAGAGGGAAACAAGATCGTCGGATTAAGAAATGATTCTGATCTCCTCAACTTCCTCTTCCAACTCTTCAACATCCTTGAGGATACCAAACCGAAAGGCTGGGTGAATGGAAGACTTGTCCTCGTTAGATATGTTGCTGGAATCCTCAACATTGAGGACAGAGGTGGAATCCTCAACATTGAGGATGGAGGAGTTCGATGCCCGGGAAACATCCATCTGGCCATCGTCAAATCCTTCTTGAATGAGCTTCTTCCGTGCCATCGACGACTTAACAAATGATGTCATGTTAAGATCCAACATCATCTCAGAAATGTGAAATTTCCACGTTAGCTAGTTCTTTTATTCTACAACTCCCCTTCTTCGGTAAACAACTAGTCCAAGGGGAACGGAAATGACCAAGACCCTCCCCCTCAAGAAAAGATCTGACTAGTGATTGCAAACGAAGAAGGAATCATCAACCCCGAAGAACTCATAGCTGACGGCGACTCTCGATCACCAAAGGAAGAAAAGATGCAATTAACAAAAAGCGAATCAGCGAAGCTTGCTTCAGGATAGTGATGTGCTGGCGGCGGAGCCAAAGATTGTCGGCAAGGTTGGAAAGCACCGGTAACCAGGACGTGATAAAGAAAGCGTCAAAAAGAAAGCCGAATTGGCGGACAAAGTGTGGGCGGAGTTTCGAACGAGAGGAGAAAGAGGACCTAACCGTTTTTGTGGTTCCTCAACTGAACGAAGAGAGGGAGAGAAGATCATGTGACCCTTTTTGAGATTGAGGAGTTGCGATTGAGGAGTTTTGGAATGAACGAGCGGGAGAGGTTGTGCGAAGGGGAGCAATTTTTTTTTTTTTTTTTTTTCATTTTTTTATTTTAAGGAAGTCGAACAAGCGAAGGAGTGGAATGAATCCAATCAAGCGAATAAGATGTAGGTAGGGAAGAGGGCTTTCAAATTTCTTTCTTTCTTTCTTTTCTTTTTATTTTTGTTTTGTTATTATATGCTATTTTTCCTCTCTTTTTTATATTATATTCCAAGAAATGGAATATCAAAGAGGGACAACAAATGCCCAACAAATATGATACGCGCATAACGCAGATTATATTTATTGTGAGCTAATTTACGGACTCCTAAGTGTAGCTCATTATTTTCTCCCTATTTATGTTTTGTCATGTTGTTACCTATGTTCTTATATGTATTTTCTCGATCATTTGATAGGAGAATGTTTAGCTGGAGGAGATCTGATGACTTATCTACTAGTGAGCCTGGCGAGAAGGCTATTTGGCTGGAGATTAACAGACATGATCCTCGTGGAGATGCTGATATCAGGGATAGGATTAAGTATCACACCAATATGTTGAGATGATGTGATCTTTACCAGGGTTTCTTTGCACGTTCTCTCCATGCTTCCTGACTGTACTTCAGACTCTTTTGCCTCTGAAAATCCCGCAGATTGAGTGGCTACCAATAACCTAAAATGCAGGGACTTCAATCCTCTGGATAACACAATAGCTCAGGTCAGTTTGGATATTGTGATATTTTACCCGCTCGACAACATTGAGGTGAGCAGACATTTGAGCCACCGTGAGAAGCCACATACTTGCTTTGAGATTCATCTGTTGGCAGGATTCTTAGTCTTCCACATGGATACGTCGCATGGGCTAGGTATGTCTTGCAGGGTCACAAAGATACTTTATGAACTGCTGGCATTTATGAGGTAGTATATGTTTCTTTATTTGATTTTGGAGGCATGCCTTTTTCTTGGGTTCTGGCGGTTATGAGTTTTGGGACACTAGCGAACACTTATTGGGTTGAGGAGGAGCTACACTCTAAGATCTAGAGGCTATGTCAGGCCTTCCAGCGTTTGGTTATCATTATAATGAGTATGTTCCGCCTGATGAGGAGTTATTTTGCAGGTAGCCTTCAGATGATAGTGATCGACGAGGTAGGTTAACCATGCCACCTGTCTATATTGATCTTCTGAACCACTATCACCAAAATTTCAGAATGATCTAGATGATCACAGGCTACATTGCCAGTGAGTGCATGGATTCAAAACTTCTTACAGCATTTCTTCTAGTAGTTCAACATTTCTTCTCATTTGCTTTCTACTTAATTTTTCTCCATAAGAGGACGCTTCAGCATCATACCTTCTTAGTGCGAAAGGTTCAAGTGCATGATAGGCATGACTGCAACTTTATGCCCAGTGAAGTTTCCTTGCATGACTAGCACCTCAGAAAGACTCAATCTTTCAATACAAAAGCTCTCTTCAAGAACCTCGAGCGAGAACCATTCCAATTGTCCTCCTCCCCTACATAGGTTGGTGTGTACAATATGGATGTGCTTCAGGTAAAGGATTATTTGCAACAGTAATGGCTGGGAAGTCTACACTACCAAATTAAATATTAGCTTTAACATCCCTAGTATTGATTATAGCATTAGCCAAATGGATATTAGCTCTGCGACCTAGCTGGATGATGAACGGTGTGTTCTGAAGATTCATTAATATAGAGAGCAAAGAGATTAGTCATAAGGACATAATTGGCTTAGATTTAGTTTCATTGATAATTAGCTCTCTTTTTTCTTAATTTCAATTTTTTATTGTATGCAACTATTACTATACTTCATATTCAACTAGCCAAAGATGGAAAGAGAAACATATCCTTAGCGGAGTCGTAAGAAATCTATGGGCTTCAAAAATTTGCTACCAACCTCTCGATAAGAGAGTAAATTAAATATCAGTTAAATTTTCAGAAGGCATATGGAATAGTAGATAAGACACTACCTAGAGATTTTGCCCTCATTTTTGAGGACTTTAGATCTAGTTCCAGGTTTTCTATAGGCGCAAACACTTATAATTAATTACCTCTCTCGATGCTGAGAGAGAACCTTCGATTAAGGAAAGTCGTTAGATTGCTAAATGCATAGCGTATAGTAGCAGGATGTGGAGTATAAAATTATGAATTTATGAAATTTATCATTTCAACTTAAAGCGGATGATTGGGGAATGATGACACATCCGATCAAGATCCCATGGTTTTGTCATCCCGGGCTATCGTAGTTCTTTGCCTACTTAGTCAGAGGAGGTAGTCAACCCAACCTTACCGAATGATTCTTATCAGCAGCCATGGGTTACATCATCTAAGGAGACCTTATGAACTTGGGGTGGTTTTGTCTAAGGGAATAAATACAAGTCAACCTTAGCTAACATAGGAATTTTTGCCCAATCAAAATACATTCTAAAATTCGCAGCTGAAAGAGCAAAGCCGTTGAGAAAAATATGGTCTAGTGACCATAATTTAGTGTTGTCGTTTTACAACAAGCCACCCAATTAGAGGGCTCTAATCGTAACAGCCATTTATGTGGTATCATTTGTGACAAAATCATGCGACAGAGGACACAGGCCATGTCCTTACGGGCTTAAGATTATTTGAGTGTGTAAAAAGTTATGTATTTGATTAGACATTGGCTTTTTGTGAGCAATTTTTTTAAATTTATCACCCTCGATAAATGATTGCAGATGGGTGGATGGATTTACTTAAATTAAAAAATTATTTTTATTTAATTTATATATTTTTAATTTAAATATTTGATCATTTTATAATTGATTTAAATTTGAATATATAAAGATTGATCATTTAAACCTTAGTAGTAATAGCCTTTTGGTCACATGACTATTGTTGGCTAATAGACCATGTCAACTCTGCCTCTTTTCTACAGAGAATCGGGTCTAAATTCTTAAAATTTATAATCCTCTAAACCTTGTCAACTCTAGCTTGAGCGTAGGGGATCGAGTTTGAACTTTTCACTTGGGAGCTTGAACTTGAGAAGCCATATCAATAAGTTTATGTTTATGTTTTGTAACTATATGACAGAATTAACTTCTCAGATTTTACTAAGTTAAAATTTTATAATATTATAATTAAATTTTTAGATTTTGTTAACCCAGACCCAGTCTTAGGACCAAACAGGGAATCAACCCGCATAGCATCTTCAACACTAAATTTTAGAATTTATCATAGTGTCATGGCCCATGCAGGTTATTTAATTCAATATTGATTTAAGTTTAAGAGATTTGAATAATATTGCTTATTTCGATTGAGTTTTCATTGCAACTATAAGATTTTAGATGAAAATTTGATAGCATTTTGATAGCCTCTCGTCCCCATATACGGGCTACAATAGGGGCTCAGATTGCCCACCATGCCAAGAAAGGTATGTATGGGTGGTGTAAACACCATGGCCGAATATGTCATCCCACCATGCCAAGAAATGCTTGTATGGGTCTCTGAAATACCTACATGTAACACTGATTTCTCACCATGCTAAGAAAGACATGTATAAGTACTTATATATTTGCATTATCAATTTAAATATCAATTTTAAGTTTATAGTTGATTTTATATTAATTTGCTTAGGCTCCTTTTGGTAAAATTTGGCAAGATTTTGAAAAGATCCTGTGATAGGCTTCTTCACAGATGATGGTCTTCCCACCATGCCAAGAAAGGCATGTATGTGTGGTGTAAATACCACGACTGAATGTGCCATCCCACCATGATAAGAAAGGCATGTATGGGGCTCTGAGGTACCTTCATGAAACACATATTTTCTTACCACGATAAGAAAGGCGTGTACGGGTACTTATATACCTACCTTCAACCTAGACTCCAAATACCCTTTTCTTATTTTTCCTAGGCACTCTGGATTCAGACAAAATTTTGGCAGCATCCCCATAGGCGGGAGATTTCTACTGAAACTAGTCTTCCCACCCATCTAAAAAGATGCATGGGTGGTGTTTTGCAACACTACAGCCATGAGTCTCCTAACCTGCTCATCTAAAAAGATGCCCATAGGCTCTTCAGGTACCTATTAGAAAACTCAGCTTTGCCACGCCAATAAAGATGTGTATGGGTACTTATACACCCATAAGAAAGAAATTTTATACTTGTGAGAAAGGAGGACGTGGTGACCGGGGTGCCCGAGTGTGAGCCTGCGAGGGGCGTGGTGCGTCTGTGGTGCTAAATGTGAGAAGGTCTTGGGTGCAAATTACACGCATCGTGTATATGCGTGGTGGTGTGCAGCGTGCGTGCGGGAGGACATACACTGTAACATGGAGACAGGTTACTCGGTTTACATGGACGCAAAATAAGGTTGCTCACGGCTTCGCGGGAGGACCAGAACGGGCGTGAGTCATTATTCTGAAGAATGAGAGAAATTTGGCTGAATAGGAGTTTTGGTTAGGGTTATGTATAAGTAGGTATTTATAGGAGTCTCATTTAAGTGAAAATTAACCATAATTGAGATATTTGTATCAATATTATTACATGGGCAATATATATATGTCAATTTTAGGTTATTCTGCTATTCCAAATGCAACGGTGCAGTCCGTTTCTATTGACCTTCACATATGTGCCATAAGTCGAGTCAAGCCCATAAGTCTAATTCTACGGACTTTGGAAGCGATAGTGTGCAAATCGGGGCTCAAAATGCATTGGACGTCACTGAAAATAGTCGAAATGACCTCCGATTGATGAACATATTTCTCCATCGCGTTCAGAATGTCAAAATTGGTCAGGATATAAATATTGTACGACTTAATGATTAACTGATCAAATGCTCGAGTAGTCAACATGCTTGCACGCATATTAGAGTCAGGAAGCTAAGATGATATTTGAACAACCTTCGTTTATGAAGTTGAATGCACCGTTAGGCTCAAAACATCAAAGTCTATCAAATGAGACTGTCTTCGCTCAGTTCGGACGAGTCTGTACAAATGTTGAGTGATTTGAAGTGACACCGCATAAATCGAGGCTGAAATGCATAGGAAGTCATTGAAATCAAATCAAATGATCTCTGATCGATGAACGAATTTTATCATCATGTTCAGAATATTGAAATTGGTTAGGATATAAATATTGTATGACTTGATGATCAATCGAGCAAGCGCTCGAGTCATCAACGCTCCTACACGTATATCGAGATCAGGAGGTACCGATAAGGATCAAATGACCTACGTTCATGAAATTGATCATGCCATTGGCCTCGAAATGCTGAAATCTATTAAGTAAGACTATTCGCACTCAATTCGGATGAGTATGCGTGAAAATTGAGCGATCGAAAGTGGCGACGTACATTTTGAGCTGAAATTGACCCAATTTGGCACCGACTCAAACCAAACGGCCTCCGATCGTGAAATGGATTGTGCCGTTGCATTTGAAACATCAGAATTACTTTAAATCGATATAGATATTGACTATGTGCACTTATCGGCATGAAATCCACATTAAAACCCTTTAATAAATTCAAATTTATTTAAAAAATTTTTAAATTACCCCTCATGTCCAACTGTTCCCCCCTATTTTCAATTTTCTGAAAAAACTGCCAAAAAATAAAAAATAAAAAAAATTGAAAAGTAACCACTCCCCCCACTCCTCCCTCATTCTTTCCTCCCATTTTCTCTCCCACTCTCCTTTCTCCTGTGGTCCTCTCTCTCTCTCTCCTGTCGGAAAATGAAAAGAAAAAAAAGGCAAGTTAATTCTTTCTCCCGGCTCTCGTTTCTATGATTTTTTTTTTTTGGAAAAATTTGAGAGCCGAAGCTCAATTCATTCCAAGTATAAAGTAATAAGTACAAGGACTCAAAAACAAACAGAAAGGAAAATTTGACATAACGGACTCAGAACAGAACAAGAACATCATGACACAATATGACTATGGTTAAAATAGAGCAAATCAGTGTCAAATCCTCTCCGGCAATTCACCCCACCCTCCTAGCTTCACTGGCAGCTTTTAGAAAGCAAAATAGGTCAAAAGCCTCCATAATATATCCTCGTGAATCACGGTTGCAGAGGAATGCCGGAGAAGATCAAAATAGTGTCAGCCTCCTCAAAGAGAATTGTTCCGCTTTCATCATTGTCCTTGTCAAACTTGTTTCACAGCGCCTCTTACCAAACGATATCCCACTAGCCAACCAGTAATAAGAAAAAAGAAATTCACACATGAAAAGAGAAGATCACCCAATGACTCTTGCCTAAGGATCAGCATGCTTCCAAGCTTCCAGAACAACCCTCACAGATTCCGGCCAAGAAGGTTTAAACTTCCATCTTCTAAGTTTAAACCCAATATGCGTTTTGATACGGCCAATCAAAGTAGTAATAGGTGTTTCGACCAGCAAATGAAACCTCCGGTTTCTTTCCCTCCAAATATAGTAAACCATGGATTAAGCTAAAAGCGAGATAAAGCCTTATGCTCCATTGAAGAGAATGTCTTGGACTGTTCTAATGTTGAGTTTAAAAGAAAAAAGGATCCATTGGGCAACAGTTGCCTTATAACAGACATAGAGAAGGGGCATTCGAAGAATAAATGAAAGTGAGATTCAGAGCTTTCTTTACAAAAACAACATATAGAATCGGTGCCCAAACCTCTCGCACAAAGCTTGTCCGACGTTTTAAGACCTCCCAAAACCGCCAACCAACAATATAAAGCTTGGTTAATTGCCATACCTTTGAACCACACCTCATCGACCCAGCTAGCAGGGGGTAAGTGATTAAAAAGTGTCTGTTTGAAGATTTTAATATTGAACACCTTTTGATCATTCCAGTAAATCTGATCACCTTCCGGGTAAACAACCACTTTGCAAATAAGTTCCCTGCAGTTAGGTAACAAGGAGCAAAATTCCCTAGGGAGATCCCATTCACCATTTAAAAGCACCTCCTTCAATTGAGTAAAAGGATGCATGTATGCTAAACAATTCTGCCCCATAAGTTCCACAAGAGACCGACCCTCACACCAAGGATCAAAAAGTAAAGAGTAAGATGAATTGAATCCAACTTTGAGGTTGAGGTTAGAACGGAATCTAGCTGCATGGGCTTTCAATTCTCTCCAATGGGAAGAGACCTTAGAAGAAAGTTTGTTCCATAGAGACCCATATTTATTGAAAAACCAAGAAGCCAATATAGATGATCTCTTTAGAAGCCTCAAGATAATCTTAACCTTACAAGAAGAGTATAACGTAGAACTAGAATTTAAACCAAAACCTCCACAGTCCCTAGGTAAGGTGGTTTTATACCAAGAGATAGTATGAAGTTTATTCCGTTCGCCACTATGAAAAAAGAAATTGGAAATAAGCGAGTTAAGTTTCTTTAGCACCCCCTTGGGACATGCAATTGATCTGAACCAATAAGATAAGAGCCCGTTGATGGAAGATCGAATTAATTGAAACCGACCCCCCATTGAAAGAAGCTTACTCTTCCACCCAGCCAGCCAAGAAAACAGCTTATCAATCAGCGAATTGAAATGCAGAATTTTGGAAGGACCCGTAACCAAGGGAAGGCCCAAATAATGAAAAGGGAAATTAGAGAGTGATACATTAAGCAAGATGCCAAAGTGTGAAGCAAGCCTCGATTCTTTTGAAAAGCATAAAAGAGATTTTTCTCCATTTACAGAAAGACCCATACAAGAGTGCAAAAAGTCAAGAGCCGCTTTAAGTGAATTCGCAGTTGAAGAGTTCACTCTTCCAACTACCAAAAGATCATCTGCAAATAGAAGGTGTGATATTTTACAATTACCCGAAACAAGAGGGCTATACCTTTCCATATGAACCTCTCTCTCCAAAAAATAGGAAAATAAATCCATTACCACAACAAACAGAAAAGGGGATAAAGGACACCCTTGCCTCAATCCATTGGAAGAGTGAAAATATCCTTTGATCTCTCCATTAAGAACTATAGAGAAGGGCACTCTGGTGATACAAGCCTCAATGAATGAGGAAGGAAACCCCTTGAGTCAGTCTGTAGAGAGATGCTCGATTCACCATGCTTTCCTTAGGTCAAATTTGGAATCTTTCTTGGGTTTGGAAGGAGAAAATCGAGCAGATCTCATGAGCTAGGGAAATGTTGTCGGCTATGTCCCTATCCTTGATAAATGCTGATTGAGCACAATGAATTATAGAGGGAAGCACCTTACTTAAACGAGAGCCTAGCACTTTAGCAATAACCTTATAGAATGTGTTGCACAATGAGATCGATCTGTAGTCGGATATAGTATTTGAATGCTTCTTCTTAGGGATGAGGGTAAGAAGGCTATGTTTGAATAGATTTGGAAGTTTCTTTGAGAGAAAAAAGAAATGTACTGCTTTCAAGAACTGACCTCCTACTATATCCCAATAGTAAGTAAAGAATCTAGCATTAAAACCATCGGGTCTTGGAGATTTATTCTCATTTATGCTCTGAAGAGCATTGACTATTTCTGCATCACCATACTCTGCCTCAAGCTCCTCTATTTGATCCCTAGAAAGTGTACTTCCAATAGGAGCTTCAGAAGGATCCAGATTAGAGACATGGCCTGAATTGAAAAGAGAAGCATAAAAGGATTTAATCTCTTCCACAATGTCATGAGGATCAAAGAATTAAACCATTGTTTGTCGGTTTGGAATAGCCTAATTAAATTGGGTTCTTCTCGTGTCCATACAAAAATTTTAGATCATCTTCTGCATTAGATAACCAGTGGGCCTTAGCTCTGTCTAGCCCATAAGTTCTCCATAGAGAGGAGGTTCAGATAACCATCTTTCAGCTTTTTGGTTTCACACACCAGAATAGGGTTTGTAGGATCCCTATCTAGCTCCACAAGAGTGGAGTCTAACTCTTTTTTCATCTCTTCGAGCTGAGCCTTAATAGGAATAGGATCTCTTGCCCTTAATCTCAGCACTTTTCGGGTTATTTTTAATTTTTTGGAAAAAACAAACAACGGGTCTCCAGGGATAAATCCAGCCCACACATTACGGATCAACTCCTTGAGGTCCTGATTGATAGTCCAACATGAAACGAGAATAGATTTTTAGGGGGTTTGAGAGATGTGTGATGAGAGGAGAGTGATCAGAGGAAAGGGGATTGACAGCCTTGTAATAAGAGGATGGGAATTCCTCCAACCAATTGGAATTGCATAGGACCTGATCAATTCTGGATGAGATTGGGTTATCAAGCTGCTGGTTCGACCAAGTGAAAAATAAACCAAGATTACTGTTAGCCCAGCCTTGAATGCATTCTTTAAAATCCAGTTCGATTGAAAGGGATTGGATTCCCACCACATTTCTCTTTGGTGAGCATTAAAAGTCTCCCATCAAGACCCAAGGAGAAGAGAGGTTCGATATGCTCCTCGTGGACTCCCACAAAGACAAACCTCTATCTCGGGATCATTGAAAGCATATATCCAGGTTACATAAAAAGAAGAAGATCCAACGAGTGATTTCTCCATGAATAAACTGGGGAGACCACTTTAAAGGAGTGAAATGAAGAACCGAAGAATTCCATTTGAGCCATATTCTGCCCCCATGTTGAACATCACCAGGCCTTTTCCTCCTGGGAAAAGTTTAACAACAAAAGCCTTATCGCTAAAAGATTCCAACAGAGCTTAGTTTCTAAAAGAATATCAAGGTTATTTTAATAATTGAGCAAATCCAAACGACCCACAACTAAAGACCCCTAACATTCCAAAGACCCTATTGAGACACAAGTCATTGGGAGTTGATGAGTGGGCTTCTTGCTTTCTTGATTTTATTTCACCGAGAAAAGCGCTTTAGTCGATTGGAATCCCCGCCAGGGGAGGAGAACATTTCAGCCGATTTGGCCAGAGCTAATCGATTAGGGGAGGTCGCCGCTGATCTAGTCAGCACCCCATAAGAAGAGGAGGAAGCCAGGGAAGAATCGGTAATACCAGTTTGTTGAAAAGAGGGAAGAGGAGGGTCGCTTCCTTCATCCAGAGATGGGGAATGAATCGAAGTGATTGATTCAAATGAAGGTAGAAGGAGGAAGAGATGTAGTGAGATCAAGATTTGTGGAGGGAAGATTTGTAATGATTGGTTCCGCCTGAAGGTCGACTGGCACCGGGACCGAGAGGTTTTAGGGGAGGTTGATGCCCCACGCCTCTCCCATATCTTCCTGAAGAGTTGAGAGGACAAGAAGAAGAATCATGAGAGAAAGTACAACAATTAGAACAGGCTGAGGGCTTCCAAATAGAGTCCATTCAAAAATAGAGTTAATGGAGATGGAAATGCACGCCTGCCAATCAATCAACGGGTATCCCTATTTTGTTTCGCAACCTTTGAAAACCCCTTCTCGTTCCAACATCATAGGGGAAAGCTCGACAATTTGATCCACAGTGGAATTTCAGAGACATGCTCCTTCGTGGCCCAAAAGTCCCAACTCCATTTCTGAAATATGAATGGTCTACCGTTCAAAAAGCAAGGACCGTTATCCCAAACCAAGTCGTAATCTTCTTGGCATGAGAATTTAAATAAAAGAAGTCGCCTCTAATGTCAAAAGCTCAAAGTTGCCCTTTAATTGCCATTTCCTCTTAACCGACGCCAACAAAGATCCATAAAAAGGATGCTTTCCTATAGCATGACCTACTAGAGAGAGATTCCATTCACTCTGCCCCGGGATCAGCTCTTCTTCTGAGAAAATCACTTCGTTTGAATCAAACGGAATGAAAGACAAGGAACAAGGATTACTCTTTTCATTCTGTCGAGTTAAAAGGTCTTTCCAATTACGGGTCATAGAAGGAGTGGAGGAAGGAATACTTTGCTTAGCCGGTCCCAAAATGGAACCATTTGGGGATCGAGAAGGAAGCTGAGGGAAATGCTCCATCACCGTAGATCGAGCAAGACCACGAAAAGGCGATAACGACCTCACGCGAGGCCGAGAGACCGGATAACTAAGGCAAAGGAAAAAGAAAGAGAAGTACCGAGAAGCGCCAAAAACGCCTAAAGCCCTAAAACCCAGCTAGAGAAAAGTGTCTTTTTAGGCGATTGATCTAGTCTTGAATCGATCCGTTCTATGCTTTTTTATTTTTTTCCGTCCCACGTGATCGCAAAACTCATGTCGCTTCCTCACGGACCAACCGCTCTGATCCCACTTCCGCCGGCCTAAAACGCCGCGCCACATTCGGAGACTGGCCAGCGGCGCGATCCCATGGTCTGCCATACCATCTCAAGTGACCGGCTGCGACTCGCGGCGCCACTGAAAACCGTGATTGAGAGCCGAAAGGCATCTGGAGATCTGAACTCCGCCACTTGACCGGGCTTCACGAGACTTGCCCCGGTCGTGGATCATGGGGCCGATTCCCTCCAAACCCTCTGCCCATCAGGTACTTAATCTGCAAGAAACCAACTGTCCATTGGTTGGTCCGCCATTCCATTTCCACCGAAACCCGCTTCTCACAAATTCACCGCCATTTCTTTACCAAAGTTAAAAACACTGCTCGTTCTTTCGAAAACGCGATTCACACATTAACTAAACGCCATTTCTCCATCCGGACTTACAACTGAAGCCGCACCCGAAAGATTTTGACTCCAATTGCTCGCCCGCTTCAGCCTAACCCATCTAAATTTCGCTGCCTCATTTAATCGTGAAGAACATCAAGAGACAAATTCTTCGATTTTCAGCACCCTCGCTTTAGCCATCCCAGGTTAGGTCGTAGGAAGAACACCATCAACAGGTGAATTCTTCTTTCAATTTTCAGCGCCGCACCCCTAGCATTAGCCGTCCCATTTTTGCTTCACCTCAATCGGGGGAAGAACATCATCAACAGGCAAATTCTTCTTTCGATTTTCTGGTATCGTACCCCTCACTTTAGTCATCCTGTTTTCACTTCATCGTAATCGGGGGAAGAACATCGTTAATAGGTGAATTCTTCCTTCAATTTCTGGCGTCGCACCCCTCACTTTAGCTATCCCATTTTGAGCCACATACATGTCGATAGAAATTCTTCCTTCGATTCGCGTGACACCCCTCACTGCGTCTCATTTTCAGTCACATAATCGGAAAAGAACATCGTTAACGGTGAATTCTTCGACATTGCACCCTCACTTTACGTCCCATTTTGCTTCACATCTGGGGAAAAAATCGTCAACAGGAGAATTCTTTCTTCGATTTTCGGCGTCGCACCCCTCACTTTAGCCGTTCTCACTTAAGGGGAAGAATATCACCAGTGAATTCTTCTTTCGATTTCACATCGACTCTTGCCTTACATTCCTACACTTACTAACCCCATTCCTTGTCTTGTAGTGCCAAAAAAAACCTCAGAATATATGGGAATATATATATATATATATATATATATATATATATATATATATATATATATATATATATATATATATATATATATATATATATATATATATATATATATATATATATATATATATATATATATATGCTGTGTTTCTTCTTTGAAAATCGTTGTGCTCAGAAAATGAGATGAAAAAAGCAGTCTAAGACACCTGCCACAGTGGGGCATCGGGTAAACCACCACTTCTTAGATGCCGTTCCCCCTAGATGAAATGCTGCCAAAATTTTGTCTGATTTCTAGACTTAAAAAAAAAGGGGGGTGGAATATATATTACATTATATGTCTTATTTCGGTCGAAGGCCTGTCGGCTCAGGCACGACGAGATGAACTGGTGGTCAGAAGACACCACTCACTAAGATGCACAGTAAGCCAAAATACCGATGCCTACATGGGGATGATCTTTGGGAGGTCAAATTATGTCAAATCTTTTAACATAAAAGAAAAGAGGGGGAAGGTAAAATGATATACAACGAACATAAAAGTAAAACAAAATAAAAGAAAGGTGAAAAGTACTTACAAAATTTATCTGAGTTGAATTGAAAGCCCACTAAAGTTCCTAACCGCTCCCTTTCTAATGTCCTAAAGCCAACCCTTCAAACAAATGGAATAGAATAGGAGACTCCCCCTTGACCTTATTTATAGAAATTAAAAGAAGTAATGAGCGGAAATAAATTTGAATAAAAGAGGGGGAAAACAAATTTGAATAAAAGAGGGGGAAAATAAATTTGAAAAAGAGGGGGAAAATAAATTTGAAATAAAAGAGGGGAAAATAAATTTGAAATAAAAGAGGGGGAAAATAAATTTGAATAAAAGAGGGGGGAAATAAATTTGAAATAAAAGTGGGGGGAAAATAAGTTCGAATAAAAAGAAGGGGAAAATGAGAATTACTTCGAGAGTAAATCTTCTTCTTAAAATAACATGTTAAATTATTCTTTAAACTAATAGCTTCAAAATACCTTCTTCACACAATCTACAACCCTTTGTATAAGTAGACATAATACGATATTAAATCAAAATCTACAAAAATCATAGAGCTTCCTTCAATCAAATTAAGGAATTTCATTCTAAATCATAATTTTTGAAATCAATGAAATCACTAATTAGGTGAAGTTAGCTAAGCTATAAACACATGCATGTGTTTGAACATAGAGATTTCAAGTGCAAATTTTGATGTCTAAAAAGGCTGCGCATGCTAAAATTGGAATTAAATGAAAAAAATTTGAAATAAATATCATAATTCAAACATAAAATTACCTAAATTCTTAAATACACCTGCATGTGCCCCAACACTATGCTGAATGATGAAATTCAAGTGTTTGAGAATACTGTGTGAGTTGTTTCCCGGTTTAGTCTTAGGATTGGGTCTGGGTTAGCAAAATCTAAAAATCTATTATAAGAATTTCAACTTCGGTAAAATATAGAAACTAATCCTATCGTTGATAGATCCGATCCTCTCTTAAAAGCAAATAGATAGGATCTAAAGCTCTTAATTCAAACATAAAATTACCTAAAATTATTATACACGCATGTGCCCTGACATTATCGAATGCAAAATTCAAGGATGCGGGTTGTTTCCTGGTTTAGTCTTAGGACTGGGTCCGGGTTAACAAAATCTAAAAACCTATAATAAGAGTTTCAAATTAGTGAAATATTTGAGAAATTGATTCTGTTAGGTGACAGTAGATCTAATCCTTTATTAGCAGCTAAACAAAGTCAACAAGATCTAAAGCTCTTAAACATATTCAAATTAATTAATTTTTTTAAATCAGATTAAGTAACAATCTCATATCAATCTCATAATTCAGAAATAAACACTACATAAAGTCTTAAATACATCCGCATCCCTACATTATCAATGCTTAAACTCAAGTGTCAGAGGTCGCTGAGTTATTTCTAGTTTAGTCTTGGGTCAGGTTAACAAAATCTAAAAACCTATAATAAGAGTTTCAAATTAGTGAAATATTTGAGAAACTAATTCTATCAGGTGATAGTAGATCTAATCCTCTGTTAGCAGTTAAACAGAGTTGATAGGATCTAAAGCTCTTAAACATATTCAAATTAATCAATTTTTCAAATAAATTAAGTAGCAATCTGAAAGTGCTTAAATGAAACTTTATCATTAAAAACTTAAATCCAACTCAATCTATCCACCTTCCACAACTATTTGTCAGGGGTGACAAACTAAGAAAACTCTAACTCACAAAGGAGCCAATGTCAAATCAAATATTCTGCTATGTTCACTCTCAATCAATCTCATGCCGAAGGATGTGGCCCGTGTCCTCAGTGTGGCTTGGACAAAGCTCCAGATAAAGCATTCACACCATAGTCCTCGACGGTGGTTTGGCCCCGACTCCATTATATTACGATCATGCTGCATTGATGCTCCCCAATGGCTCTGAGTGAATCATAGGTATACTTGATGGGGAAAACAACCATCTATCAGCTAAGGTAGACTTAAGATTGTCTCCTTAGACAAACACCACTCCATGTCTACAAGGATTTCTTGGATGACGTAACCCATGTATTGCTGATGAGGATCCTTCATAGTTGTCGACTACCCCTCACTAAGTAGATAGGGATCGCTGACCGGATAGAACTATGGGATTTAGATCGCACATCATCATTCCCCAACCATCCGGTTTAAGTGAAATGATAAATTTCATATCTTAAATGAAACTCCGCTACTATACGCTACACATTGATCTAATGACTAAATTTAGAAAGTTCTCTCACTCACCGGGAGGTAATTGACTATCGGGACTTGCTATAGAAACCTAGAACCGATCTAAAGTCCTCACCAAGCGAGGATGAAATCCAGGTAGTGTCTTATCTACTATTCCATCCTACGAAAATTAGACCACACTTTCAAATCACTCTCTTCAATATCAAAAAAAATTGTAGGTCGATGACAAATTTTGGAGCCTGATTTCACTGGAGGCCATTTGGTTCAAGTCGTTGTCGAATCAAGTCAATTTTGGTTCAAAATTAAGCGTTGTCATTTCCGATCGTTCGACATTCGTCCAGACTCGTCTGAATTGAGCACATATAGTCTCACTTAATAGGTTTTGACTTTTCGATGCTAATGTCCTGATCAATTTTACAAATGGAAGTCATTTGGGCATCGTCGTGGCTTCCCGACCTTTATATATGTGTAGGCACATCGATGGATTTTCTTCTTGATCGGTCGATTGTTAAATTGTGATAAATGTATATTCTGATCAATTTTGATGTTTTGATTGCGATGATGAAGTCTGTTAATCGATCGGAGGTCCTTGTGATTGATTTTAGTGATGTCTAGTGCATTGTGCACCGTCGATGTGATCGATATTCATTTGCCCAAATTGAGAATACTCATTTGATAGGTTTTGATGTTTCAAAGCTAACTACATAATCAATTTTATGAACGGAGCCCGTTTGGGCATCATTGCAACCTCCTGACCTCAATATGTGAATACCGGTGACCCCCTGATCTGGATCATTGTGCAGGATATATATTCTGATCAATTTCAACATTCTGAACATGATGGAGAAGTCCGTTCATTGATTAGGGATCATTTCGACTGATTTTGGTAATTTCTAGTGCATTTAGCCTCAATTTGTGAGTTGTTGCATCCGTAGTTGATCAACTTTGTCTTGTGAGCTCGACTCAACTTATGATGCATGCATGGAGGTCAAAAATAAACAATAATTGTGCTACTATATTTGCCTATTTGCTGCAATAAATTTTCTTGCCAAATGGAGCTATTTCTCTATTTTATTATTGTTGCATGCTAGAAATTTCATAGTGATAGAGTGAAAATCTTTAATTCTTAGTTTTACATAAAAATCTAGCACACATAGATAACTAAAGAGGGTATGGAGAATGCTAGAATTTTAACAAAAAAAAATCTAAGAAAAAGAGAAGAAATCACAGGGCCTCTTCCAATTTAAATAATTTATTTTGTATTTTAAATTATAAAGTTTCACTCTTCTCCTATAATGGATGAGATAGAATTACAAAGTTATGTATAGAAATGAAACAACAATAACCATAAAATAAGATTACAACTCAATATAGCAATGGTTAGGTTGTAATGGCCACTAGTGGCAGCGATGATTGTCAGAGGTGAATGCTGGCTATTGGTGGTGGACGGCTTCAAGCTTCCAAACATAGCACTTCACTTCTTTTACAAGCCTCCTTCTTTAATAATGAGAATGAAGTTGTATTTATAGAATTTTAAGAAGGGCATTTAGGTAACTTTAGCCCTAGTCTCAAAGTTCTCAATCGAACGATCCATATTGATCCTCTTGATACTAACTGACTAATTGAGGATTTGAATGTTTTAACAACTTTCGATTGGAGTGATCTTGTACTTGTTTGATTTCTTTCATTGAGTCACTCGATTCGATCATAAGCATACCAGATTTGAAGATCATTTGATCATGTAATTAATGTCTTGAAGTTTTTAGTTATAATTTTGAAGTTTTGATTTAAGTTTATTTGGACTCGGATTGAATTATTCTTGGTGCTAGTAGACTTATCTCACA
This sequence comes from Cymbidium sinense, assembly GCA_021442155.1. Lineage (NCBI taxonomy): Eukaryota > Viridiplantae > Streptophyta > Magnoliopsida > Asparagales > Orchidaceae > Cymbidium > Cymbidium sinense. The sequence continues at coordinate 93,291,933 of CM038220.1, forward strand.
AAAATATTTAATTTAACTATAAATTTATTAAAGTTAGAATTTGGATGATTTGTGATTTATAATGTAATATATGTTTTACTTCAAGATTTGTGCTTGATTTAATTAATTTATTGTGACATCAATTATAGTAATATACTATTAAATACATAGAAAAATGATCCCAACGAGTTCTTATCACCAAATAAAATGAGCTTGAAAATATTTCAAAAAATTTCACATGGAGTTTAAGCCGTGTAAAAAGAAAAACTACAAAGAAGAAGCAGCTTAAATCAATGGTTGCACAAAAATAAGACTAATGACGTCCCAAAATGGTTTCTTTAAGACCATATAAGAGACACGTAAGTAACCATCAATTAGCATAGTGTTTTTGATAATTTTGTCAAGGAATTCGCACAGCTCTTTGGCGGTTTCGAAAGCATCGCCATATGATGTGCCTCTATGATCTCCATCGCCTCTTTCACTTGACTGTTCTCTATCATCCACTGCTGAAAATCTAGAGTGAACACAGCATCTTCTCCACATATGATAAATACTTTATCAACAGATCCATATCTCTCTTTAGAGAATGCTGGTTTTTGCTCATATCATCTTGAAAAACTGCTGCAGGCCTCACCATTATATTCGCCAAAGTCAAATCCTGAAGAACAAGTATTATTGCTTGTTTAGCCGTTGCTAGAAGTGAGTTTTTCATATAAAAATTGAATAAAGATACTAAATTTTGATTAATCGGTAGAGATCGCTTAAGTTGAATCGTCATTTGGGAAGTATGAGATTTTATTTTGAATTATATTCCACTCATCACATCTAAATTACCTTAAGGAGCAATTATGGTAAAGGTGGCTAGCAGTTTAGGATGAAATAATAAATGACTCGATCTTCCCGAATTTCAATGATCTTTGTTTCAATGTCAGTGAATATATCTAGTGATTTCTTCGAATATTGCTTAAATATACAATTAAAATATGTTAATCGAGTGTGAAAAAAAAACTTGTTTAAACTTGTTCTTGAACGATATTTCCAGATCAAAACTGCTGCTCTATATAAGTAATTTTTGTGATTTTAGTAAGTGATGCATATACCTGATCAAAGATATAAAAAGATAATGAATAGTATCAGACTAGTATCAGACAAGAATGCACTGAAAAAAATAGCTATTGCAATCTTTTCAGGGAAGGCGTCCATTGCCTTAGCCAAGCTTAATCCACCAAAGCTATGGCCAACTAATAATACCTTTTCTCTCCTGACGGCCATACTCATCAAAGTGGAGACATCTTCCATCCTTCGTGGATCGAGCTACGCAAGATCAGCTGTTCAGTATCCACGAGACCTCAACTCACCACCTTATACCAAAACCAGGTGCCATGGCTGCCTCCACGAACTAAAATTATCTTCAGATCAGTCTGTTCACTCATCTTTAATTTCTTCTCTTCTGATTTGATCTGCTTCTTCTGCACCTCATTCATGTCATTTATATACAAGTTTTTTGAAAATTTTTTAGTTGTATATGATGGTGATTTAATTTATTTTTATAATATTTTAGTAAAAACATCATGATCTTCGTTAATTACTCGGTCTAAATTTAAATAATTTTGTCTCAGAAGATTATGAAGATGCTTTGGAAGAGGTCAAAAGATTCATACGCTATTTTAGGTAGAATTGTTCTTTCTTGTTTTTGGCTTCAGGGATTTTTCTTATGAAGATGTTCTGATGATTTTTTTTCTCATTATTGCAATTGAAGTTATTTATCTAAAATGATGATCAGAAACAAATAGGTAGATTTCATAAGCTTAATTAATCAAATATGATGAAATCGGCAAGAATTAAGTGCAATATCCTAAAAATTAAAAGTTGAAATGTCTCGATCATGATTGAAATTGAACTGACATCCATTCTTAAAATTGTCTGTATCAATGTGTTTAGAATATTAAAATTAATTAAAATTGACCTCTCGCATCAATTAATTGACATCCTATGAGTACAAATAAACTATATATGTGATGTTGCTCATCGAGTCGAGACACTATCCAAATAAACTACTTTCGATTCCCGCTTTTGAAACGAGAAAGTTATCAAATGAGAGCTTCTGTGATTAATTCAGTCGAATGTGGAGTAAACATCAAGCTCCAGAATATGATGACACGCTAATTGAGCTCGAATTTTACCTGATCAACTTTGACGTACGGCAAATCCGACAGAAATTGATCTAATGTGTTAAGATCAAATTTAACTAAAAATATTATCCATATTGTATGAATTCAATTTGGTAAATTCACATGATTTTTGATGTGATTGGATTATATAAAATAAGAATATCATTTTTGATTTGATTAAAATAATTTTGACAATAAAATATTTCAGATTAAATGCAAAATCTATTTACAAATAATGTAAATTAATTAGAGAATTAATTCCTCTTTCTAATTAATTCCCTCCCCACTGTCTTCCTCCCTCTCTCTCTCTCTCTCTCTCTCTCCCTATATATCCAAATTTCCTTCTCATTTTCTCTCCAAAAAGAGAAAACAAAATCCAATCTCTCATCCAAGAAACCAAGAAATCCTCCAATCCTAGCTTCCTCAACTTGTCGCCGTCCCTGTGCTGCAGCTGGCCATTCCAAGTGATCTCTCTCTCTCTCTCTCTGCTCATATTTTATCACGTAAGAGCCAAGAAAAAAAAGAGATTCCTCCATCAACCTCCTCCCTATTCCAAGAAATCTGAGCCAATACTCCCGTTCGGCCAGCACGTGAATTCCACCGGCCAAATCCAGCAGCCCGTCCAGCTACAGTGCTCGACCTTGCACTGTAGCACCTAACGGAGAACTCATTCTCCCAGCCGTAATCCCATTACTTTACCGAATTCAAGAAACTGAGAATCCACTCTAATCCAATCCGACCTCCTCTGCACTGTAGAACCGCCGACCGATCTCACCAAGAAACCTGACCGGATACTCCCATTTGCCCGTCAATCATCTCTCCGTCCAAGAATCAAGAATTTGATTACTTCACTCCACGAGAATTCCTCTTCCCGTCTTTGCTACAGTACTCGAACCGAACGACCCGCCCGCCGGTTTTCTCCGTCCAAAAATCCCGTAATGCTGTATACTGTAGCACCGAAAAAATTTCATTTTTTGGCCGTACGTTAAAATTTTAAAATTTAATGGGCAAAACTATTAAAATAGGATTATTTTAATCGTAATAAGTAATTTAATGAATTTTTTTTTTAGCAAAATAGGTCTGTCCTCGAACGGATGACCGACGGTGCATCACGTCGTCGTCGCTCATGACGACTGGTTTTTTTTTTAAAACTAGGGCATATTTTACATATGAGTCATACATGTGAATCTTAGAACATGGTATTATTGAATCATAACAAAATTTTCTACAACTTTCATAGTTGGTAAAATTTAAGATTGTGATATCGCCAGTTTACAAATGATGCAAAAAAACCGCGCACCGAAATAAATTTGAGCCGTCAGATTTTGCTGTATTGAGTCATACATTATCGAATCTAGCAAAATTGATATCATTGAAATCGTATAAAAATTTTCTACAACTTTATGTTGGTTAAAATTTATAAATGACCATGCACATCGTTCTCTTATTATAAGTATTTTTTAACAATTTATTTTTGTTAATTATTGCAATTATTCTAATTTTTATATATTAAATGTTAATATAATTATCTGAGCTTTCTTTCTTCACTGTAAATGCTAATTATGGCATGATTAATTAAAAAATGTATTTTAATCTTTTTAAGGATGATAATGTGAAAAATATAAAACTATCTGAACTATTCACAATAACAAAATGGTGATTTAAGTGTGTAATAAATTCAATATGAGACTCTACGTAGAATAAATCATTTCATAGAGTATATCTTTATTACACTATTAATTGTTCTGTAGTACCTCCGATCTTGACAAGTATGAAATAATAATTGCTAATTACTAATCCCCATCTTTCACTTTTGTAGAAATGGATCTACAAAGCACTCCTTTCACCATTCAGCTAGGTCGTGGTGCGAACATCTACCTAGCCAACGCCATCATCAACACTGGAGATGTCGGGGCTACCATCCAATTTGGTAGCTTAAATTTCCCGGCTATTGTAGCTGCAACTCCTGAAGTACCCACTCGTGGTACATTCGTCTGAGGCCATGCTGGAAGGCCTCAAGTTACTGAAGCTCCCACTAGCCATGCGCCAACCGCCACCAACACCGTCAAGGAGTTCTCTCGACAGAGAACTTCAATTTTCAAGAGGCTAGGTCAATTGAGCTCCATTGACAAAAATAATCGTCAAGGGACAAACTTTGTCTTTAATTCCTCGTGGTACAACCATCTCATCGAACCTGCACGGAAAGCATGATCATGAAGCTTCCTCATTAAGAAGCAAATTAACCAAAAGATAGAGAAGAAGGAGAAACACTGAGCTGAGGGCTCAACAGATCCCCTTTGAATGACCTAGTGAGCAAGCGATACTGATGCCGGAAGCGAATATTCCTTCCCACAACAACTTTGATAATCTAAAGTGGGTAAAGAGGAATAGCTCTACTAAAATAAAGCAGTCCTTCTAGAAGAACAAACCACATCAAGCTCCACCACCTCAGAGGAGATAGCCTGAAACACTGTTTGCCAAAATACATAAAGTTCTTAAAGTATCCAAGGACAGAGGCCTAATGAAAAGAAGATTTCAGAGGCCTATGGTGATGAAAATACTAAAGCTCCACCAAGAAAGTTTCCATCTCTCCTGATAACTGCCAACAAACCCATTATACTTCACATGGTGAACATCTGAACGTGAAACTTCCAAGAATCTGTTGTCGAAAGGTCCCGATGAAAAGATAAGAAAATATGGAGGCCAAGGCCCCGTAATGAAATCCTGAAGAATAGAAGAGGTGTGACATCTGATACATATACTCAGAAATACACCTTAAAATCAACTCATCAGAAGTGGATACCCAAAAGAAAGGATATCACTGATGAAAGATATAATGTTCGACACCCTCGAGAATCCTCAAGGGGATCCCATCATCGATCAGTTTCACCCCTACAAGAGAAGGTTGAGGTTGATCGTGGTCCTTTAGTAGAAGAGATACTTGTTCCGAACACTGAACCAGAGATTCATTGGAAACGCCGAATCGTCAAGTGTGAAGAAAATAATGAAGAAGATTCTATGGAAATAGAAGTCATCTATATGGTCAGCAATATAGATGAACTCTCCGCTCAGCACCATCAGCATCACCACAAATCCAGGGAATCTGAACCTGAATTTGACACTTATGAAGCAAATAGAGGATGAATCTGATCTTTGATGAAGAAGAAGAAGAAGAAGAGCAAAATGAGAAAGAAATCACGGGTGTCGAAGCTGTCTATATGGTCAAACCAAGAAATGACCAGCTTGGTACACGCTTTTATAATCAGTGTCGTCGTACAACCTTAACAACACTTGTCTTTGCAAATGCACAAGGAGAAGGGCAATCAAGTTCCTTTCTTGAAAATGAGCAAGGAGCAGAACAACAATAAGAAATAGAAGAAGAAGAAGAAGAGCCTATACTGATTAACGCCATGGCACTAGCTAGAGAGAAAAGAGAAATGCAGCATCAAATGGAGGTTAAAGACAAGGAGATTGCACAGCTTGGTACCAAAATGAATGATATGATGGTACAAATGAATATCATGATAGAGATGTTATAGAAGAATATCATATCACCTGTTTAATATGCTAACTGTAGTTAACAATGCAACTTTATATACCACCACTGTGGTACCTCAAGCTACAACATCATGCCGCATGAAGCAAGGGATGAAGTTAACCAAACACCTCCAAATGACAATTCAAAATAAGCTAACACCAGAATTATACCGCTCAACTAGAAATAATAATCAATGAAAAGATAAAGGCATAGCCTTAGCTTGAAAAGTGAGTAGTCGCCTTATTCAGTGAATACACGCGTCGAAGGTTACTCAACCAAATTCAATACTTTTAACGGGCTTGGTAATCCAAAGCAGCATATGGCCTAATTTAAGGCTACTTGGTAACAGGAGGGAATGATGCACCGCTGGCCAATTGACTTAACGCTTTTGAATGGCAGAATCGCCAAAATGATTTAGTTAAAACATTTGTTGAATTGAAAAATATATTTGTGAAGAGGTTCACCAGTGCAATCAAGAAAATCACAATTGCTAACCTTGCCTTGTTGAAGAGAAGGAAAGATGAGTCAGTGACAAAATTCATAAGTCGTTGGTGCAACCTAAGTATGAAGTGCGAGCAACAATTGGAAGAAGAACATGCGATCCAGTTGCTAATGGGCAATATGGATGATAAAATGACACCATTTCTATGGTGTCATTACAACATTCAGGACTTGCGTGATAGTGGCTAAATTCGAAAAGTTGAATCGCCCTAAGTCTGAAGTCTATGCAGATAAAGCAAAGAGAAACAAACCTTCAGACTCAAGAAGAAATGAAACTCACGCCGCTTCTTATAACTCAAATGGCGAAAAGCGGGTGATATATAATGTAGATAAAGGAAAGTAGCCAATGCATAATGATGATAAGGGTAAAAAGCCTGTTTACTCTAATCCACAGCCAAAATTGGTATTAGGAGGTAATGAAAAACCTTAGACTTTTCAAGTGGTAGAGAGCATCCAGAACAGGCCACAAGAGAAGATGAGCAAATGAGGCCATCTCTGAAAGAAAGGATGAACAAAGAATATTCATTTAGAAGGGACAGAATAAATTATTTTGACAAGCCAAAGCCTGGCCTAGCTACGAAATCAAAAGGCCTGAAGAAGTTGATCAAGTCAATAATCCAAACTACTGTCCTTATCATCAATGATCAGTCACCCTAGCGAAGATTGTTATGTCTTCAAAGATTGGCTAGAAAGGAAGTATCAATAAGGTGAATTTACACTATCCGATAGTGTTCTAATCAACCTAAAAGAGAGTCTACTAGGATGATTACATCCTCTTCTGTATCATCCAGCAAAGATAAATAGAAGGAAAAATCGTCATACAAGAATGAAACAATAGTAAAAAAAGAGCGAAGAAGCAGCTAAAAGATAGTGTCAAGTGGAAATCACCACTTGAACCTATATTGGACTTAAGAGAGATGCTAAACTAAGTATTTGGGCTTCTCGATTCGATAAGGCTACTTCATCACAACATGAGAAGCGCCTACCAAATGCGCCTAATAAATCAAAGAAGTCGGCTAAGAAAAGAAGATCAAGAAGAGAACTACAACTCAAAAGATCAATCTAGAGGAGTATCACCAAAGAAGAAAGCCATTTAGGCTTATAGACTTCATGCCTATATATTATAAATCGATGAAGAAGATAATGGTGAGTCTTGTCCAGTAGAGATATGCCCAATCATCTACATGATGTCAGATATTCTTCAACATCAATTACTCCGAGGTGACAATGATAGTCAAACAAACTCGATCGACTCATCAAAATTTTTATCAAGAAAGTAAAAAGAGCCTGAGGAGCTAAATCTGAATTTTGTTTAATGGCTCAACAATACAATAATAGTTTAGATGAAGATCTATATTTTCCTGATGAAGAAGAGTCAGACTCATCGATATCATCACGTATGAAATGTATGACGTTGAAAAGTGAGTTTAACCCTTTTGGCCAATCTTCAGAAGGAAACTTGAAGAAACTACCTCTTCAAGAATCTAATGAGACAAAGTTATTCAGTTGAGAAGTGGTAAAGTCTTACCACCTTCAAAAAAGAAGAACGTAAATAAAGACAAAGGCAAGCAATTTGAAGTCAATGAAGATATCATTCCTAATACTAGAGCGAAGCCTAAATCAAGCGAGAAGATAGATTATAATATTTTATCACATCTAAGAAAGATCCTGCATACAATCGAGTGTAAAGCTCTTGATTAAAAGACCTCCAAGAAACTTTGATACATGCTCTAAAAGACCCGGAGAATTATGCAGCTTACTTTGCTGAGAAATGCATGACCAAAGCATTACAAACTCAAGATCTCCTAGTAATCACATTTTTTAAAGAGGATCTTATATTAGGAATGGTAGATCAAAATCATCCTCTTTATGTTACTATAGAAAGTGATGGTATCTCGATCAGTTGAATATTGATTGATCCAATTCTTCTATCAATCTTATGAGTCTAAAAGTGTTAAGAGGATTATCACTGACATATCCAACATCTTGGGAGAGATAAATTGATGGTTCACAGCTTCAATGAAAAAGGGCAAAAGACTTTGGGTTCTTTCATTCTCCCACAAGTTCAAGGATTTATATATAGAAGCCAAGTTTCATGTAATTGATGTCGATACATCATTTAAAGCTCTCTTGGGTTGGCCGTGGCTGCATGAGTATGGCATGGTCCCATCAACTATGCATCAATGTATGAAGTATCTGAAAGATGGAGAAGAATTCAGAATTCCCGGTAACCTACAACCATTTTCTGTCAATGAAGCAAAAATATATGAAGATGCAAAGTACTTTATTCTCAAAGAGCCTAAGCCAACAAAGCCTATTAAAGCGGTAGCATCCACTTCAGGAACTAAAGAGCAATTTCACAAAATGAAAGAGCAGAAGCAAGGAGGAAGAAAGAAGGCAATGCGACTCTCCCTAAAACACTTGATTCTGCACCTAAGTTAAGAAAATCACTTCTTCATTTGGGAAGTGACACGAAAGAAGAAGAAGATATGCCTGTAGAACTTAAGAAAACTTATAAGCTCTCAAGAAAAGTAGAGTATAAAATAAGTGGTTCTCATTCAAACTATGATTTTGAATCTACTTATAGAAATAACATTCAGATAGCTTCATCAAGGAGGATAGCTCACTTGGCAGAGTCAAATGACTCACTTAAAATTATACCCATTCCTTAGCAGTGTTTCAAAGAAATCACTCGACTGGAGGTTCATAATATTGAAGAATTGATAACATTCTATGTGCCACCGTTGAGTGAGAGTGGGGAAACATGAACTCTATTCTACAAATCTGAAGAGTCTCGGCCACAAGATTTTGAACAACCTACTCAACATAAAAACTCTGATGAGATAGTGTCAACAAGAATACTAATATACTATCCGCAAAAGTTATGAAGAATGATGCATAAGCTTGGAGTGCATATTGGAACTACTAAACATAAGACTCAAATCTTTAACAAGATGTGGAGCTAAAGAAGTCTTTAAGCATCGTGAAGAAGTGTTAAGTTTATCACTAAAGGTCTGGGGTTCATCCACCTCATCAAGATAGCTATTATAATATAATAGAAATAATATCAGTCTTAGTGATGAAGAAGATGATTCTATGAAATTCTTCTTAAAATGATGAAGAAGTAGAAGCTAAGCCTACACACAAGAACTTGAAGATGGTGGAAAATACTATGGATGAACTTAAAGAAGTCAACCTAGAATTGAGGATGATCCCGTCCAACAATGCCTTTCACATGAGAAAGTTGAAGAGTTGAAAATGCTACTTTGTGAATTCAAGGATTACTTTGCTTGGACATATTTTGAAATGCCAGGCTTATCCCCTGAAGTAGTAGTTCATAAATTAGCTATCAAACCAGATGCAATGCCTATTAAGCAAGCTCCTGGACGAATGAGATTGAAGATTGAAGAATAGGTAATTGTAGAAACTAAAAAGCTAATCGAAGAAGGTTTCATTCGAGAAGTATGCAGATTGGATAACCAATATTGTCCCAATTAGAAGAAGAATAAAATCCATCTGCATTGACTTTGATTTAAATAAGATGACTTTCTCCAATATGAGAACTATTGGACAACACTTCCAAAATTATGACATGTTCTCATTTATGGATGGATCATCGCAAATCAAAATGTCAAGATGAAAATATACATCGTTGAGAACTCTACATTTATTGCTACGGTTATGCCCTTTGGCACGAAAATTTACTACAAACCGAAAGAGCCATTCTTTGATGAGTTGATTCATCAAAGGTGGAATGTTATGTTGATCGGTGGTGAAGAGCTTAAGCCGTGAAAACCACTTCAGAGATTTGAGAATTATACTGGAGAGAATAAAAAATATGATCTCAAGATGAATCCTCTAAAATGTGCATTTGGGGTATCCTCTGGAAAATTCTTGGGGTATATTGTACACCACAGAGGTATTGAAATTGATCCTGCTAAGATCAAGGCAATTGTGGAGATGACTCCACCGAAAAGTTTGCGTCAGCTCCGTTCTTTACAAGGACAGCTCACATTCATCCATCAATTTATATCAAATCTATCAGGATGTTGTCAACCATTTACAAGGTTAATGAAGAAGGATGTTCCATTCAAGTGGGACAAAGAATGTCAAGAAGCCTTCGATAGCATTAAAAGCTACTTGCTAAATCCACCAATCCTAGCAGCGCCTACTCTTGGGAAGCCCCTCATTCTATACACAGTTAGAAGAGTCCCTTGGAGCATTATTGGCACAACACAATGAAGAAGGCAAAGAGAATGCTCTTTATTATATCAATCGAAGATTAATAGGAGCAGAAATGAGATATTCTTCAATAGAGAAACACTGTTTAGCATTGATCTTTGCAGTCCAAAAGCTTCATCATTATATGTTATCTCACAAGATTACCCTCATCTCAAGGATCGATCCATTGAAGTACTTGATGACAAGACCAGCGTTGATAGGTCGCTTGATAAGATGGGCAGTATTTCTTCTATAATTTGATATCATATATGTTCCATAGAAGGCAATGAAGGGACAAGTCTTAGTAGATTTTCTTGTTGCACATCCCATCCCTGCGGACTCGTCTCTTAATGACAATTTTCTCGATGAACAAATTATGCTCATTCATGAAAGAGAGGAATCACAAATTTGGAAATGTACTTTGATGGAGCCTCATCAGTCAAACAAGTCCAACATCTAAATTTTCCAAGAGCAAGAGCAGGAATCGACATCATCTTTATAACACCAGAAGGAGGGATAATGAGACGATCATATTGGTTGATCGAGCTAAGAACTAATAATGAAGCTGAATATGAAACATTAGTGGTAGGTCTTGAAGAAGCTATTTTCATAGGCATTCAAATCCTGCACATTTTTGGTGATTCTCAACTGATTATAAATCAAGTACTTGTCATCTATAGAATCAACTAGCTTGAGTTGGCTTTCTATCACAAATGAGTTCTTGAGCTTATGAAGTAGATACCAAATATCATACTTCGATTCTCTCAATTAGAAAGTAAAAAAGCTTACCAAAACTAGCTAAGGAAATGGCAAGTATGAATGGTGATTATGTCATGATCGACATATTTACTCGATGAGTCTTAGAGCTAATAAAGTATCAATCCTCGTAGGTAGAGGGGTTACCAAATTTGACCCAGTAGGATGCGACCCAGGTTGCTCTCATACTCTCCAAAATCAACAAGAAGTTGTACTAAGAAGAGCTAAGAATGACATTACCTCAGAAAAGCAGTGTGAAGCCTTTGTTGTAAAAGAATCACATGATTGGAGGCAAGCCTTCATCGACTACTTTAAAGAAGGAAAATTACCAAGTAATAAATTACTGACAGCTCAAATAGAGAAGAGAATGTCACGCTGTGCTTTCGTCAACAACACTGTATATCGCAGATCCTTTGAACAAATATGACTACAATGCCTAGGTGTAGATGAAGCTAGCAAAGTGATGATTAAAGTTCATGAAGGACTTTGTGGTGCACATCGGGTCCCAAGATGTAGTAAAGATCAAAAGGATGGGTTATTATTGGCCAGCTATGGTGAGAGATTATATTAATCATGCTAAGATGTGTCATGAGTGTCAAGTACATGGGAATCTCATCCATCAACCTCCAAATCCATTACACCCAACAATAGCATCCTGTCCATTCAAATGTTGGGGTATAGATGTAATTGGACTAATTGATCCATCATCGTCAGCTGGACATCGCTTCATCCTATCAATGACTGATTATTTCTCTAAGTGGGCTGAGGCTACCCCATTTAAAGAAGTTATTGCAGAGTGAGTGATTAACTTTTTTACGCATAATATTTTCTATAGATTTGGAGTGTCATGCCGAATAATTTTTGATAATGGCACAGCTTTCAAAAGTGCAAAGATTTATAGATTTGTCGATCGACACAAAATTGATTGGCGATATTCTTCGATATACAATCCAAGAGTAAATGGCTTGTCAGAAGCCTTCAACAAGACATTGGTCAAGCTGCTCAAGAAGATTATTACTAAAAATAAAAGAGAATGGCATACCAAGCTAGTAGAGGCTCTATGGGTGTATCGAACTACCTACAAGATGCTGACTAAAACCACTCCCTATTCATTGGTATTTAGAATTGAAGCAGTTCTTTCGCTTGAGGTTGAGTTGCCTTCACTTTGAGTAGCCATTCAGTATAACCTAACTGAGGATCAAAATGCTCGTCTGAGAATGGAGGAACTCGATGTGCTTGATGAAGTTAGATTACAAGCTCATCAAAATCTAGAAGTCTATCGAGCAAAGATGTCCAGGGCTTTTGACCATACGGTGCGACCTCGAACATTCCAAAAGGGGAATTGGTCCTGAGAAGACCAATTATTCCCAATCAAAAATTTAGTGGCAAATTTAAGCCTAATTGGGAAGGCCCTTTTGTCATTGAAAAAGTGTATCAAGGAGGGGTATACCAACTCATCAACCTAAAGGGTGAAAGACCAATGCCACCAATCAACGATCGTTACTTGAAAAAGTATTATACATGACAAATACATTCCCAAGGTATCATAGAAATCCCCCTGCAAGACAGGGGGCATTTTTTTAGTAGATCTATTTAGGTTGACATCGTGCTTCATGCCGAGATCCTAAATAAACATACTCCATATGAAAAACTTTTCATAAAATTCTCCATTACAGGGCATTTATAGATTTTATATACGATGAAATCAATGTTGTATGTTAAAATCTCCTTTAGAGTACATCAATTCAAATATGGATGTATTTATGTATTTTCATCTTGAAGATTCTCCTAAATGTACTTTAGAATTCCCCCTGCAAGACAGGGGCATTTTTTAGTTTATATTAAGTTTATTTGAGTTGACATCATGCCATAAGACGAGATCCTCAAATATACTCTGATTCAGGTTGACATCGAGTGTCATGCCGAAATCCCTAGATGTATCCATAATTATCATTATTAAGTTGCAGAGTTTTGCAGGAATAAAAAGAATTGATTTCTATGCATGAAAAGATGGCCCTAAAGGTCAAGAAATTTATCTCTCAAATTTGCCAAATTTTGGAGATCAAGTCAGAAGAACTCTTGGTTTCGGAAGCTTCAACCAATTAAGTCAGAGAAAAATCAACCACTACATCCTGAAGTCTAGGACATGAATGGATTTTAAAGGCCAGACTCAACAAGCCCATAAATGGATGAGTTACTGACACTCTCTTCACTCAACAAGTCGCAAGAAAAGGCCACAGTGAAAGAGCCCCGTTCATCGATCGATGATAAAACCAACCCACTATAACCCAAGTTGAATTGAGTAGGTTCTAAAGGTCGAACTCAACAAGCCCAAATATGGCCGAGTTGCTGACGCTATCCTCACTCAATAAGCCATAAGAAAAGGTTGTAGTGAAAGAGCCCTTGCTCGTTAGTTCAATGACGATAGCTATTCAATCTCAAACTAGGTCCAGCTTAGTGATTGTAAGCAATCAAGATCCAAGAGATCTCTCTACTTGATCAATAGGTCAAGATAATCTAAGGAAACTCTTAATTCAGAGCTACCTCAAATCAATCTATATATTGCCCGTAGGGTGATATCTCAATTTATCCTCAAATGATCTGATCAAGCTCAAAGCACAGATCAAAGCCTACCTCTTCATCAAGTCCGTCAAAGCAGAAAGCACAGGACCGGGAAAACAATTCCATAGTTCATAAAGTTGATGGCCGAACTAAAGGAATTTTGTGGTTATTCAGTCTGTTAAAGCACACGTTGCTAGACTAATAACTCAACATTGATCCTATATAAGCCGAAAGGCTAGGTCATCTGTATGTATCCTTCAACGAATTCATCTAAGCGATAAGCATAGATTCATGGCATACATACACTTCCTGACAAGTCAATATTGACAAATCAGTCAATCCTTCACCAGTTTGTCAAGCTCGAAGCTAGGACAGAAGGAATTTCAAATCCGTTCAAGCACGGATAAGCCGATTCCCTAGCAAAGTCCTTCATCAAAACAAGCAGACTAATTCCTTCATCAAACCCAACCAAGAATGAAGCTAGGGTAGGAGGAGGCTCAAATTTATAAGAACATAAAAGAAAGAGATCTTCAGCAAAGCCATTGAAGTAGATAGTATATGGTGTAAGAACTCTTATCTATCAAGTTGATTCGATCGGTCAAATCGTCATTTAGCATGTCCTGAATAAGGCAGCATACTAATGATAAATCCTATCAAAAGCTCCCTAAGCTATTGCAATCAAAGCTAAAATGATCCAAGTCCTATGGCCAGCCCAAAAGGTCAACTAGTTTTCAACAAACGTGACTCGCTTCATGTGAATCACATTTATTGGGGGGAATTTGTTGACCTCCATATGTGTTCCACAAAGTCAAAGTCAGGCCTACATGTCTAACTTGACAGAATTCGGAAGCGACAGTGAACAAATTGAGGCTCAAAATGCATTGAACGTCATCAAAAATGGTCAAATGACATCTAATTAATGAACAAACTTTGCCATCATGTTCAGAATGTCAAAATTGGTCAAGATATAAATATTGTATGACTTTATGAGTAACTGGTCAAGCACTCAAGTCATCAATGTGCCTGCACGCAAATCGATGTCAAGAGGTGCTAACGTAAGTCAAACGATCTCTGTTCATAAAATTGATCACACCATTGGCTTTAAAATGTCAAATATATCAAATAAGATTATTCACACTCAATTCAGATGAGTTTGTGTGAAAATCGAGCGATCGAAGGTGACGATGTGCTATTTGAGCTGAAATGGGCTCAATTTGGCGCCGACTCGAACCAAACATCCTCCGATCATGAAACAGACTACGCCATTGGGTTCAGAATGTGGAATTATCCTAAGTTGATATATATTGACTATGTGCATTTATCAGGGTGAAATTCACTTTAAAATTATTTAATAAATTTAAAATTATTTAAAAATCCCCAAATTACCCTCCATTTTCCCCCAATTTTAGTTTTCTGAAAAAAAGAAATAAAAAAGAAAATAAAAAAAAATTGAATAACCACTCCCCCCATTTTTTCCTGACTCTCTCCCCACTTTCTCAATCTGCAACTTCCCCTTCCTCATTACTCCCACTCTTTTCTCTCTCCTACTCTCTCTCTCCCGTCAGAAGCAAGAAAAAAAATGGTAAATCCTCCCCCCGACTAGATTTTCAATGATTCCCCTTCGCATAAAGTCTGCCCTGCGTTTTGACATTTTCTCGCCGCTAATTCTCCTGGCCAAAACCAACTCCTGGTCTACTCACCGAACCACCGCCGCTGCCTTGCACTGCTCGCAGCCCGCTCCTGTCTGCCCATTCGTGACCTGTTGACCGCTTTGGCCATCCATTGTGCAGTTCCATCGCGTACCACCATTACCAGGTGGTTCCTTCCGTTTGCTCATCTCGATCTGCTGTCGGTGAACCATGGCCGCTCTCCGTTCCGCTCCACGTCGCGTTCCTTGGATGACCCACATAAACCGCTCTGACTGACCTTTGTTCTAACTGCTGCCAGCATGAAACCTCCACTCCATTGTTTGGCCTGCAAACCTCCGACCTGGTCGCGACCCTTCTGACCATTCCTGGCCACAAACCAGCTCCCACGCCCATTTGACCGTGTGCCGCTGACCCACGTGGTTTGGACTCTGGCCCATTCTATTTCGGCCCGAAATCATTTTGACCTGCTGTTCAGCCCTCGCCTCCTTCTCTCCAGGGCCCTGACTCCTCCCTTGATTGCAATTAATCCTACAACCCACTAGCCATTAAACCCCATCTGCAATTAAGCCTTCACTATATTCTGGCCCGCAACTCCTTCATACAGCCCACAACACATCCAAATTTCACCGTTTTTGGTGCGCTATAAATCGAGGAAGAACATCGTTAGTAGGAATTCTTCCTTCAATTTTTGGCGTCGCTTCCATCACTTTAACCATCCTATTTTTGTTGCGTCGCAAATCGGGGAAGAATATCTTCAGTAGGCGAATTATTCCTTCGATTTTTGGTCGCATCTTTAAAATCCCGTTTCAGCTTCCAAATTGGGGAAGAACATCGTCAGTAGGCAAATTCTTCTTTCTATTTTTAGCGTCGCGCCCCTTTCTTTAGCCGTCTCGCTTTCGCTGTGCCATAAATTAGAGAAGAACATCATCAGTAGGTGAATTCTTCTTTTGATTTTTGGTGTCGCACCCATTACCTTACATTCCCAATCACATACCTAACCCAGTTCCTTTGTCGAGCCTTGCAGCGCACCAAAAAATGCATCAAAACATGTGAGATTTGTGAATGTGAATACATATATATATATATATATATGCTTGTATTTCTTTGTAGGTTTGAAGACCTTGTTGTGAGTAGCATACGTGAAAATAGTCATGGTGTCACAAGACACCACTCTATCTCGAGGCGTCAGTAAGCCACCATTTGTTAGATATCGCTCCCCTAGACGAAATACTGTCGAAATTTTGTCTAATTTTCAGACATAGAAAAAAAAGAGGGAATAATTATATATTGCTTTGTATATATTCATACAGGTTTGAAGATCTTATTGTGCTCAGTAGGGCACGACGAGATAAAATAGTTGTGGTGTGCATAAGACACCTCGTTATGCTCAGTGAGCGCACAGAAAGCAAAACACTCGATGCATCCCACGGATGACACCCAGGAGAAAAAAAATTTCAAATCTTTTGACTTAGAAAAATGGAAGAATGAAATGGGCTAACTTAGGAGCACTAAGTAGGAAAACCTGCAACTAATTTTATAGTCAAATAAAAGGGGAGGGGGGAGCCTTTAAAGCAAATTTTGGAAAGAATATAATATTTATTCAAAATCTAAGTGAAATTTGCGGGAGGCTAATATTAAACTCATAAACTTTGGGGGAGGCTAATATTAAACTTACAAACTTTGGGGGAGACTAATATTAAATTCACAAACTCTAATGACAATCCTTTATGGATTAAATAGAAGCAGTAAAGTCAGTTCCCTTTTTTTTTTGTAAATTTCTCAAAATTAAATAAGCTTTAATTAGAATTTGGGGGTGGGGGGTGGACTAATGCTAAACACATAACAAACTTGCAATAAATTAAAAATCTAAGAATAAATTCAAATTGAGTTTAATAACTCTTATGTTAATATGGGGGTGATTACTATGCTAATTAATAAGCATAAGTGGGGCTAAAACAAAAAATACTGAAGTTGGCATAACTTATCAAAATTGATGTAAATTGAGCATAATCAAATTGGGAGAAATGTAAAAACTCAACATGTAAACTAAGTGCTAGTAATGTATTAAAATACATCTAAATCAAAATGCCTTCTTCACCACCAGATCATAACCCTTTGTACAAGCAGATAGAAGGTGATAATAAACCAAAATTTACAAAAATCATAAGGCTTTCTTTAATCATAAGGTGATAATAAACCCTTTGAGGATGCTGCGTGGGTCTCCTCCCAGTTTAGTCTTAGGACTGGGTCTGTGTTAACAAAACCTAATAACCTATAATAAGAGCTTTAAATTAGTGAAATATCTAAACAAATTGATTCTATCAGGTGATAGTAGATCCAATCCTCTATTAGCAGCTAAGCAGATTTAATAGGATCTAAAGTTCTTAAACATATTCAAATCAACAATTTTTCTAATCAAATCAATTCCAATCAAATATCAATCTAAAAAATGGCTTAAATGAAATTCTATCAATAAAAGCTTAAACCAAACTCAATCTATCCACCTTCTGTAACTATTTTTTAGAGGGTGACAAATTAAGAAAACTCTAGCTCATAATGGAGTCAATGTCAAATCAGGTGTTCTATTATGTTCACTCTCAATCAATCTCTTGCTAGTAAGGACGTGGCCCGTGTCCTTTGATTGTGTGGCTTGGCCAATATGCTCCACAGATGAAGTAGTTATGACCAGAGTCCTTTGATCAGGTGGTTTGGCCAGTCCAACTCCATTATATTACGATCAAGATCGTATCCCGTATGCTCCCCAATGGCTCTGCCCTTTGAGTTGTGAATCATAGGGTATACTTGATAGAACAAATAGCTCTCTGTCAGCTAAGGTAGACTTAAGATTATCTCCTTGGACAAACATCACCCCATGTTTACAATAATTTATTGGATGACGTAACCCATGTATTCTTGATGAGGATCCTTTTGTCAGGTTGGGTCGACTACCTCCTCTGACTAAGTAGACTAGGGATCGTGACTGCCCGAGATGACGAAACCATGAGATCTAGATCGGGCACGTTATCATTCCCCCAACCATCCGGTTTAAGCTAAAATGATAAATTTCATATCATAAATTTTGAAACTCTACATGCTGCTACTATACGCTACGCATTCAGCGATCTAATGACTAGCCTTAATCGAAAGTTCTCTCTCACTTACTGGGAGGGGTAATTAACTATAGGGGATTGCGCCTATAGGAAACTTGAAACCAGATCTAAAGTTCTCACCAAATGAGGATGAAATCTTTAGGTAGTGTCTAATCTACTATTCCATCTACCTTCTGAAAATTACACCGACACTTTAAAACACTCTTCTCATTGAAGAGGTCGGTGGAAAATTTTTGGAGCCCACAATCATATGGCGATGCTTTCAAAACCCAAAGAGCTGTGCCAATGCCTTACAACTATCGTTAATGTCAAGTGATTACTAAATTATCTCAAGTCTTATTAGTCTTTGGAGTGATGCTTGCTTACTTGTGTGCAACTCTTGATTTCAGGCTGCCTCTTCTTTTCCTAGTTTTTCTTCTATCATAGTTTAAGTTCAATGGGGAAATTGATGAAATGTTATCGAGCTCTACTTTTGGTGATGCAAATTTGTTGAATCGTTCTATGTATTTTTGGGAAGGGATTGCATTTTAAATCTACTCATTCTTAGACATGAAATTGAAAGAGAAATCATATAGGCGATCATAGAAGATACATAAAGTCAGAGATTGTGCTTAGAAATCCATACTCCTACCTCATAACTGTATTTGTGTCCACATATCATTGGTTAGGATAATAACAAATATTGAGTAATAATACATATTGATGGATGACAATCACAACATGTAGCCAAACACAGAGACAAATGCAATGTTTACATGATTTGGTTGTTGAAAAAGAAAAATATCAAATATACATGTGAGCTCTAAAAATATTAACTTTTTTAATTAAAAAAATGAATTCTCTTAACTAGGCTCACTATATAAGTAGGGCTTTAAATGAATCAAGTCGAGCCGAGCAAAACATTATTCATCTTGAGCTTGTTTACAAAAATTTGATCAAGCTCAACTCAACTCTATTCAAATTTTTGTGATAGTGTTATAATTTAATTAGATTAAATTCATGTTTATTCTAGCTTGGCTTAAGCTTAGGCTATTGATAAGCATAAAATTTTAGTGAATTAAATATATTTTTAATAGTCTATTTGTACTTAATTAATTAAAATGTGCTTATTTTTAATAATTTTTATATTTTTGATATAAAATTTTTATTTGAAAGAAAAACAAAGAAAATTAGCTCCTAAGCACATGGATAAAAAAATTTGGGTGCTGAGACATTAAAGCCAACACTTAGATGTTGAATAATGAGCATTACAGTGCTATAGTTGCACAAATTTAGACTACAAGACAATTAATAAGGCACCCAGATGCTATATTGAGAAGTGTTAGGATGCTTGAAAAAGGCCAAAGAAGCCTAAAAATTGCCTTAAAACAATAAGTGCGATGCCTAGATCCTGGAAAGACCAACATTGCAATGCCACATTTCTTCTAATTTTCAAGTCAAAGATAGTAACATCAGCACTTAGGCGATGGAAAAAATAGTGCCGTATCACTATGGGCTTAAAATTTTTAGCTTGAAGATAGAAAGAAGAGCGCCTAGATGTTGATGAAAACATTGTAGTGTCAAATGGTCTCAATTTAAGCAGCAAGATAATAAGTAAAGTGCCTAAGCAGCCAAGGTATCAACACAACAATGCCAGAACTAGAACTCAACGCCTAGGCACTGCATTTGTAATGCTATAGTATTATGGCCCGATAGATTAGTTTTAAGCAGTTTCAGTGGTTAGCTCTGAGAGTTTCTATGGAAGTTTGAGAGCATAGCTTGGGAGAATGTCAGGGCAACTCATGGAGGAGTGCTACACTTATAAATAGAAGTCCAATTGCATTGATAAAAAGCAAGTATGTGAATGCCATATGTGTTAGTGAGTGTAGTGTCACTGGGAGAGTGAGATTTCAAGTGAAGTATGGGGTGCTATTTGCTGTATTTTTTGTAATGTATTATGCTATTCATGCTAAGGATAAAATAGGGAGAAGATTTAATAGAAGAGGATTCAGACTGGGAGGCAGAAGATTAGGGTTAAGAAAAACTTAGAAGACCCTACTCAAATTTATCTTTCCTTACTTTTTAATTGTCTCTGATGTTCTTATGCATTTATGCCACACTAATATTATCTTCTCTCTGTATAGTGAGTAACTAAATTACTAGTGCTATGAATTTATGATTATCTTGTGTTTTTTTATGTAATATTTTGATGTGCATTTAATATATAAGAAAATTATTCATGATTCATTGTAATATTGTTTCACTTTTCTCAATGATTTATTTACTTGTGATTTAATCAATTATAATGCTAAAATATAGTGTGAACTAGAGGTGTTGGAAAAGTCATAGCGAACAATTAGGAAAAGCATATAACTCTTTTAAATATACATAGCCATATGATATTTACATTTTTAGGGATTTGCAATCATATAGGGAGAAGATTATAATATAATTATTTATTTTAATTAATATATAAAAATATAACTAATTAATTATAGTGATTAGGCATTTTTGATCAAGGCATGACTAAAAAATAAAAATGCTACTTATTGACAATAACAAAATTTAAACTCTCAATTACATTTAACATAAAAATAATTAAGTTTTAATAATTTCAGAGCTTTTAAAACTAAGAAAATTTTCAAAAATGACTTTCATAATTTTCAGTAATATAAACTTTTTGCATTTTTGACTTGATTAGATAAATATTATGTTAGTATAAGATTAGTAACTAAATTAATTTGAAAATTTGTAGAAGTCCACTCACATGTAAATATAGGATAGGTTAGGGTTAGGCCATTGTTTCCTAGGAAGGAATCCCAGAACCTATGCTTAACCATTAAGTCTAAATATATGTGTATCCAATATTGCTCGTAAGCTAAATACTTTAAGTTTTATTTTTGTTTTGTTTATTGATTAGACACAACTATAATATGATGCAATGCTCTATCCTAATTAGGCCCTATTTAGTACGCTCCTATCTCCTAGGAAAGTATCACTCTCAAAGAACAAGTGACCCTACTCATGCAATAGAGATGGAGTGTGATAACAAGATTTAAAAAGTAATATGAATGTAATATGGTGATATAACCTACAGGTTATGTCACGATTTTATTTTTATGTCAATTATTAGATTTTTTATTTCAATAGAAAATTTTTATTTTTAAAATCTATCGTGACTCATCCAGGCACTTAATTACTATCACAAATCAAAGAGGCAACAACAAAGTAAAATAATTCATTTTATTAAAATGTGCAAAGTAAACATGCAATCCTAACATCAACCAACTGTAAATAATTATGAAAATTTTTTTGAGTCATATTTGGTTGGGTTGACAAAATGCATTCTAAGAAAAAAGAGACAAAGTGGTTACTGAGCTTTTCCTTATTCAACTCAGCCTAAACTTAACAGACTCAACCGATGGGTCTTCTCGTTTCTTCTTCTACTTCTTTTGGTTCCATAGCCACGATGCTTCACCTTTAGAAGGCTCATCTTTGTTTCTTTTCTTTGGTCCTATGAAATTCCACAAGCCTATTGAGAATCTAAAAGACTTATATTTATAAAAATAAAAATTACAACCCTAACTTACAAAATAGATATTAATTATGTAATTTATATTTCAAGGCAAACAAATATTTAATCATCACAACATATTTAGCAATTTGAAGTGTCAATCCATGTCCTATTGGTCATGCTTAAGGAGCTTTAAGTATTTTTATTATTTTAAGTAGCACCTTGCAATCAAACTTCATTAATTTTAATCATTTAACATTTCATAATAATATCACAATAGTGCCCCCTTTATGAATGACTACCTACAAAAAATAATATTAGTCTAATTCTAGAATATCTACAATCATCACAAAACTATCCTAACGCTACATCTGAAGTTATTATAAAAGCAACATCACATCATCACATCAGAATACAACATAATAAAATATCACATCACCTCAAGCAAGAGACAAATCTTCCATGTGGTGTTATTTTTGGCTGTGTATGGGGGGACACCAAGCAGATCGTAAGGGGTACTTATTGAGGTGATCGGGTATGACATTAAGAAATGATGAACCATCTCAAAAGATAGAAATCATCACCCTATAATGGACCTATTCACCTAATAAGAATTCCTAAGGCATGATGGGTCTTCGAATGTACCAAAAAATTTTCCCATGCTTTACATGGATGAATAAAACAAGGTTTATATTAAACTCGGTTCTAAAGTTCCTTATAGGGGTAAGCCCCTATAGTTAATTACATCCTAAGGAAGGTGAATTCCTTAGGAATACTCTCAATTAAAGTAGACAATTATTGTCTCAAAAGATTTCAAAGTAAAGACTATCAAAGGATTGTTTATGTTTGGAAAATCAAATGGGAAAGATCAAGGAGAAGATTTATTTTTGGAAGCCAAAGTGGATGAGTAGGGAATTCTCATGATACTAGGAAGCCTAGTGAGCATTCCAATCTATCATATAATTGGGCTTTATATATTTGAAAGTAAAGAGATTTATATATTTGAGTTGAATTTTATTAGATTGCTAGGGCTTCTAATCCATCAAGGTTGTGGAAATACCTAAGAGGTGAAGATTTATGCTTATACCATGAATAAAATAGTAACCTCAGATCTTAAATTTATGGAGCTTTTGTAAGAGCTAAAGTACGAACTAAATCTAAGCAAAGATGGGCATAAAGTTTACCTCCACAAGAGAGGATAAACTACCCGACTGTTTGGCTTACAACCGCTTGGAGTGGAAGCTAGCTAACTCCTCTTACGATTTCAAAACCATATGGTCCGGTCATATGAAGTTGCAAGATGGTTGGGCTATTATTAATTTATAAAGAGACTAAAGTCCTTAAACCCACTCCCTAAGAGATTAGAGCATGAGTGGTATGAGCAATGATAATGCAAAATCCTTTCAAATTTTATTTCAATTTTGACACTTCATTTTACAAAGGCTTTGGGATCTCTTATGCCTAAATGCATGATAAAAATTGATTATGGGCTAAATCAGTGGGAAAGAGGTGTTTTTCACCATAGAGGAGGCTCTCAAAGGTCAAGCCTTCCCCTATCATGCAAGGATGGAAACCCTATCTTAGCAAGAGTAATGCAATATGCATGCATGATGTGAGATATACAACATTTAGCTAAGTGGTTGCTAAATATTTTAATTATCTTGATTTACTGCCTACACTTTATGTGAGATTATGAATCATTTAAAACTTCAGTTATGAGTTATAGTTGGGTAAAAGATTTATTTTTCCCTAAGAGCCTACTCGTATACAAGCCACACATTAAAATGTCATTCATAAAGAAATTAGGAAAAGCATGCTATTTCTATTGCACAATTTAAACATAATATCAATCAATTTTATAAATCTAACGCAAAAGAATAAAAGGCTAGTGCAGTCGGATACTACCGTACAACCCGAAAAGAAGAGATGGGTAGCCGAGCTCTACCCTTATACAACAAAATATGAAAGGATAGTTATAATTTACAAATGAATAAATGCTATGAGGGGTCTTCAAATCTTCATTTTTTATGTCTCCTTATTTGATTTGGATGTGCTTACTTCAAAGGCATCATAGGGTCTCCCAGGACAAAGCCTTCTAGCCACTGGTCATCCTAATCCCCCATAGCACTAATCCTAATTCCTAATGCAAAATTATATTAAAAATAGAAAAAGTAAATCTAATTACACCTGAAAAATAAGTGTTAGCTAAACACACATACAATCCTAGACAGTTATATATATAATTTAGAATTAGCACCCTACACATGGGTAACCAAGCCCACCTGCCCTAACTTGGATTATGCTTATGGATTTAAGCAACCTGCAAAGAGAGTATTTACATTTATTTTTAAGCACCCCCTTAAGTGCAATCCCCTACAAAAAATATGGTTAGGTTAATATTGGCGACATCCAGTCTATGAAATATACACTCAAACATCCAGTCTAAAATAATACATCATAAAATAAAACATACATCATGCCATGCACCGCCCTAACATAAAGCTAGAAGTGGTGACTTAGTTCTAATGTGTATGTCCTAACTAGGAATTAAGGTTATAATCTTTTAAATGTGAAAGGATGTTTAATCATAAGAGCGTTGATTTCACTTTAAGTGGTTTAATTGATTTAAGAATTTTAATTTGTATTTTCTTTTGTTTCACTCGATTTACACTTAGCAACTAAGTGTTATAAAGAGAAGAAAAAGAGAGGATTACTCTTTTTCATCTCTACCTTAAGTCATTTCTAAAGCATGTTAATTTGATTTAGTTCTCTTTAGTGAATATTTTATTACACATTTAAATTAATCCTAAGTTTAGATTCACCTAAATAATTTTATTCAATATGAAAGACATCTTAAGATTAATTTGATTGAATTACTATCACATGAAATATGTGAAATCATTCCTTTCCATCACATGTAGCATGCATATGATTAAATCCTAAGTATACTTACATGTATAATATGTTTTAATACACTTGAATGATGGATGTAATATGTACATTTAAAATTTATACTTTCCTATTTGATTGAATTATTTTATCACATTAATTTAAAGCTCTATCTAAATTCTTATACAAAAATACATATGGATAAAATTAAATAGGTACATTTCATTGTTAACCAGAGAAGTGAGGTAATCAAATGACCTCCTTGGGGCTTGCTAAAGCCTTGTATTCTTGGGATGTCCAGACTATATATCATTTGCATTCAAACTATATGTAATTTGCATACATGAACATAAGAAAGAGTGCTCCAAATCACATGATCAATTAATTCAATCACCTAGCTAATTATGGATGCATGTATCTTTGACAAAAGAAAATCTAATTTCATAATTAAATACATAACCACATGTCTAAGAGTCAAAAGCTAGTACATGACATTATTAACCAGGGAAGTGAGGTAATCAAATGACCTCCTTGGGGCTACTTAAAGCCTTATATTCTCAGGATGTCCTGACTAAATATTTGTTTTCTCAAATACATATGGATGTATACATAAATAAAGAAAGGAAAACCATGCAAATGTTGTATTTTTATTTGATCAAAATATTTATGCATATGGAGTAAAGTCTTATCCAAATTCTAAGTATTGAAATATATAAGAATGCAATCAAATGGAGTGCCGTTGTTAAACTAAGGAAGTGAGGTAATCAAATGACCTCCTTGGGGCTAGCTAAAGCCTAGTTTCTGAGGATATCCAGACTATATACCCATTAATATTCATACTTACATAAATCAATACATAAATAAAAGGAAAGTAGCCTCACTTCATACACTTAAGCTATAATCACATACTCTTATGTATTTATAACTAGCATTCATAGCATATATAATCATTCATTTATAAGCTTTAGAAAATACATTTGGATTTAATAATGATAGTAGCCACACATAAATTAAATTAAATCAACACATGCAAGCTTGACATAAAGAAAACCATTTGATTTAATCAATTTTGCAAAAAATGAATGCATGAATCAAATGACATACAACATTTAATATGATTGGAGAGGAATAAATAAACATAAGCATATGATTTCATTCAATAAAATTAATTCATAAGGACAATCATATCAAATAAAATCATTTAAAGCAAATCAAAGCTTTTTATTGTCATTTTTAATTTGATTTAAGGAATATGAAAAGAAGTTTTCTAATCATAATCCCATCCCATGTTTATAAGTTAATTTTATTTAATGAGAGGTAATTAGGTTAATTTTATGGATTAATTAAGTTAAGATATGAATTAAATCAATTAATTAACCCTTACCTATATTACCTTAAAGTAATTAACTAAATAATTATGAGCCAACATGATAGCAAATGAATTGAAAAGTAAATTAGAAATGGTCCTAGGAAATGAAAGGGCCTAATGCAATTGGCTCACAATTAATAGTTAATTAAGCTTAAGGAACTTAATTAAGTATAATTATGATTTTCCCACACTTGTGAGCTAACCATAATTTCCTTAAATGTCTTTAGCTTATTGAACACCTAAAGATCTATCCCTCAATTGATTAATTAGGTTTAGATGTGTTTTGAATTTTAAATAAACTAATTAAGTAATTAATTAATCATTTAATCTTTAATTAATTTCTTCTTGAAAAAGTGAAGGAAACTTAAGGAAAAGTAGGGAGAGGCCCCAATTCTCTAAGCCTCCTCACTGTTAAATAGTAAAAAATGACCCAATTAATTAATTAAGTTACTATTCATATGGTTAATTAACACTTAATTCAGTTAAGAAGGTAATTATGGCTTAATCAAATAATATCCCTCATTAATTAACCTATAAATCCCAAGAAAAATAGGAGAGGCACAGGTCATCCCCTTAAACAATCTCAAAAAGTTTGAGGTTAATTAGTTAATTAATTAGAGTAATTAGGCTAATTAAATTTTCAATTAAAACTTAATTAAGCTTTGATTACTATTCAAAATTAATTAAGGATAATTTTAATGGATTCCTCTCTAAAATATCTTTAAAATAAGCCTTTATTGGTTTTTTTAGATTTTTCTATGATTTGTTATGAATTTATGAAATTTAAACCTTAAAAAATGGATTATTTAGCTTTAATTAAGCCTAATCCCATTGGTGCCGAAGGCGCACTGATGCGGCACACTTTTCACATGTCGCAGAGGGATTGGCTATTTAAGTTATCACATCCGCAGCTAAGTCAGCTGGGGTTGATCTCGCCATTTGATCTCGGCAATCGCAATCCTACATTTAATAATGGCTCAAATTTGATGGACCTAACGTGATCTAATCATGTGGAACAGACGACACATGATCTATCAGCTCGAGAGCGACAAAAGATAGATGTCATTCACCATTGCTCATTCGATCTGAGCTCATCCGAGCTTGGATTGGCTCCAAATGGAGCCCACACCATCACACAAAGGATCTAGGAAGATCCAATGGCTAAGATCGCTCAAATGCACATTTTCTTCACAATATACCAACACATTTTAAGCTAGAGGTCAGTTTTCATGGAATTATCTCACTAGAACTATGATCGGTGGCTCGCATGGAGGTAGCTTCATCTAGTAGAGACGAGGTCCTATTGAGTAGCAATTAAGTTGATTCAATGTGGATTGCTCAGGAGGCCAAGATCCTTGCTTTGGAACTTCGACTTTGATCAAAATCCTAGCTCTGATGATCGTAGAGCCTCAGGGATGATTCATTTGGCTTCGATGAGGTGTGTGCAAGAGCAAAATTTTGATTAATAGATGAGAGAGTTTGGACGGAGAGATGAGTGCCCTATTTCAGCTTCACTCGAGAAGGAGGAATCCAAAGAGGGGAGGCCTTAAGAATGCTCGAGCACTTTCTAGGGAGTTTGAAATCACCTTAAGAAGCTTGGATGAGTTGAATGGCTTATTTTCCCATGAAAATTGATGGGGTATATCCCTTGATTGGGTGAGAAGGATGGATGAGATCAATCCCCATTTTCGACCGATCAGTCGCCATCAGGGCGCTAGAGTCCCCATTAAGTCCATGTGGCTCGGTTTGAGTGGAGGAAAGCTTGGGAGGTGGCTCAAGGTTTGATTTGGGTTGATTGCATCTCCCTTGAATCTCTTGGGTCTTCGATTTGTAAGGGAGGTGAACCTCCCTTTGGTCCAAGGCAAGTCTTAGCCCACTTAAGGTGTGCTAGGTGGGTAGGTTATAGTGAGGGCTACCAAGTGATGGGAGAGTGGACTTTGCCAAAAAGTGTGGAATCCTATGTAAAGAGGTTTATCCAATGGGTAATAACCTTGGATTGGACTCATTTGGGTTTTGGGATGATTTTGGGCTGACCGAAGATGAGTTTGTGTCGGGTTTGGCCAGGTTCCAAGTGGCCCGTGGGTTGGTTTAAAGGGTTTGGCTCAATTTGGCCCTTATTGGGTTAGTTTAACCAATTGGTCAAATTGGGTCAAACTAAAGCTTGGGTTAGGTTCAAATAATGATTTGAAGCATTTTGGTTCAAGTGGTTTCAATCAATTTGGCCTAGGTTTGATTTTGGCTCATTTGGATTCATATAGGCCAAATGGGCCAATTTGACCAATTTGACCAAATTGGGTTGGGTGTTGGTTCAAGTTCAATTGATTAATTGAAAATGATTGTAGGCTTTGATTTGAATCAATTTGGATTTAATTAGGATTTTGGCCACTTTGACCCTTTAGGTCAATTTGGGCTAAGTTGGACAGTTGGGCTCAATTGGCCAAATTGTGTTCAATTATGGGTTTGGTCAAGTTTAATAATCAATTTGGAATGAACTTGAGCCATTGGTTGTAATCAATTTAGGTTGGATCATGATTTGATCCATTTTGGCCTTTTAGGTCAGTTTGAGTAAACTTGGGTCAAATGACCAATTGGGTTTGGATTGGCTCAATTGATGGTCAAGCCATGTTCAATCATTGATTATGAGTTGGTGTGAATCAATGGTTTCAATTGATTTGGTGTAGGATGAGTTTTGGCTAGTTTGGATTTCATATGGGCTAAGGGTTGACGTGGTCAAATGACCAAGTTGGCTTAGCTTGACCTAATTTAAGGCAATTGATCATCCTAGTGTGATTAATGATCGTGGTATGAGGTTTGGATAGGCTTAGTTCAATCCAATTCGGGTTGGATTAGAACTTGGTTCAAATGGGTTCTTTAGGCCAATTTGGGTCAAGTGGACCTAAATGAGTCAATTAACTTGGATTTGGTTTGATTAAAGTTTAGTTGAATTTAGATATGAGTTTAAGATTGAAATATAAATCCAAGTGCAATCAATTTGGGCTATAATGGGTTATGGTTCATTTGAAAATTTTAAGTTAAAAGGTCTAAGTTGGGCTTGACTTGAGTTGATTTCAATTTGGTTTGATGATTGTAGGGTTCATTTATATTTGGATAGATAATTGAAAGAATGATTGATTTAATAGAAAATCCATTGATTTTGGCTTGATTTTTGTGGATTTTGGTTAAGTCCAAGGAATTGGCTTAAAGGGTTTAAATTGGTTTTTTGATTTGATTTTGGATTTGGTTTTGGCTATTTGAATGCATATTTCATTTATATTTGTGAATATAAATGAAGATATAAATGACTTATGAGAAAATCAATTGAATTTGGAGTGGTTTGAAGGCAAATTTGGCTAAGCTCATGAAGGTAGGTCCAAATGGCTTAGAAAGGAATTTGATTTAGTTTGATTTAGTCTTGATCATTGGAATGTGGGTTTCATTTATATTTGTGAAGTTGATTTGGTATATAATTGATTTATGAGAAAATCGATTGAGTTTGGGTTAAGATTTGGCTAAGCTCATGAAGGTAGGTCCATATGGCTTATGAAGGAAATTGGTTTGACTTGATTTAGTTCAATTTGGTTTTAGTTATTTGAGTTTATACTTCATTTATATTTGTGAATATAAATGAATATATGATTGATTCATGAAGAGATCAATCAAGTTTGGCTTTAATTGGGTGGAGATTTGGTTAAGTCCATGGAATTCAATCATAAGGCTTAAGGAGGATTTGAGAGTTTAAATTTGATCTCGGGTTTCAATCATTTGGAATTGAGTTTGGACTCGAATCTAATAAATGATTGAGGGATTAAATTGATCTTGGAGAAAATCAAATGAATTTGGATTGATTTGAATTTGGTTAAGGGCCAAGTCCATAAGATAAAATCATAGGGCTTATGAAGGATTTTGATTTTGGATTTGATCATGAGTTTCAATCATTTGATTTAGAATTTGGAATTGGATTTGGTATTTGAATTGAATTTAAGGTTTGGTTTGAGGAGGTGAACATAGGTTGGGTTTAGTCCACAGGATGGGCAAGTCTCCTTAAGTCCCTAAGGCATAACCTACCCCATGGCTAACCCTTCTAAGTCTTTAGGATTAGGTTAAGTGTTCACTTAATCACAAGAAGTGTCATAAGACTAAGGAGCTCTTAATATTTATAAGTCCTACATCTATGATGAGGAGGTTGAGAACTTACTCTAAAAGTGAGGTCAATAAAGACTAACAGTGTGGTGTAACACAAGGCACACCACCCGTGTGTTGTGACATATGATCAACAATGTCCAAAGGATTGTAATCGCTAACAAAAATGATCTATACCTAAACATGAGATGTAGACAGAATCATGATCTTAGTGCAATGCAACTCAACTTATGCCAAGGTCATAAGACAGGAAGGAGGGATCCACTAAGGGATTGGGTATATGAACCTTCCACTAGGAAAGTAGGTTCGGGTTATCCGCTGGGGATAAGGGTTTGAACTTGATTATATGATTTATGGAAAGATGGTCCACTGAGGATTATAATCTATAACAATCCACAGATGGGTGTATGAACCTTCAACTAGGGAAGCAAGTTTAGGTTATGTGAGTTTGATTTCATTAGTGTATCCACCAGGGATAAGAGTTGGTTAGATTTGCTCGGTAGACATCCAATGGGGATGAGAATTTGATTTCATTTAATTTGATTTGAGGTTGAGGGCATATCTACTAGGGATATAAGCTCAAATCTATTGGGGATATGGTGGATTTAATTTTTGGACCTTGTCAGTGTGCAATGAATCCACTAAGAAGGGGCTATATCATCCTTGGCCTATCTCAGGTTTACAAATCCAAAGGGACAATCTACCGGCTGTAGGGTAAGACCATCCAACCTAAAGGTTGCCTTTCGGTGTGACTGAGCTAGGAAGAAAGCATAACAGACTTACATCTTCTAAAGTAGGGAGCAACCGCTGGGGTGATCTGTTGGTAGCATAACAAATCAAACTTGACCTAGGGTTACTGTTGAGTGAATGCTGCTGGGGGGCTTATCTCAACTCAAAAATAGTCAGAATTAATATCATTTTAATTTGATGGACCTTGTCAGTGTGCAATGGCCCACTGAGAAGGGGATATATCAGCCTTGTCCTATCTCAAATTTATAAGTTCAAATGGATAGTCTACCGGTTGCGAGGTAGAGCTAACCACCTTAAGGGCTACCTTGTGGTGTGCAACGGTTGAGCTAGGAAGAAAGTGTAAAAGACTTACATCTTCCAAAGTGGGAGCAACTCCTGGGGTGATCTATTGGCAGCATAATAAATCAAACTCGACTTAGGTTGACAACCAAGTGAGAGCCTCTTGGGACTTATATCAACTCAAGAGTAGTCAGGCTATTCCTATAAGGAGTTTTGCTGGCACTGCCTTAAAGATAGGATGCCTGCGCAGGAAAAGGTACCATTGAAGGTGTCCTAATCCATAAGAGAATATGTATATTTTGTTTATATGTTTATGTGGACCTTGTTAGTGTGTGAGGACCACGTGAAAGAACTGCTCTCGTCTATCTGTTAGACCAAGGGAGAATCTGCACTTCAACAAAATGGATTCTCCAACCACAGGGGTGGCTACTAGAAAAGAGGGAGTGTTCAATCCAAGAGTAACCTGGGTAGTGTCTAAATTGGGTCACAAAGGACATGATCCAAATAGAGTGCCCACAAAAGAGGTACCGCTAGAGGCATTATCCTAGACCATGTAAAAGAAAGCCTATAGGTGTATAGTGGCTAACTCAAGGAGAAGGCGTGCAGACTTACATCTATCATGATTGGTGTATCCACTAGGTGGGTTGCTGTCAGCATAGTGAGGACCAACCAACCTAAGGTGCCCATTATTGTGCAATGATCGATATGAGAAGAAGGCTTGTAGATTTACATATTTATAGATGGAAATGATTATCGGATAGTCTGTCATCGGCGGGACAGAGGCTATCTGACCTAGGGAGACTACTAAGTAGGGAGTCCCACATAAGGACCGATCCAGAAGTAACGAGGAGGAAAGGGGCCCGGGGACTTATCCTATCAAATATACCACCCGGTGTATGATGCTAGTTCAAGAAGAAGGCGCGTACTTACATGTTCTTGGTAACCTGTGCTTGCATTAATACTAGAAGGCAAGCTTCGTTAGTGTGCAATAGTCAAGTCAGGAAGAAAGCATAGCAAACTTACATTCTCTTAAATAAGGAGTCACTAGGGTGACACACTAGCAGCATGTCGGCGACCTAAAGCATCTGTGTCTGGCGTTATCTTAACTCAAGTAACTAGATAAAAAATATGTGATTGTGTGTGTGTGTTGTTTGTGTTGAGATCAGGTAGATTCTGGCACATCATGTTTTCAAAAAGGAAGAGATGGAATTTTCATTGAAAATTATTTTAAAATAGGATTTATGGATAATATTTCCTTAGGTAGAGCCTGTTGATTTGATGCATTAGACACTCTCCCTTATGATTGATAAGCTGATAAGATCCTCCTTGGTAGGCTTTCTCTAAGAAAAAAAGGTCTTCCAAAGTAAGTTCAAACTTGCCTCCCATATTACGAGGAGCAACAATTGGTCTCCTTAGAACAAAAATAATCTCTCCTACTTGAAAAGCTCTAGGACAGATGTGGTGTTGATTTTTGGATCTATGTGTATGTGTGTGTATATGAGGGGACACCACATCAGGATGTACTTATTGGTGGTGGGTGCGATAGGAATAATGCACTATCTCGAAAGATAATCACTACCCGATGGACTTAATCACTCTTGACTCTTGAGGCATGATGTCTTTACTTTCCCTATGGATGAATGAAAAGTAGGGTTTAATTTAATTGGGTTCTAAGTTCTGCAAGCCCCATGGTTAATTATATCCTAAGGAAGATGAGTTTCTTAAGAATACTCTCGATTAAAGTAGGCAACTGTTGCCTATAAAGATTTCAAAGATAGGACTATCAATAAATTGGTTATGTTTGGGAGATCAAATGGGATAGATCAAATGGAGAGACTTATTATCAAAGCCAAAGAAAGATGAGTAGGAGAAGAAAATTATGTATTTGAGTTAAAATTTATTAGAAGGCTAGGACTTATAATCCTATAACATAAGATTATAAAAAATGCCTAAGTGGTGAGGATTTATGCTTGTAGCTCGAAGGAAATAGCTGCCTTGGATCCTAAATCTAGGGAGCCTTAGTAAGAACCAAAGCGTGACCTAAATCTAAGCAAAGATGGGTATATGGTTTACCTCTACAAGAGAGGATAAATCACATGACTGTTGGACTTATAACTGCTTGGAATGACAGTCAACTAACTCCTATGCTTTAAAATCATGTAGCCAAGTCATATGAATTGCAATATAGTTAGGTTATTATTATTTGGAAAGAGACTAAGTCCTTAAATCCACTCCCTAAGAGATTAGAGCATGAGTATGAGTAATGACCTATTTTAATGCAAATCTTTTCAAATTTTATTTGTATTTGACACTTCATTTTGACAAAAGCTTTGGGATTTTATATGCTTAAAAGCATTGTGAAGTTGATTATGGGCTAAATCAAGGTGTTTTCCATCATAGGATCTCAAAGGTCATGCCTTTTCCCTATCTGGAAAATGGAAATCCTCTCTTATCAATAGTGAAACAAAATGACATGCATGATATTAAGCATACAATATTCAGCTAAGGGATTGCTAAATATTTTATTATCTTGATTTAATGCATAGGATTTATGTGAGATTATGAGTTATTTTAGAAAATTTAATTATTAGTTATAATTATGGTAGAAAAATTAATTTTTTTTCCTAAGAGCCTAAACGGATCCAAGCCACACATTAAATCATCAATACATAAAGAAACTATAAGAGGCATGCGACTTCTAGTGTGCAATATAAAAAAATTATCAAACAATTTATAAAGCTAGTGCAAAAGAATAAAAGGCCGACGGTTGGGTGCCGCCATATAACCCAAAAAGAAAATGGATAGCCGAGCTCTATACTTATACAAGCCTACAAAAGAATAATTACAATTAAGAATGAATACATGCAATGGGGATCTTCATCTTCATTCTTCATGTCTCCTTCATTTCTTCATATCTCCATTTGATTTAATTTGCTCCACTTAAAAGACATCACATGGCCTCCCAAGACAAAGCTTTTTAGCCAATACTCAGCCTTATCCCCCCACAACACAAATCTTAATTCTTAATTATAAATTTATATTAAAATGAAAAGATAAACCTAACTACACCTACAAAATAAAGGTTAGCTAAACATATTTCCACCCAAGCAATTATATTTATAATTTGGGCTTAGCACCCTACACATGGGTAACAAAGCCCACCTGTCCTAACTTGGATTATGTTTAGGGGCTTACAAAACCTGCAAAAAGAGCATTTATATTTTTTTTTCAAAGGCCCCTTAAGCATAATCCCCTAAAATATGATTAGGCTAATAATGGCCTAACATCCATTCTATGAAACATACACCCTAACATCTAGTCTAAAATAATACATCTAACCACTATCCTAACATAAAGCTAGAAGTGGTGACTTATTCTAATGTGTGTATTAAAGCTTACGTGGTATGTCCTAACTAGGCTTTAGAGTTATAGTTTCCAAAGTGTAGAAAGATTCAATTTAAAGGGTGGTTTTGCTTTAAGTTGTTTAGTTAATTTGCAAGCTTTTAAGTAATGTTTTCTTTTGTTTCATTTGACCTACACAAAACAATTAAGTGTTATAGAGAGAGGAAAAGAGAGGATCACTTTCTTTCATCCCTACCTTAAGTCATTTTTAAAGCCAAATTAATTAGATAATTCTCTTTAGTGAATGTCTTATTATATCTTTTAATTAATTCTAAGTTTAGGTTCACTTTAAATAAACTCATTCAATAAGCAAGACATCTTAAGATTAATTTGAATGAACTTCTATCACATAACACATGTTTGTTTATTTCTTTCCATCATATATAGAATGCATATGGTTAAGTTCTAAGCATACATATACATGCAATTTATGTTTTAGGATGCTTGAATGATGAATGTAAGAAAATATATTTCGAATTGATATTTCATTTGATTGAATTACTTTTGTCATATTAATTTAAAGCTCTATTTAAATTCCTATGCAAAAGCATATGCAAAGAGCTTGAAGTAACATGATTAATCAATTCAACCACTTGAACAAAGTATGAATGCATATTTCTTTTTAATAGAAAATGGGATTTTCATTCATTAGCCAAATGTACACACAAATGTATAAGAGTTTTAAGCAAGTACGTTGCCATTATTCTACACCAAGGGAGTGAGGTAGGAACCTCCTTATGGCTACTTAAAGCCGTGCATCCCTCATATGTCTAGACTAATATACCCGCTATCCTCAGATACATATGGATGTATAAGCAACTATAAGAATGAGAATCATGCAAAAGCAGAATTGATTTGATTAAATTATGGTTTTCATCCACTAGTTTTATCACACACACACACACATACACACACACACATAGATATATATATATATATGCAAGCACCTATAGAAATGGAAATTATACAAAAGTTGGATTCAATTGAATTGATTTATTTGTGTACATGAATTAAAGTTCTATCTAAATTCTAATGTCAAAAATGCATGAGAATGAAATCAAGCAAGTATGTCGCCATTATTCTACACCAATGGAGTGTGTTGACCTCACTTTTGGGAGTGAGCTCTCAACTTTCTCATCATAGATCTAGGACTCTTGTAGACACTAAGAGTTCCTTAGTCTTAAGACACTTATAGTGATTAGGTGAACACTTAACCTAAGCCTAGATACTTAGAAGAGTTATCCATAGGAATAGGTTATGCCTTACAGATTTAGGAAGACTTGCCTACCCTATAGCCTTAAACCCAGTCCTTGCTTCCTTCTTCTAAACAAAACCTTAAATTCAAATCCAAATCATAAATCCCATCTCAAATCAAATGATGAAACCCATGATTAAATTCAAATTCTAAATCCTTTCTTAAGCCCTTTGATTTTATCTTATGGACTTAGCCTTAACCAAATTAAAATCAACCCCAGTTCAATTGATTTTCTTAAATATAAAATCAAATCTCAAATCAAATCCCAACCCAAATCATAAATAAAAATACAACTCTAAATGATTGAAACCCATGATTGAATTCAAACTCCAAAACCCCTTCCTAAGGCATATGAATAACCTTCATATGCTTAGCTAAAACCTCCTTCAAACCAAACCAAATTTGGTTAATTTCTTTATAAATCAATCATTCCTTCATTTATATTTATAAATGTAAATGAAATCCAAATTCAAACATTCAAATCAAATCAAACTAAACCAAACCAAACCAATTCCCTACTTAAGCCTTTTTGACCTACATCCCTCAATTTGGTCAAATTTGCTTCCAAATTACTTCGACCTCAAGTAATTTTCTCATGAATCATATATATCTTCATTTATATTCACAAATATAAATGAAATATAAATACAAATGGCCAAAACCAAACCCAAATCAAATCAAATTCCTAATTTTAGCCTTTTTAGCCAATTTCCTGAACTCGGCTAAATGATAACCAAATCAACTCAAAATCCATAGATTTCTTCATGATTCAATCATTCCTTTAATCATTATTCCAAATATAAACACAAACTATAATTATCAATCCAAACCAATGTCAACCCAAGTCAAGCCTATGTTAGCCCCTTTTGACTTGAAATTGTCATATGAACCAAAATTCATTTGACTCCAAAC
Source organism: Cymbidium sinense (assembly GCA_021442155.1). NCBI lineage: Eukaryota > Viridiplantae > Streptophyta > Magnoliopsida > Asparagales > Orchidaceae > Cymbidium > Cymbidium sinense. The sequence goes on from CM038220.1 coordinate 93,328,909, forward strand.
CACTTGCAATTGGATTTATATTTCCATCCTAAGTCCATATATGAGTTCAATTAAACTTGAATCAAGCCATGATCAAGTCAATTGACCCATTTAAGTCCACTTGACCCAAAGTGATCTAAAAGACCTTTTTGAGCCAAGTTCTAACCCAACCCAAATTGAATTGAACTAAGCCCACCAAACCCCTCATCATGATCAACAATCATCGTAGGTTAATTAATTTTCTTGAATTGGGTCAAACTAAGTAAACCTAGCCTGTTGACCAAGTCAACCTTTAGCCCAAATGAAACCCAAACCAGCCAAAATCCACTATATACCAAATTGATTGAAACCATTGACTCAAACCCACTCATAATCAATGATTGAACATGACCAAACCTTCAATTGAGCCAAACCTAGTCCAACGGGCCATTTGACCTAAGTTGACCTAAAAAGCTAAAATGGGTCAAATCATGATTTGATCCAAATTGATTGTAACCAATGGCTCAAGTTCATTCTAAATCACTTATTGAACTTGGCCAAAGCTATGATTGAGCCCAATTTGACCAATTGGTCAACTTGACTGAACCTAGCGTAAATTGACCGAAAGGGTCAAATTGGCCAAAATCCAAATTAAATCCAAATTAAACCAAACTAAAGCATACAATCATTTTCAATTAACCAATTGAACTTGAATCAACACCTAACCCAACCAAATTTGGTCAAATTGGTCAAATTGGTTAAGTTGACCCATTTGACCCTTTTGAATCCAAATGAGTCAAATTCAAACCTAAGCCAAATTAATCAAAACCAATTGAACCAAAAAATCCCAAGTCATCATATGTACCTAACTCAAGCCTTGGTTTGACCCAATTTGATAAATTGGCCAACCCAACCCAACTTAACCCAAATAAGCCTATTTTGACCATATGAAGCCAAATCTCCCAAAAATAACTTTATGAAACCTTGGTGGCTAACCTAACTAGACCCAAATGAACCCTAAGTCAGGTCCAAACCAGTCCAAGTCCATGTGGGACCCAACCAAATGGGATTAACCAATGGGCACCCTCTCTTTTCATTAGATTCTAGCCTTAAGAGGAAAAGTCCACTTTGCCTCTCCCATGACAACCATAAAAGTGCCAAATGAGGAACTCCTAGGCCACCTTAGCCCACCCTAAGCCATCTTAGAACTTTCCATGGATCAAGGGAAGCAAGGCACACATCCATCTCCATGGTGAACACCCATGAGCAAAGGATGAACCAACCCAAATCAATCCTTCCATATTAAGCCTTGAGACTCTTGCCACCACTTTGACCACTCATGGTGTGCCATGTGGAGCTGATGGTGACCCATTCGATGACTCGACAATAACTAATCATCTAGATTTTTGAAAGCCATCCCATCCGTCCATCATGTGCAATTGAGGGGTATACCCCCTCAATTAGAGCATGATTCAATATGAATTGCTTTATGAGACTTCCCTAGTCATTTTTGAAATCCCATATAGCACTCCCAAGCACTCCCTCGAGCTCCCTCGATCGACATTCCTCCTCCCTGAGCAAAGCCAAAATAGGACACTAGCTTCCCGATCAGTACTCCCCCTCTACTTGATCAAACACAAATTCCTTGCACCCACACCATCCCCTTACTTTGTCAAAGCCAACTGAATCATCTCTAGCCTTCCCGAGTGTTGGAGATAGGAGTTAGACCAAGATCGATTGCCAAATAGGAGGAGTTTGGCCTTAGGATCAACCTACTTCCAATCAAGCTCAAAGCTTATCAACAGGGCCTCACCTCAACTAAGCGAAGCTACCTCCATCGATCGACCATCGGACATTAGCTCTGGGGAGGTTATTTTACAAACTGAGCCTTGTATGGAAAATTGCTTGGTATTTCGTGAAGTAAATTTGACCGTCATGAGCTTCTAGCTGTTGGATGTATGGGTCTCCTCTCCTTGAAGGTGTGGGATGAATTTGGAGTCAATCTGAGCTCAAAAGAGCTTGGATTGAACGGGGAAAGATGAAAGACATCCGTCTTTCACTGCTCATAAACTGTCTATTCCGTGTGATTAAAATGAACTACTCTGATTAGATGTCGTGTTAGATCCCTTGACTTCTTTTCTAAATTATGAATCTGATCGCAGCTGTCCATTCCTAGATCAGATGATCCACAGAGTTAGTACGTCCACCCCCATCCGAGATAGCCTTCGAATGTGACAACTTAGATAGCCAATCCCATCGTGACACGTGGAAAGCACACCGTGCTAGCTGCCATGTGGCCCGGCGGGATTAAGGCTTTAATTAGGCCTAATTAATTCTTTTTTAAGCTAGAAACTTCCTAAAATCATAACTAATCCTAGAAAAATTCAAAAAATACAAGCTTAGGCTCATTTTGAAGATATTTTAGAGTAGCATATAGGAAAATTATTATTAATTGATTTTGGAAAGTGATTTTGGCTTAATTATGGTTTAATTAGAAATCTAATTAGCTTAATTACTCCTTAATTAAACACCTAATTAATCTCAAATTTTTTATGGATTCTTAGGAGGATGTCATATGCCTCCCCTATTTTTTTTGGGATTTTATTGGTTTCTTAATTAGGGAAATCAATTAATTAAGCCTTAATCACTATCTTAATTTAATTAGTAATAATTAGTGAATGAATAGTGACTTAATTGATTATTTAAGCCTAATTCTCACTATTGAATAGTAAGGGAGCTTAGGAAATGTGATCGGAATATTTTTCCTAATTCATTCCTTAAGTTTCCTTCACTTTTTGGAATTTGATTAATTAATGATTAATGAGGCAATTAAGTGCTTAATTATTTAATTAATCCTCAAGATAAAATTAGAGCCTAAGTAATCAAATATGGGACTTAGGGATTGAGATTAAGGCCTCTTTCTTGATCTCTTTTCTTAAGTTAATTCCATTTCATTAATTGATAATGTTTAATGCTTAACCAAATGTATTAATATGTTTAATTAACTCAATCTAAATCTACTTCACATCTAATCACCTTTAATCAACCTTGGATATCTCTTTGGGTGTTCAATAACCTAAAGAGAGAGCTAATGAAATTATGCTAAACTCACATGTGTGCGAAAACCATAAAAGTAGTTAAGTGAGCTCCTTAAGCCTAATTAACTATTAATCATGAGTCAATTGCATTAGGCCCCTTTTATTTCTTAGAGCATTGCGAATTTACTTTCTTGTGATTGCATATCATATTGGCCCATTATTAATTAGTTAATTAACTTAAGGTTATGTAGGTAAGGGTTAATTAATTGATTTAATTCATACCCTAACCTAATTAAGACATAAAATCAACGTAATTATCTTTCACTAAACCAAATTAACTCACATAAGGGGATGTGATTAGGATTAACAAACCTCTTTCACATTTCATTAAATCAAATCAAACAAAAAAATGAAATGATATTAAAGAACTTTGGTTTGTGATTTTATTTTTAATCATATAAATAATGGATGTCAAGATATTCCCACTCTAAAATTAATTAAATAAAAAATGATTTTATTTAAATGTAGTTCATTTATTTTCCCAAGATATAAAAGAAATGATTTAATACTCTCAATTAAGGTAAATGATCATTGTCTTCAAAGATTTCAAAGATAGGACTATTAATAAATTGGTTATTTTTGGAAAATCAAGTGGGATTGATCAAAAGGAGAGATTTATTATAGAAACTAAAGGAAGATGAGTAGGGGATGCTCACGATGCTAGGAAACCTAGCAAGCATCTGAAACTATTCTATGGTTGGGCTTTATATTTTTAAAATTGAAGAGAATTATGTGTTTGAGTTGAATTTTTATTTGAAATCTAGGGCTTATAATTCCACAACACAAGATTATAAAAATGCTTAAGAGGTGAGGATTTATGCTTATAGCTCCTAAGGGAAACAACAACCTTAGATCATAAATTTAGGGAGATTTGGTGAGGGTCAAAATATGACCTAAATCTAAGGAGAAAATGGGTATATGGTTTATCTCCACAAGAGAGAATAAACCATCCGACTGTTGGACTTGCAACTGCTTAGAGCGACTTCCAACTAACTCACCCTATAATTTTAAATACATGTAGGCAAGTCTTTTGCTTTGCAAGATGGCTAAGCTGTTGTTTATTTAGAAAGGAGACTAAGTCCTTAAACACACTCCCTAAGAGACTAGATCATGAAAGGGCATGAATTTTGACTTAAATATAATGCAAATTTTGTAAAGTTTTATTTTGATATTTGGACATTTTTATTTGACACGGGCTATGAGATTTTATATGCCTAATGTATGAGAAAATTGGTTATGGGCCAAAATCAAAGAAAAATGAGGTGTGTTTCACCATGGCTCTCAAAGGTCAAGCCATTTTCTCTAGCAAAGGTGGAAGCCCTCCATTAGCAAGAGTGAAGTAATATGATTTATGCATGATATGAGACATACAACATCTAGCTAAGGGGTTGCTAAAGGCTTTATTATCTTGGTTTATATCCTAGGCTTTAAATGAGGTTATGAATTATTTAGTTTAATTTTGAGTTGATTAATTGGATAAATTTTTTTTCTAAGAGCCTAATCAGATCCAGGCCATTCAACAACCATCAAATAATTAAGAAACTAGGAAAAATCATGCCATCTAATTGTGCAATCATAAACATAATATCAATGAATTTATAAAGTTAGTCTAAAAGAATAAGAGGTCGATGTGGTCGGTTCTCAGATAACAAAGAAAGAAATGTGGGTAGTCTCTACCCTTATACAACCCAGATTACAAATGAATAATTATAATTAAAAGGAATTCATGCTATGGGGGTCTTCATTCTTCATTTCTTTCTTTCTTCATTTATTTCTTTCTTTTGGTTTGACTTGGGATGTAGTTAGCTCCAAGGCTTCACATGGTATATAAGATAAGGTCTTATAACCTATGTTCACCTTAATTCCCCCATAACATTCATTCTAAATCTTAATTACAAAATTTACATGAAAATGGGAAAGGTAAATCTAACTAAACCTGCTAAACAAAAGTTATCCAAACATACCACACAACCCAAGCAGTTATATGAATAATTTGGACTTAGCACCCTACACATGAGTAACAAAATCACCTATCCTAATTTGGAGTATGCTTAGGAGTATAAGCAACCTGCATAGTAAAAAATATTTATATTTTTATTACAGCTCCCATTAAGCACAATCCCCTACAGAAGACATGACTAGGCTAAGATCAACATATCATTCAGTCTACGGATATACACCCTAACATCCAGTCTAAAATATTACATCACAAAATAAAGTCAGGCATCAAACCATGCACCGCCCTAACATAGAGCTAGAAATGACAACTTAGCCTAATGTGTGTGCCATTTAAGGCTTGTGTGGAATATCTTAGCCAGGCATTAAGGTTGAAATTTCTATGTATGAAAGATTCAATTTAGATGGTTGGTTTAGTTTAAGTGATTTAGTTGAATTGCCAATTTTAGTTTGTGATTTGATTTGTTTTGATTGAACCCACACTTAGTTACTAAATGTTATGAAGAAAAAAAAAAGATAAGAGAACTTCTCTTTCATCCCTACCTTAAAATATTTCTAAGGTAGATTCATTAATGATTTTTCTTTAATGAATATTTTATTATGTGTTTTAATTAACCCTAAGTTTAGATTTGCTCTAAATAATCCTATTTAATAAGAAAGGCATCATATTAGATTAGTTAAGGTGGATTACTACCACATAACACACACCCATTTATTTTTTTTCACCATGTATACCATGCATATGAGTAATCCTAAGCATACCTATACAGGCAATGCAAATTTTTAGCACACTTTGATGATGAATGCTAAGAGATATGATTTGAAATTTTGGATATTCCATTGATGCATGTCTTTACTATGTAGAAAAGGGATTTTTCATCCATTAATAAAATGCACATTCACATGTATAAAAGTTATAAGTGAGTACGATGCCATTATTTTCTACACGGCGTAAGGTACAAGACCTACTTAGGGCTACTTAAAGCCTCGCAGCCCCGAGATGTCCAGACTAATATACCACTTTTCTTAAATACATGTAGATGTACAAAAAGAAATAAATGGATTAAGAATAATGCAAAAGATCATATTTGATTTGGTTGTATAATTTACATGTGTAATATGAAGGTCCTTCTTAAGTCATAACATAGAAATGCAAAGGAATAGATTTAAGTAAGTGTTGTGTTCTTTTCAAATGAACTATACAATTGCAAACCCTATGTAAATCCATGTTAAGAGAAGAAAAGAGAACTTCATAATACACATGTTATGCTATAATTACATGCAAGCTTATAAATATTTATAAGTACCATCACTTCATTCATAATCTTTGATTTATAGGTTTTGAAAATAATTTTTAGTTTAATAGTGATAATAGCTCCTCATATTCTTAACTTTAGCCAAAACATGCAATTTGACATAAAAGGAAGTATTTTATTTAATTGATTTTTGAAAGAAATGAATGCATGATTTCATATGGAAAATAATATTTAGCATGCTTGGAAAGAAATAAAGAGATGTAAGCACATGACTTCATTCACCTTAATTACTTCCTAAGGACAATCATAAAAGATAAGATTATTTAAAATGAATCAAAATTCCTTAAGGAGATGTTTATTTTTGAATTTGATTTGACTTAGGGAATATGAATTTGGTTTGCTGGTCCTAATCCATTTACCCCATGTATGAGTCTATTTAGTTTAATTTTAGAACAATTAGGTTGATTTTATATTTTGATTAGGTTAATGTAGTAATTAAATCCATTAATTACCCCTTACCTTTACCACTTTAACATAATTATCCAGTAATTATGAGCCAACATATGATATGCAACCACATGGAATTTAAATTAGTAATGCACTTAAGAAATGAAGGGGCCTAATGTAATTGGCTCATAATTAATGATTAATTAAGCTAAAGGTTTTAATTAAGTAATTTCATAACCATCCTACACATGTAGTTTGATTATAATTTCCTTATGAATTCTCTTAGTTATTTAACACCAAAGAATCTACCCAAGAATTAAATGATTAAGTTCTTGAATGATTTAGTTTTGAGTTTGATTAATTGAACTAATTAATGAAGTGATTAAGTCATTAATTAATTTGCAAAGTAATTAAGTGTTTATCCAAATGAAATAAACTTAGGGGAAAAGATTGGAAATGAAATTCTAACCTTATTCCCTAAGTCCATTCACTATTTCATGATGATTAGCAAGTTTAGTTAATAAATTTATCACTGTTTAACATATTAATTAATCATTTAATTAATTAAGAAAGTGATTAGGGATCAAACAAACAATTACTCTAAGTAATCAAGCAATAAATTCCAAGAAAATCATGAGAGGCAGAGGTCATCCAACTAATTAATTCCAAAAAGTTTGGGATTAATTGTTAGATTAATTAGAGAGTAATTAACTTAATTATATTTCTAATAAAACCTAAATTGAGTTAAAATCACTATTCAAAATTAATTAATTTTAATTTTCTATTATTCTTCTCTGAATTATCTTTAAAATGAGTGTTTTTTGTATTTTTTGAATTTTTCTACAATTTGTTAGAATTTTGGAAGTTCAGCATTAAAATTAGATTAATTATTCCTAATTAAACCCCTAAACCCGTTATGGTGGCGTGCGGTTCTTTCCATATGTGTGATGGGATAGGTTATTTAAGTTATCACGTCATTGAGTCGGTTGGCTACGTCTTTTTTTGCACTAATCAGATCGGATGGTAGATCAATCCCATGGTTTAGAAATCAAAGAGGATCTAGTGTGATCGAATCACATTCATTCATTCCAATCACATAGAACAGATGGCGTGTGATCCTTCTCCTTTGTGAGTGATGAGAGATGAAAGCCATTCAATTCGAGCTCACCCGAGCTCAGATTGGGATCAAAATGATCCCACACCTTCGGAAGGATGGGGATTGTACATCCAACATTCAAGACTTCAAGGGGAGAATTTTCTTCAAAAAGGACCAACCAAATTTTTTGATGGCTATAGTTTTAAGCAATTACCTTGTCGGAGGCTATCACCAGGCTTCCAATGGAGGAGTAGCTTCATCTAGTAGAGATGAAGCTCTATTGAAGGAATTAGGTTTTGATTTGAAGTAGATGGTCCTGTTAACCAAGCTCCACTTCAATGGTGATTGGGATTGATCGAAGTAGTGTTTTTCATCGCTTGGAGACTTGGGAAATGACTTGGTTGAGCTCGACGAAGTCCACTGACAGTGTGTGCAAGTTTAATTTGATTTTGATGAAGAATTAAATGAGTTGGATCTTCAATTCACCTCGCCTATTTTGGCTTTGAGAAAAACCAAGAATGGAAATCAATGGAGCTTGGGAATGGCTTGGAAAAGCTTGGGGAGGCTTCAATTGAATCTCATTAGCTCTATGGAAATGAATCCTTATGGTTTGAGTGGGAATGAGGGGGAGCATATCTCCCCCTCCTTGGATCAGATGGTGATGGGCTATTTTGCCATTTTTGATCAATGGCATGGATTGGAGGCATGGTTTGAGCTGCCAAACACCCCATGTGGGTCATTTTGGGTAGTGGAGGAGAGTGGATGCCCATGTGCTAGGTGAGTGTATTTGGTGATTTAAGTGCTCAAATTTCATTTAAGAAGTTGGTTTGGTCTAACTTGGGTCATGGCTGACCCAATCTCATTTGGTCATGTTCACCACCCCCCTTAGTGTCCATGTGGACCACTAGAAGGATGCCAAGTGGCTTTGAGAAAGGAATGACTAAATTCCAAATGAATTTGGTCATAGGATACCCTTTGCCTAAGGGTAAAATGGGCATTTAGCCTTGATTTTGATTTGGGCATATTTGAAATTATTCAAAAATGGGTTGGGCCAAATTTTAGGTGATTTAGAGTTCATTTGATTTGAATTAATTCAATTTGACCCATTTAGTCAAATTGAGTCAATTTGGGTTAGGTTGACAATTGGTCAAATTGGGTCAAAACTATGGGTTAGGTCAAGTTCAAATGATCATTTGGAGCCTATGGGTATTATTAGTTTGGTTCAATTTAGTTTAGATTTAGTTTTGGTTCATTTAGGTTCATTTAGGTCAAATGGGTCAAGTTGACTAATTTGACCCATTTGACTAAATTGGGTTAGGTCATGGGTTGGTTTAGGCTTGGTTGATCATTTGACATGTATTGAAAGCTTTGGTTTCAATCAATTTTGATTTGGTTTGATTTCAAGTTGATTTGACCTTTTAGGTCAAGTTGGGTTCATGGTCAATTGGGTTGGGTCTAGTTGGTCAATTGAAGCTTTGGTCAAGTTCAACAAGTGATTTAGAATGAATGTGACCCATTGGTTGCAATCAATTTGGCTTGGATCAAGATTTGACCTATTTTAACTTTTTAGGTCAATTTGCGTCAACTTAGGTAAAGTGGCCAATTAGGCTTAGTTTGATCAATTGATGGCTTAGTCAAGTTCAATCATTGCTTATGGATTGGTTTAGATCAATGGTTTCAATCAATTTGGCTTATAGTTTATTTTGGCTAATTTAGGTTTCATTTGGGGTAAGTGTTAACTTGGTTTGACCAATTTGAGTGATTGATCATCCTAAGATGATTATTATGGTGTTTTAATTTATTAGAGTTGAGGTTATTATTAAGTGTGTTAGGGGACACCATACAGATCCACATATGTACTCATTAGGATGATCGGGTATAATATTAAGGAATAATGGATAGAAGTCACTATCCTATAATGAACCTAATCACTAAATGAGGACTCCTAAGGCATGATGGGTCTTCGAATGTACTAGAGATTTTTCTCCTACTTTACATGAAAAAGTAAAGTAGGGTTTATTTAAATCGGGTTTAAGTTCCCACATGGAGGAAAGCCCCATAGTTAATTACATCATGAATGAGATTCCTTAAGAATACTCTCGATTAGGTAAATGTTTGCTTTGAAAGATTTCAAAGATAGGACTATCAAAAATTGATTATTTTGAAAAATTAAGTGAGATTGATCAAAAGAGAGTTATTATGAAACCAAAGAGATGAATAGGGGATGCTCATGATAGGAAACTGTGAGCATCCCAAACTATTATATGGTTGGGCTTTATATTTTTAAAATTGAGGAGAATTATGTATTTGAGTTGAATTTTTATTAGAAATTTAGGGCTTACAGTTACACAACACAAGATTGTAGAAATATCTAAGAGGTGAGGATTTATGCTTGTAGCCCCTAAGGGAAATATCAACTTGAAATACTAAATCTAGGGAGCATTGATGAGGGCCAAAACATGACTTAAATCTAAGGTGAAAATGGGTACATGATTTATCTCCACAAGAGAGAATAAACCACCCAACTGTTGGACTTACAACCTCCTAGTGTGCCTTCCAACTAACTCCTCCTATGATTTTAAATACATGTAGGCAAGTCTTATGCTTTGCAAGATGGCTAAGCTATTATTTATTTAGAAAGGAGACTAAGTCCTTAGACACACTCCCTAAGTGACTAGATCATGAAAGGGCATGATTATGACTTAAATCTAATGCAAATTTTGTCAAGTTTTATTTTGATTTTTGGTCATTTTTGTTTGACATGGGCTATGGAATTTCATATGCCTATTGTATGTGAAAATTGGTTATAGGCCAAAATCAAAAAGAAGGAGGTGTGTTTCTACCATGGCTCTCAAAGGTCAAGCCATTTTCTCTAGCAAAGGTGGAAGCCCTCTATTAGCAAGAGTGAAGCAATATGATTTATGCATGATATGAGACATATAACATCCAACTTAGGGGTTGCTAGTCTTTTATTAATAAAAGAGAAGAGAAGAGAACTTAGTTACTAAATATAACACCCACACTTAGTTACTAAATGTTATGAAGAAAAGAAAAGAAGAGAACTTCTCTTTCATCCCAACCTTAAAATATTTCTAAGGTAGATTCATTAATGATTTTCCTTTAGTGAATATTTTATTATGTGTTTTAATTAACCCTAAGTTTTGATTTTCTAAATAGCCTTATTTAATAAGAAATGCATCTTAGGATTAGTTAAGGTGGATTACTACCACATAACACACACCCATTTATTTCTTTCCACCATGTATACCATGCATATGAGTAATCCTAATTATACATATACATGCAATGCAAATTTTTGGCACACTTTGATGATGAATGCTAAGAGATATGATTTGAAAATTTGGATATTCCATTGATGCATGTCTTTATTATGTAGAAAAGGGGAATTTTCATCCATTAAGAAAATGCACATTCACATGTATAAATGTTATAAATGAGTACAACACTATTATTTTCTACACCAGAGCGTAAGGTATAAGACCTACTTAGGGCTACTTAAAGCCTCGCAGCACCGGGATGTCCAGACTAATATATCATTTTTCTTAAATATATATAGATGTACAAAAAGAAACACATGGATAAAAAATCATGCAAAAGATCATATTTGATTTGGTTGTATAATTTACATGTGTCATATGATGGTCCTTCTTAAGCCATTACATAGAAATTCATATGAATAGATTTAAGCAAGTGTTGTGTTCTTTTCAAATGAACTATACACTTGCAAACCCTATGTAAATCCATGTTAAGAGAAGAAAATAGAACTTCATAATATGTATCTTATGATATAATCACATGCAAGCTTATAAATATTTATAAGTAGCATCACTTCATAATCTTTGATTTATAGGTTTTGAAAATAATTTTTGGTTTAATAGTGATAATAGCCACTCATATTCTTAACTTTAACAAAACATGCAATTTAACATAAAAGAATGTATTTTATTTAATTGATTTTTGAAAGAAATGAATGCATGATTTCATATGGAAAACAATATTTAGCATGCTTGGAAAGAAATAAAGGGATGTAAGCACATGACTTCATTCACCTTAATTACATCCTAAAGATAATCATATAATATAGGATTATTTAAAATGAATCAAAATTCTTTAAGAAGATTTTTATTTTTGAATTTGATTTGACTTAGAGAATATGAATAGGGTCCATTCCCCCATGTGTTAATTGATTTAGTTTAATTTTAGAATAATTAGGTTGATTTTTATATTTTGATTATGTTATGGTATGAATTAAATCCATTAATTACCCCTTCCCTATATGACTTTAACATAATTATCCAAGTAATTATGAGCCAACATATGATATGCAGCCACATGGAATTTAAATCAGCAGTGCACCTAAGAAATGAAGGGGCCTAATGCAATTGGCTCACAGTTATTGATTAATTAAGCTAAAGGGTTTAATTAAGTACTTTCATAGCCATCCTACACATGTAGTTTGATTATAATTTCCATAGGAATTCTCTTAGGTTATTGAACACCTAAGAATCTACCCAAGAATTAAATGATTAAGATCTTGAATTATTTAGTTTTGAGTTTGATTGAACTAATTAATGAAGTGATTAAGTCATTAATTAATTTATAAATTAATTAAGTGTTTATCCAAATGAAATAAACTTAGGGGAAAAGATTGAAAAAGAAATCCTAATCTCATTCCCTAAGTCCATTCACTACATGATGATTAGCAAGGTTAATTAATGAATTTATCACTATTTAACATATTAATTAATCATTTAATTAATTAAGAAAGTGATTTGGGATGAAATAAATAATTACCCTAATTAATCAAGCAATAAATTCCAAGAAAATGATGGGAGGCAGAGGTCATCCTACTAATTAATCCCAGAAAGTTTGGGGTTAATTGCTAGATTAATTAGAGAGTAATTAACTTAAGTACATCTTTAATAAAACCTAAATTGAGTTAAAATCACTATTTAAAATTAATTAATTTTAATTTTATATTATTCTTCTCTGAATTATCTTTAAAATGAGTATTTATTTGTATTTTTTAAATTTTTCTTCAATTAGTTATGAATTTTGGAATTTAACATTAAAATTAGATTAATTAAGGCTAATTAAACCCCTAATCTATCGGGCAATGTGGCGGCTGATGCGTGCTGATGCTGCGATGGGATAGGTTAACATCTGTCACAGTCGGTTGGTGGCGCATCTTCTCTGACGTCATCTAAGATGGCGAGATCAATCCATGTTTAGGAATCAATTAGAGGGGATCTAACATGATCTAATCACAACCGTCCATTACAATTATGTGGAATAAATAACATGTGATCCTTCTCCTTCTCAGCGATGAGATAACAAACACCGTTCGTCTCTCCCCATTCAATTCATGCTCACTCAAGCTCAGATTGGGATCAAAATGATCCCACACCTTCAGAAGGAGGGGGGATGCACATCCAACGTTCAAGATTTCAAGGGGTGATAATTTTCTTCAAAAAGGACCAACCAAATTTTCCTATGGCTATGATTTTGAGCAATTACCTTGCTAGAGGCTATCACCGACACTTCCAACGGAGGATGTAGCTTCATCTAGTAGAGATGAAGCCTTATTGAAGAAATTAGGTCTTGATTTGAAGTAGATGGTTCGGTTGACCAAGCTCCCCTTCAATGGTGATCGGGCTTGATTGAAGTAATGCTTTTCGTGGCATGGAGACTTGGGAAATGACTTGATTGAGCTCCAAGTCCAACTGGTGTGTGAGTTAATTTGATTTTGATGGAGGTGAGTAAGTTGGATTTTAATTCACCTCCCTTTTTTTGAGCAAAATGAATGGAAATCAAGGGAGCTTGGGAATGGCTTGGAAAAGCTTGGGGAGGCTTCGATTGAATCTCCCTAGCTCTGTGAAAATGAATCCTTTTGGTTTGAGTGGGAATGAGGGGGAGCATATCTCCCTCTCCTTGGATCGGATGGTGATGGGCTATTTTGCCATTTTTGATCAATGGAATGGATTGGAGGCACGGCTTGAGCTATCAAACACTCCATTTGGGTCATTTTGGGTAGTGGAGTGAAGGAGAGTGGATTCCCATGTGCTAGGTGAGTGCATTTGGCGATCCAAGTGCTCAAATTCTATTGGATAGGTCAGTTTGGCCATGGCTTGGGTCATGGCCAATCTAAGCTCATTGGGTCATGTTCACCACCCCCATTGGTGTCCATGTGGACCACTAGAAGGATGCCAAGTGGCCCCGAGAAAGAAATGACCAAATTTCAAGTGAATTTGGTCATACGATTCCCTTTGACCTAAGGGCAAAATGGTCATTTTGCCATGATATTGATTTGGAGATTTGAAATGATTTGAAAATGGGTTGGGCCAAATTTCAAGTGATTTGGAGTTCATTTTATTTGAATTGGTTCAATTTGACCCATTTAGGTCAAGTTGGGTCAAATTGGGTTAGGTTGACCAATTGGTCAAATTGGGTCAAATCGTGGGTTAGGTCAAGTTCAAATGATCATTTAGATCCTATGGGTGTCATTGGTTTGGTTCATTTTAGTTTAGATTTGGTTTTGGTTCATTTATGTTCATTTGGGTCAAATGGGTCAAGTTGACCAATTTGACCCATTGACCAAGGTTAGGTCATGGGTTGGTTTAGGCTTAGTTGATCATTTAAAATTCAAGCTTTGGTTTCAATCAATTTTGATTTGATTTGATTTCAAGATGATTTGACCTTTTGGTCAAGTTGTTCATGGTCAAATTGGTCTAATTGGTCAATTGAAGCTTTGGTCAAGTTCAACAAGTGATTTGGAATGAAGTTGAGCCATTGGTTGCAATCAATTTGGCTTAGATCAAGATTTGACCCATTTTGACTTTTTAGGTCAATTTTTGTCAACTTAGGTCAAGTGCTTGGTTTGGCTCAATTGATGACTTGGTCATGTTCAATCATTGATTATGAATTGGTTTAGATAAATGGTTTCAATCAATTTAGCATATGATGGATTTTGGCTAGTTTAGATTTCATTTGGGCTAAGTGTTGACTTGGTCAAAGGCTAGTTTGACTTAGTTTGACCCAATTTGAGTGATTGATCATCCTAGGATGATTGTTGATCATAATGGGAGGCTTGGATGGGCTTTGTTCAATCCAATTTAGGTTGGATTAGAACTTGGCTCAAAAAGGCTCTTTAGGTCATTTTGGGTCAAGTGAGCCTAAATGGGTCAATTGGCTTGATCAAGCTTGATTCAAGTTTGGTTGAACTCACATATAGAATTATGATGGAAATATAAATCCAATTGCAACTAGTTTGGAGTCAAATGGGTTTTGGTTCATTTGACAATTTCAAGTCAAAAGGATGAACATGGGTTTGATTTGGGTTAGTTTGATTTTGGTTTGGTGATTATAGTTTATGTTTATATTTGGCCGTGTGATTGAAGAAGTGATTGTTTGAGGAGAAAATCCAAGGGTTTGGGTTGATTTGAGAATTATTTGGCTAAATCCAAGAAATTGGCTTAAAGGATATAAGTTGGATTTGGATTTGAGTTTTAAATTTAGTTTTGGTTGTTTGAATTTATATTTCATTTATATTTGTGAATATAAATGAGAATATAAATGAGTTATGAGAAAATATTTTGAGTTTGGAGTGATTTGGATTTAATTTGAGCTAAGTCCATAAGATGATATCAAAGGGCTTAGAAAGATTTTGGGACTTGATTTCAATCATGGGTTTCAATCATTTGGAATTGATTCATGATTTGGATTTTGAAATTTTGATTTGGATTTGGATTTGAAGTTTGGTTTGAAAGAAGGAAGCAAGGATTGGGTTCAAGCTATAGGGTAGGCAAGTCCTCTTAATACCCCTAAGGCATAACCTATTCTTATGGCTAACTCTTCTAAGTCTCTAGGGTTTGATTAAGTGTTCACCTAATCACTAGAAGTGTCCTAAGACTAAAGAACTCTTAGTGTCTAGAGGTGTCTTATGTCTAAGATGGAGAAGTTGAAAGGTTACTCCAAAAGTGAGGTCAATAATTATAAATTTAGTTAGATATATACATAGGAAATGCAAGTAAATATAAATCTAATGTATATAATGAAGTCTCTTCTTCACATTCATGTGTTGATTTGCATAAGCAAGAATGTTAGCGATATATTAGTTTGGACATCCCAGGGATGCACAGATTTAAGTAGCCCTAAGGAGGTACCTACCTCGTTCTCTTGGTGTAGAACAATGGCGACGTACCTGCTTGATTTCATGCTTATGCATTTGGACATTAGAATTTAGATAGAGCTTTAATTCATTTTTACACAAAATAAATCAATCAAATCAAAGTACAATTTTTGCATGATTTTCTATTATTGTAGTTCTTTATACATCTATATGTATATAAGAATAGCAATATATTAGTCTGGATATTCCAGGGATGCACGGCTTTAAGTAGCCCCAAGGAGGTTCCTACCTCGTTTCCTTAGCGTAGAACAATGACGACGTACTCACTTAAAACTTTTATACATATGGATGTGTACTAAGCTAATGAATGAAAACCCCCTTTTTCTATAAAAAAGACATGCATTCATACTATATTTATTTGGTTGAGTTGATTAGTCATGTGATTTAAGGTTCTTTCCTTATGCTTTTACATTAGAATTTAGATAGAGCTTTAAATTAATATGACAAAAATCATTCAACCAAATAAAATATTAATTCCAAATACATTTACTCACATTCATCATTTAAGTGTACTAAGATACAAATTGCATGTATAGCTATGCTTAAGATTTAATCATATGCATGATGTACATGATGGAAAGAAATGAACAAACATGTGTTATGTGATAGTAATTTATCCCAACTAACCTTAAGATGTCTTTCTTATTGAATGAGTTTATTTAAAGTAAACCTAAACTTAGGATTAATTAAAACATGTAATAAGCCATTCACTAAAGGCAATTGTTTAATTAACTTGCTTTAGATGTGACTTAAGATAGGGATAAAAGAGAGTGATCCTCTCTTTCTTTCTCTTCATAGCACTTAGTGTTGTGTATGTCAAATGAAACAAAAGAAAATGCTAAGTAAAATTTGTAAATCAATTAAACCATTTAAAGTTAAGCCACCTTGATAATTAAATGTCCTTCATACTTAAAGAATGATAACTCTAAAGCCTAGTTAGGACATACCACACAAGCCTTAACAAACACATTAGATTAACTCACCACTTCTTGCTCTTTGTTAGGGTGGTGTATAGTTTGATGTATGTTCTATTTTGTGATGTAATATTGTAGACTGGATGTTATGGTGTATGTGTGTAAACTGGATGTTAGGCCGTGATAAGCCTAATCATATTTTTCTACAAGAGATTATGCTTATGGGGTGCTTAAAATAAATATAAATAATTTTGTTTTGCAAGTTGTTTAACTCCTAAGCATAATCTATATTAGGACATGTGGACTTGTTACCCATGTCAAGGGTGCTAAGTCCAAATTATTCATATAACTGCTTAGGTTGTATGGTGTGTTTAGCTAACACTTATTTTGTAGGTTTAGTTAGATTTACTTTTCCTATTTTTAATGTAATTTTGCATTAGGAATTTGGATTAGTGCTATGGGGGCTTATGATAAACATTGGTTACAAGACCAAGTCTTATGTACCATGTGATCTTATGGAGCTTGCCCAACCAAATGAAAGAAGGAAATGAAGGAAAGAAGGAGTTTTGAAGATTTGAAGATCCCCATAGCTCCCATTCACTTGTTGTAATTAAATTGTATTTATTCTTTCATTATACCGGGTTGTATAAGGGTGAGCTCTACCCATTTCTTTTTTTTGGGTTGTCAGGTACAATCGACCCTATTATTCTTTGTGTTAGTATTATAAAATTGTTTGATGTTTTGTTTAGCTTGTGCATTAGAAAAGCATGTCTCTTTCATGATTGGTGATTGTTGTATGGCTGGATGCGATTAGGCTCTTAGGGAAAATTAACTTTTTTACCCTAATTAACAACTCATAACTAAATTTTCTAAAATAAACTCATAACCTCACATAAAGCCTAGACATTAAATCAAGATAATAAAATATTTAGCAACCCTTATAATGTTGTATGCTTAATATTATGCATACCATTTTATTTCACTCTTGTTAAGAGAGGGTTTCCTTTTTGCCATATAAAATAAGGCTTAACCTTTGAGAGCCTATGATGGAAAAATACCTTTTTCTCTTTTGATTTATCCCATAATCAACTTCATCATACATTTAGGCATATAAAATCTATAGCCAGTGTTAAAATAAAGAGTCCAAAATCAAGTAAAATTTGATAAGATTGGCATTATACTAAGTCATTATTCATACCACTCATGCTCTAGTCTCTTAGAGAGTAGGTTTAAGGACTTTAGTTTCTTTCTAAATAATAACATCCTAGCTATCTTGCAAAATCATAAGACTTGACTACATGATTTTAAATCGTAGGAGGAGTTAGCTGACTGCCACTCTAGGCGATTATAAGTCCAACAGTCGGGTGGTTTACCCTCTCTTGTGGAAGTAAACAATATACCCACTTTCTCCTTAGATTTAAGTTGTGCTTTGGCTCCCACCAAAGCTTCCTAGATTTAAGATCTAAGGTTGTTGTTTCTCTTTGGGCTACAAGCATAAATCCTCACCTTTAGGCATTTCCATGATATTTTATTATGAAATTATAAGTCTTAGATTTTTAATAAAATTTTAACTCAAATATATAATTCTCCTCAATTTCAAACATATAAAGCCCAACCATAGGATAGTTTGGGATGCTCACTAAGTTTTCTAGTATCATGAGCATCCCCTACTCATCTCCATTTAGTTTTGATAATAAGTCTTTCCTTTCGATCTATCCCATTTGATCTTTCAAATATAGTCAATTTATTGATTGTCCTATCTTTGAATTCTTTGTAGACAATAATTTTCTACTTTAATCGAGAGTATTCCTAAGGAATTCACCTTCCTTAGGATATAATTAACTATTGGAGCTTATCCTCATAGGGGACTTTAGAACTCGATTTAAATAAACCCTACTTTATTCACTTATATAAAGTAGGAGAAAAATCTCTAGTACATTCAATGACCCATCATGCCTTAGGAGTCCTTATTAGGTGATTAGGTCCATCATAGGATAGTGATTTATATCTTTTGAGATAGTATGCTATTCCTTGATGTCATACTCAATCACCTTTCAAGATAGTGATTTCTATATCTGAATGTGGCCCCCCGCCTCCATTCACACACACACACAAGAATCGAAAATAAACACCATAAATTTTTATGGCAACTTCACTGGAGATGGTTCTTCTCTCCATCTCTAGTAGACAATTTTTGTCTCCAAGCATCAATAGTGGACTTGTATTCCCTATGAGTCCAAGACTATCTTTTCTTCTGTTGGCACTTAGCTTATTTCATTCCTCAGCAAAGCTAGCCAACATCATCTAGGTTTTAGGACCTCACTCCTTGTAGGTCCTGGAACCCCTATTAGGTTTCCCAATAGGTGAAAAATAAATTTAACTCATGAAAGGAAATGACAAAAATTTAGAACCTCTTTACCACTATCTTGGTGAGGCAAGGTTCATCTTAATGATTAAGAAAATAAACTCTTTTACAAAGTATCACTTTCCAAAGCACCTTTCACAAAATTCACATAACCAAACCCATCTAACGATCCCTATGATTGCTACATGGAGGTTCTTTTCAAAATCAAGATCAAAATCATCTTTTCAAAAGCATGTGTTTGAAAATGACATTATTCATTCAACATACTCAAAATTGTTGAATGAGGAGTCTATTTTTCAAATAAAATCATAGCATAAAATTGAAACTCCACGTAACATATTTTATATATGCTAAAGTTGGGGTTTCCATCTTTTCAGAAGCACATTTTTGAAAATGACCCTATTCATTCAACATACTCAAAATTGTTGAATGAGGAGTTTATTTTCAAATAAGATCATATCATAAGATTAAAAATCCACTTAACATATTTCATATATGCTAAAGTTGGAGTTTCCATCTTTTCATAAGCACATTTTGAAAATGACCATATTTAACACACTCAAAATTTTTGAATGAGGAATCCATTTTCAAATAAAATCATAACATAAAAATTGAAACTTTACTTAACATATTTCACATATGTTAGAATTTAAGCTTCCCTCTTTTCAAGAGCAAGTCATGCCATATTTGATTCCCACCTAAAATACTCCATTTGTTAAGTGAGAATCTCATTTTTTAAATCATACCAAATTTGACCTCCACTTAACATACCAATTTTGTTAAATGAGGGTCTCATTTCCAAAGATGCATTTGGTTTTCACTTAACATACTCCATTTGTTAAGTGAGAGTCTCATTTTCGAAACATACATTTGGCTTTCACTTAACATACTCCATTTGTTAAGTGAGAGTCTAATTTTCAAAACATACAAATTTGGCTTTCACTTAACATACTCTATTTGTTAAGTGAGAATCTCATTTTCTAAACATACAAATTTGTTTCCCTTAACATTCCATTTGTTACGTGAGAGTCTCATTTTCAAAACATACATTTGGCTTTCACTTAACATACTCTATTTGTTAAGTGAGAGTCTCATTTTCAAAGCATACATTTGGCTTTCAGTTAACATACTCCATTTGTTAAGTGAGAGTCTCATTTTCAAAACATACAAATTTGGCTTTCATTTAACATACTCCATTTGTTAAGTGAGAGTCTCAGTTTCAAAACATACAAATTTGGCTTTCACTTAACATACTTCATTTGTTAAGTGAGAGTCTCACTTTGAAAACATACAATTTTGGCTTTCACTTAACATACCCCATTTGTTAAGTGAGAGTCTCATTTTTAAAACATACAAAATTTGGCTTTCACTTAACATACCCCATTTGTTAAATGAGAGTCTCATTTTCAAAACATACACATTTGGCTTTCACTTAACATACCCCATTTGTTAAGTGAGAGTCTCCTTTTCAAAACATACATTTGGTTCCCACTTAACATACCAAATTTGTTAAGTGAGAATCCCATCCTCAAAACATATCACATTTGGTTCCACTTAACATACTAAATTTGTTAAGTGAGAATCACATAATCATCCCATATTTGATTCCCACTTAACATACCAAATTTGTTAAGTGAGAATCATATTTTCAAATCATATCACATTTGGTTCTTACTTAACATACCATATTTGTTAAGTGGAGAACCCCATTTTCAAATCAAATAAACACATGATTAATCATCAAAAGTAAATATTTTTCAAAAAATTTCCAAAATATACAATCACAACCTTTCCTTAACATACCAAAATTTGCTAAGTAAAGTTCATAAAATTCAAATATTTTCAAACAAGATATCAATACAAACATCTGCAAATATCAAACCCCACCCAACCTACCTAAATTGGTTAAGTATGGGTTCTAAATCAAATTCAAATGGCAAAGACTCTCCTCACAATATCAAAATCTCTCCACTGAACCCCACTTAACATATTTGAATTATTGAGTGTGGGTTCAGGACTCCAAATCTCTATTACTTTTTTTGGTACAAGTGCTAAAGTAGAGATCTGACTCAAGTTAAATTTCAACACATGCAGAGATATAGTGCAGATTAGACAGTACAGTTTGCTTTTACAGTCAGTACATATTGCCTCGCAAAAGTTTATCTTCATCTTTCCATTTGGGATGTATTTGGACTTGGATCAGCCAACCTCCCTCAGACTGACTCCACCCACTTGGTTTTCTTTGGCCGAGGATTTGAGGGAGCTTGCATTACTTGTGGGGGGTGACCCTCACCACCATGAACCGGGATGAGGTAGCTAGGTAAGCTGGGCCATCCGCATTGACCCGCCTTGATCAGTATCCTTCCTTAAAGAGGAAGGCGGGTCCCACCGTTAGTTCACATTTAGTTGCTCCTATAGTTGCTCAGGTGCGTACTAGCACCTCCTCATTAGTCCTCTTTAAGGGGAAGACTATCTTGACTTCAAAGATAGTCTCCCCTACCTTGAGGTAGATCTAGTACACCTTACTTGGCACACAACATAGAGCCGCAAGATCAAGTGGCATAATGGCATGTAGCAGAGAGAGATGCGACATCCTATGTTGGAGAGAGATCTCTCGAGACCTCTCCACTTCTTAGTGGCAAATAGTTTTACCCCTCGATCGATGGAGAGGAGACTATAAGAGGATAGCTGCATTACCTCCACCACCTGCATACCATAAGGTTTCGATAGGGACAGGATGAAGTCCCATGCCAGTCTACGGATGGTACTACGCTAGTTTAGCAGAGTACATAAATGCTTAGAATCCTGCACACTATTTGACTTGAGATTGATCATCCCCATGAGTGTTACCAAGCAGATCCATAGTGATAATCAGGCCGTGGTAGAAATGTGGAGAAGGGAGGACGAGGTTTGCCAGGCAATCAATGGCCTCCACTCTAATTGATTTCCCCAGTCATCGGGCCATTAGAGCTGATAGGATTGACAATATAGTGTTGATGGGTACCACCAGTCACAGGGGGGAAACCCTGGCAAGGGTGAAGCCAGTGTCATCTATACTACACCAATCTACTCCTCACCCTCCATCACTAGTTCAGGTCCTGCCATTCACCGTTCCCACAAAGGCACATAAGATAACATCTGGGGAGAAGAAAGCCCCTTTTGGTGATCCAGCTATGCCCAAAGGATCTCACTTCATCTACTCCACTGATTGAGGTGAGGGTGAGTTCCCCTACATAACCTCCTACTTCATCCTTGGTGAAGAAGGAGTGGTGACCCCCAAGATTGTGGTGACCCACCACCACCATCGTGAGTGGTGTGGTAGTAGAGGGGGAGGGAGATTGTTCTGCAGCTCCCATAATAGTGGATACCCCTAGAGATAATACTCCACCAATAGTAGGAAGTCATGAGCATATATCTTCTAGTGAGCATAGTCCTCCTAGAGATAGCACTCTAGTGGCAGGCTGTGTTAGATGTATTTCTATCAATGAGCATAGTCCTACTACCCACAATCTAGTGTTTAAAACTGCGGATTGCTTCCTTGGATGAGATTGTAGCAGCTTACTTTGTCGTGAAGAGGAAATTATAGCAGTGATTGCATAGATTCTGAGAATGAGAGGGTAACATTTGATCTTGATGAGGATAACCTTCTTGAGGACTCGGTCGAAGTCCACATGGTCAATACTAGAGGCTACCTCCATAGAGATCAGTAGAGCCAGGAAGATATTATTGTTGAAGAGGATGACGCCATCCATTCAACTCAACACCTCCTCCACCGGCTTATGCGGAAAGATGATCATATTGATAAAATGGGGAAGAAGATTAAGGAGTTGATGGGGAGTGATTCAAAATTCACTTCTCTCCCATAGTAGATGATAGAGTAGAGTTGGTACATACCTTAGATCATCCTGGATGCATGCTTGTAGAGGAAGATAGTGGTAGCTTGCATAGGAAGGTGGTGGATAGCACCTCCATATATGAAAAGGATATCAAATAGTTAGTGGAGCTGCAGATGAGGGATGTGTTGGCAAAGGCCCGAGGTGGCTCATCTGTTCCAAAGGGCAGACCATACACAGAGGAATTTGATGTTGCCTAATATCCTAAGGCTTTGTACCTTCTTCCTTCAAGATTTTTTATGAAAGTGGGAACCCTCGCCAACACATTGCACATTTCGGCACGCAATGGAAGTAGTGATGCCCTTCTTTTAGATCGTTCGCAGCCTAGGGTGTTGAGTTTGATTGGCGAAGGCCCAATAGTTTGGTAAAGATATTTACTGAGTTGGAGCATCTCTTCATTAAGAGGTTTGTTGGATCCCATCAAATGGTTACTATAGGTGATCTTATTATAGCAACACAAGTCCCCAATGAGTCCCTTGTTGGTTATATTCTCAAGTGGTGAAACCTGAGTATGAAATGTGAACCACAACTGTCTGAACAACATACCATAAAGATTCTCTTGAAGAACATCCATGGCTCATTGCTTTATTAAGGGTTTTACAATCAAAACCTTCAAGAAATTAATCAACAAGGTGGCTAATCTATAAGGAGAGGCCAAATAGTTGCCTTTCCAGGACCAGTTAGCCAAGCTCAGACCTTAAAAGGAATTTGAGAAGAAACTAGTAGTATTCATAGTAGTTGATAAGGGGAAGTAACTAGCTAGGGTTCAGTCAGATAGGCCTCAAGCTTAGCAGTCTCTAATGCCACCTCCTATGACACCACCTCGATCATCATACAGGCCACCCTAGTTGTACTCCACGCTTCCTCATCGCATCATCGAGTATTCTACCTACCTCAGGTAGTTATATTTACGTTCTGCAGATTGAATAAACCTTATTCATTCAAGAGGGAGGTAGTCAAGAAGATCTTTAAGAATCTCTTAAAGAAATCTAATTTCCAGTTACCAGAGTCTAGGAGGCCGGAGGAAATGGGCAAGAGTCATGATCCAAACTATTGCCTCTACCCCCGTATGTTAAGCCATGTCTTAGAAGATTGCATTACATTTAAGGACTAACTTGAGCATAGCTTCAAGTCAGGTTCCATCATCATCCCTAATGACTACTTATTAGAACAACTTTCTAGTTCTGTTAGGGTAGTCTTTGGGGATACATGTGATCCTCTTAAGATAAAGGAAGGTTGGGATATCGCCCTATCCCGAACCTCCAAGAAAATTATTTTTAAGACTAGAAAATTACCCTTGCAGGTGCCTGAAGCAGCTCAAACCTCCAAATCTAAAGAAGGTTTGCAAGTTACTAAGGAAAACTTGGGAAGTGACAACTCCACTGAGATAGCAGGCAAGATTTTAGTACCCTTCCATGGTAGTTATAGTTCTTCTATTGTATCACTTGCTCACTTTGTTTATTTTATTTGATTTTATTTTATATGTTTATTTTGATGTGTATGGACACCACAGAGATCTAAGGTGTACTGAGGTGATCGTGTACGACATTGATGAATGGTGTACTATCTCAAAAGATAGAAGTCACTACCCTACAATGGACCTAATCATCTAATAAGGACTCTTAAGGCATGATGGGTCTTCAAATATAGCAGAGATTTTTCTCCTACTTTATATGGATGAATAAATAGGGTTTATTTAGATCGGGTTCTAAAGTTCTCTATGGGGGCAAGCCCCCATAATTAATTACATCTTAAGGAAAGTGAATCCCTTAAGAATACTCTCGATTAAAGTAGGTGATTATTGTCTCCAAAGAATTCAAAGATAAGACTATCAATAAATTGGTTTTATTTTAGAAAATCAAGTGGGATTGATCAAAAAGGAAAGAGTTATTATCAAAATAAAGGAGATGAGTAGGGAGTGCTCATGATACAAGGAAGCCTAGTGAGCACTATAATCTATCCAATGGTTGGGCTTTATATATTTAAAATTGAGAAGATTTATTTATTTGAGTTGTAATTTTAGCTAGGGCTTATAATCCATCAACATAAGTTTGTGAAATGCCTGAGAGGTGAGAATTTATGCTTGTATCCTGCAAGAAACAATAACCTTAGATCCTAAATATAGGGAGCTTTGGCGAGGGCCAAAGCATGACCTAAATCTAGGGCAAAAGTGGGTATATGGTTTACCTCCACAAGAGAGAGTAAACCACCTAACTACTGGACTTATTATCACTTGGAGTGGTAGCCTAACTCGTCCTATGCTTTAAATCCATGTAAGCAAGTCATATGTTTTTCAAGATGGCTAGGTTATTATCATTTAGAAAAGAAGCTAAGGCCTTAAACCCACTCCCTAAGAGACTAGTGCATGAGGGGTATGAATAATGACTTAATCTAATGCAATTTTTTTTTATCAAATTTTATTTAATTTGGGACTTTTTATTTTGACACAGGCTATAGAATTTTGTATGCCTAAATGTATGAAAAGTTGATTATGGGCCAAATCAAAAGGGAAAGAGGTGTTCTTCCATCATAAGCTATCAAAGGTTAAGCCCTTACTATCTAGCAAAGATGGAAGCCCTCCATTAACAAGAGTGAAATAAGATGATTATGCATGATATTAAACATACAACATCCAGCTAAGTGGTTGCTAAATATTTTATTATCTTGACTTAATGCCTAGGCTTTTATATGAGGTTATGAGTTATTTTAGAAGTTTAATTATGATTTGTTAGTTTGGGTAGCAAAATTAATTTTATCTTAGGATCCTAATCGCATTTAGGCCATACAACAATCACCAATCATAAACAAACTATGAAAAGGCATACTCTTTCTAATGCACAAGCTAAACAAAACATCAAATAATTTTTAAAGCTATCATAAAAGAATAAAAGGCTGATGCGGTCGGGTACCGCCATACAACCCGAAAAGAAATGTGGGTAGTCGAGCTCTACCCTTATACAACTTGGATTACAAGAGAATAATTATAATACAAATGATGAATGTTTCTTATTCTTCTTCTTTCTTTATTTTTCATTTCTTCATCTTTCATTTCTTCATTTGATTTGTTGCATTTCTTTCTTCCTTTTAACTTGATTTGGATATGCTTGCTTCAAAGGCATCACATGGTATATAAGAATTGGTCTTATAACCAATGCTCATCCTAATCTCCCATAACACTTATCCTAATCCTAATGCAAAATTATATCAAAAAAGGAAAGTAAATCTAGCTACACCTATGAAAATAAATGTTAGCTAAACACACCATACAACCCAAGCATTTATATGAATAATTTGGACTTAGCACCCCACACGGGTAGCCAAGCCCACATGTCCTAACTTAGATTATGCTTAGGGGCATAAGCAACCTGCATTAAAAAAGCATTTTTTTATATTTTTATTACACCGACCCCTTAAGCACAACCCCTTGGAGAAAGCATGATTAGGCTAATATTGGCCTAACATCCAGACTACACACATACACCCAAACAACTAGTCAATAATAATACATCACAAAATAAGCATACATCAAACCATACACTACCACAACATAAAGCTAGAAGTGGTGACTTAATCTAATGTGTGTGCATTAAGTCTTGTGGTATGTCCTAACTAGGCTTTAGAGTTGTAATTTGCTAAGTGTGAGGGATTTAATTTATAAAGGGTTGATTTCTCTCTAAGTGATTTAATTGATTTGAAGATTTTACTTAGTATTTTCTTTTTTTTCATATGGCCTACACTTAAAAACTAAGTGTTATAAAGAGAAGAAAGAGAGGGTACCTCTCTTTCATCCTTACATTAAGTCACTTCTAAATTAAGTTATTTAATCAATTTCCTTTAGTGAATGGTTTATTATATGTTTTAATCAATCTTAAGTAGGTTCACTTAAATGACCTTATTCAATAAGAAGATCTTAAGATTAATTAATTAGAATGAATACATAACACATAGTTTATTCATTTCCATCATGTATATCATGCATATGATTAAATCCTAAGCATACCTATACATACAATTTATATTTAGCATACTTAAATGATGAATGCAAAGAAGTGTATTTGGAATTTAAATATTTCATTTGAATGAATGCATGTTTTAATAGAAAAGGGATTTTTCATCCAAATCACACATTCACATGTATAAAAGTTTTGGGTGAGTACATCATTATTGTCTACAAGAGTAAGGTATAAGATCTATTTAGGGCTACTTAAAGCCTCAACCCAGGATGTCTAGACTAATATACCACTTTTCTTATCTACATATGGATGTATAAGAAACTATAAGAATAGGAAAACCCATGCAAAAGTTATATTTTATTTATTTGATTTATAATTTATATTCATTGGTCATATCATACATACATGTGTATAAGAGTTTTAAGTGATGCACCATTGTTCTACACATAAGGTACAAGACCTACTTGCTTAAAGCCTCTGACCCAAGATGTCCAAACTAATATACCACTTTTCTTATATACATATGGATGTACAAAAAGAAAAACAAAAACCAGAAGTCATGCAAGAAGCCATATTTGATTTGATTATATGATTTACATATGTGATATGAAATTCTTCCTAAGTTTTAGCATGAAGATGCATAGGGGTAGATTTAGACAAATGTTGTGTTCTTTTCAAATGAACTATATATTTGTAAATCCCATGTAAATCCATGTAAGGTAAGGAAAGAGACCTTCATATTACATATCTTATATTATCAACACATGCAAACTAATAGATATTTGTAATTAACATCACTCCATAAATTATAATTGATTTATGGGATTTTGAAGATAACTTTTGATTTAATGGTAATAATAGCCACACATATTTTTAATTTAAATCAATACATGCAATTTGACATAAAAGAAACCATTTTATTTAGTTAATTTTAAAAGAAATGAATGGATGATTACACATGGAAAGCAACTTTTAACATGATTGGAAAGAAATAAAGGAACATAAGCACATGATCTCATTTATTCCAAATAATTCCTAAGGACAATCATACTAAATAAGGCTATTTAAAATAAACCAAAGTTCTTTAATGACATTTTTAATTTTGAGTTTGATTTGATTTAGGAAATGAAAGAGGATTCCTAATCCTGATTCCATTCCCCATGTGTGAGTTAATTTGGTTTAATGAAGAAGTAATTAAGTTGATTTTATGGTTTAAATAGGTTAGGGTATGAATTAAGCTAATTAATTAACTCTTACTTACATCATCTTAAGTTAATTAACTAATTAATAATGTGCCAATATGATATGCAACCACATGAAAAGTAAATTTGTAATGCTCTTAAGAAATGAAAGGGGCCTAATGTAATTGGCTCATGATTAATAGTTAATTAGGCTTAAGAGATCTCACTCAACTACTTTTATTATTTTCTCATACATGTGAGCTAACCATAATTTCATTATCTCCCACTTTGGGTTATTGAACACCCAAAGAGCTACCCAAGATTAAATAAGGGTTGCTTAGGTGTGAAGTGAATTTTATATTGAGTTAATCACGCTTATTAATTAATTGATTGAATTCTTTGATTATATTTTTATTATAATGTTGAAATTAACTTAGGAAAAGGGATTAAGGACAAAGCCTCAATCCTAACCTAAGTCATTTCAAACACTTAATTAGCTTTGATTTTTATCTTGGAGATTAATTAATTAATTAAGCAATTAATTACCTCATTAATCATTAACTAATCAAATTCCAAAAAGTGAAGTAAACTTAGGAAATGAATTAGGAAAAGTATCCCAACCACATTTCCTAAGCTCCCTTACTACTCAACAGAGGTAATTAGGCTTAAATAATTAATTAAACTACTGCTCATTCATTAATTATCACTAATTAAATTAAGAAAGTGATTAAGGCTTAATCAATTAATTCTCCTAATTATGCAGCCAATAAATCCCAAAATAATGGAGGAGGTAGAGGTCATTGCCCCAAACATCCACATAAAGCTGGAGATCAATTGGATGATTAATTAAGGAGTAATTAAGCTAAATAGATTTCAAATTAAACTTTAATTAATCCAAAATCACTATTCAAAATCAAATAATAATAATTTTTTAGATTCTTCTCTGAAATATCTTTAAAATGAGCCCAAGTTTTTATTTTTTTGGATTTTTTTAGGATTAGTTATGATTTTTAGAAGTTTTAGGCTTGAAAATAGATTAATTAGGACTAATTAAAGCCTTAATCCCATCGGGCCACGTGGAGGCTGATGCGGCGTGCTTTTCACATGGAGCGATTGGAGTGGCTATTTAAGTTATCACATCCGAAGGCTGACTTGGATGGCTGCGGACATGCTAACTCTGTGGGCCATCTAATTTAAGATCAGACATCCATAATTAAATGCACAATTCTGAAGGGGAAAAGAGAGGTTCTACGTGTGATTAGATCAGGGCCATTTATTCCGATCATGCGGAATGGACGATCCATGATTTGTCTCCTCCCAAGCAGCGAGCGATGGATACCATCCGTTGATTGTTGCTCGATCTGAGCTCACTCGAGCTCAGATGGATATGAAATTGATCCCATACCTTTGGGGAAGCATAACAAATCTAATAATGGAAATCACACAAGATGCAAGTTTCCATCATAAAGGACCAACCTATTTTGAGCTAATGATCAATTTTAATGGAATACCTCATCAGAGCTTATGACCGGCGGTTCCAATGATTGAGGAAGCTTCATTTGGTAGAAATGAAGCCCTGTTGAGCTGCATGAGCCTTGATTTGGTGTAGTTTGCTCAAGACCCCAACATGTAAGTGTCGATCTTGATCCTCCCCCCATTGGGAAGCTTGGGAAACAATTCATTTTGGCTCATCTAGGTCCAAGGATGGTGTGTGCAAAATTAATTGCACTTTGGTTGCGAAATGAATAAATGGGAATCACTTGTTTGCTCCCCTATTTTGGTTTTACGTAAAACTGAGAATGGGGAATTTAGGGAGCCTAAAAAAAATGCAAGGGGAGGCTCTAGGATCTCTCTTTGGGGTTTGATTATGTCCTGTTTGAGTGAGAATGAGGGGGTATACCTCCTTCCTTAACTTGGATCTTGATGGTTTTGGCTTGGTGGATGAATGGCTAAGATGGGGAGCTTGATTTGGGTAGAGAATCATTACACTTGGCCTCACATGAGTGTAGGAAGGGTGGGAGGTGGCTGCCATGGGAGTAATGGGTGTCCTTGGTGGTTTAAAATGTTCCAATGGGAATGGGGAGGTGATTTCACCTCCCCATGAGTCATGGCCGACTCAACCAACTTTGGGTTAGGTCAGCCATGGTCCTTGGTGCCTAAGTGGACCTATGAATGGGTGTCAAGTGGCCAAGGGGAGGTAATGACTAAATATGCATGTGTCTTATCTCATGGGATGCCCTACACCCAATGGCAAAGTAGTCATTTGGCTATGGGTTTGATTTGGCTTGATTTGACCTATTTAGGTCAAATTGGGTTAGGTTGGGTCAAGTTGACCAATTGGCCAAATTGGGTCAAACCAAGGGTTGGGTCAAGTTCACATGACCAATTGGAGTGTATTGGTGTTATTAGTTTGATTCAAGTTACTTTGGATTTGATTATGGCTCATTTGGGTTCATATAGGTCAAATGGGTCAAGTTGACCAATTTCATCAAATTAGGTTGGGTTAGATGTTCAGTTAAGTTCAATTGGCTAATTAAAAATGATTGTAGGCTTTGGTTTTATTTAATTTAGAATTAATTTAGATTTTGGCTATTTGACCCTTCAAGTCAATTTGGGCTACATTAGGTCAAGTTGACCAATTGGTCAACTTGAGCCTAATTATGGCTTTGGTGAAGTCCACTAATCAATTTGGAATGAACTTGAGCCATTGGTTGCAATCAATTTGGATCAAATCATAATTTGGCCCATTTTGGCTTTATAGGCCAATTTGGTCAACATGGGTCAAATGACCAATTAGGCTTGGTTTGACTCAAGTGAGGGTTTGGTCATGGTCAATCTTTGATTATAAGCTGGTTTGAATTAATGGTTTTAATAAATTTGGCATATGGTGGGTTTTGGCTAGTTTGGGTATCATTTGGGCTAAATGTTGACTTGGTCAAAGGCTAGGTTTGACTTGATTTGACCCAATTTAAGGTAATTAATCACTCTAGGGTGGTTTTTGGTTATGTTGTGAGGTTTAGATTGGTTTAGTTCAATCCAATTTGGGTTGGATTATAACTTAGCTCAAGAAGATCTTTTAGGTCATTTTGGGTCAAGTGAGCCTAAATGGGTTAATTGACTTGATCATGGCTTGACTCAAGTTTAGTTGAACTCACACATGAGCCTAGGGTTGAAATATAAATCCAATTACAATTATTTTGGAGCCAAATGGGTTTTGGTTCATATGATAATTTCAAGTCAAATTGGGTCAACATGGAGCTTGACTTGGGTTGACTTGGGTTTGGTTTGATAATGGTGGTTTATGTTTATATTTGGGTCAATGATTGTAGGAATGATTGAATCATGAAGGAATCCATTAGTTTTGAATTGATTTGGGTATCATTTAGTCAAGTTCAAGAATTTGGCTAAAAGGGCTAAAATTTGGAATTTGATTTGATCTAGACTTGGTTTTGGTCATTTGGATTTATATTTCATTTATATTTGTGAATATGAATGAGGATATAAATATTTCACGAGAAAATCACTTGAGTTTGGAGTGATTTGAAAGCAAATTTGATTGAGCTTATGGAGGTGTGTTGACCTCTCTTTTGGAGTGAGCTCCTAACCTCCTCTTCTTAGACTTAGGACTCTTTTTAGACACAGAACTCTAAGTCATAAGATTAATGATTAGGTGACACTAAGCCAGAGACTTAGAAGTGTTAATCATATGATTAAATTACCTTCAATTACCTACCCATAGATTAAACTCAATCTTTCTCAAATCAAACCTAATTCTCCCAAATCTCAAATTCAAATTCAAATTCCAAATCTAATTTTAAAATTTGACTCCAAATGATTGAAACCCAAAATCAAATTCAAATCCTAAGACCCTTCCTAAGCCATATGAACGACATTCATAAGCTTAGCCAAAACTTCTCTTAAATCAAATCAAACTCAATTGATCTCTTTAAAAATCAATTATTCATTCATTTATATTCACAAATATAAATAAAATCTAAATTCAAATGACCAAAACTATATTGAAAATCAAATCCAAACTCAATCTAAACCCTTTAAGCCAATTCTTTGGACTTAGCCAAATTCTATCCAAATCAATCAAAACTAATGAATTTTCTCTTGAATCAATCATTCATTCAATTATCTACCAAAAATATGAAACCTATAATCATCAAATCAAATCAAAAACCCAAGTCAAATCAACTAGCCTTTTGACTTGAAAATTTCAAATGAGCCAAAATCCCTTAGACTCCAAATTGATTGTCTGAATTTATATTCCAATCTAGGCTCATATATAAGTTCAACTAAATTTGAATCCTAAAACCAAACCAATTGACTTAGGTCAACTTGACCCAAAGTGACCTAAAGAACCCATTTGAGCCTTCCAATCCAACCCAAATTGGGGAACTAAGCTCACCAAAACCTTCCACCATGATTGTTGATCACCCTAGGATGATCAATTGCAATTAATTGGGCCAAACCAAGCCCAATTGGCCATTTGATCCAAATTGACCCAAATTGGCCTAAAGGACCAGATCTGGTCAAATCATGATCTAACCCAAATTGATTGCAACCAATGGCTGAAGTTTATTCCAAATTAATTATTTAACTTGGACAAAGCCATAATAAAACCCAATTGGATCAATCGAGCCCAATTGGTCAACTTGAACCTACTTAGCCCAAATTGGCCTAAACGGTCAATTTGGCCTAAATCCAAATTAAATCCAAATTAAATCCAAATTAATTCAAACCAAAGACCACATTTATCTTCAATTAGCCAATTCAACATGAATCAACCCATAAACCAAGCTAATTTGGCCAAGTTTGTTCAAATGGGTCAATTTGAATATGACCCATATGACCCAAATTGGGCCAAATCCTTGAAGCCAAGACCCATTGGGGCTGATCAAACCCATTTGGGATCAGCTAAAAACTAACTCAACCCATTTAAATCCCTCATGGATCCTCCCTCACATAGGATTCCACCTAACCTCATTTAATTCTTTCCCATCACATGCACTTAACTCCTCCCCAACATTTGCATTGAATAGGGCTGATCATATGGCCAAGAGAGGACTTTGGAGCAAAAATCCAAAGTTCTTAATCAATCTATCATCCACCCAAACCACCCCAAGCAAGATGGCAATCAATTTGGAGCCAAAAAGTTTTAAAAATGATGGATTTTCTGCCATTATAAAAGGAGGGGGAGATGAGGCTTTAGATCTCTTCCTCCCACCACCATTCAGCCTCCAAAAGCTCCCCAAAGTAAAAAAAAGGAACCCATCCCCCAACTCTTTGAGCCATTTTTAAGCTCAAAAACATAAATAATTGGTCTTCCCGCGAGGCGACGGTTGACATCGGAGGCGGCGTTAGAAGGAGGCTAAAGATCACTCAAAGCTTCCTCATACCTAGAGTTTGCTCGGATCTTCATATAAAAATCATCTCGGAAGGTAATTTTTTCAAACTATAGCTAACCTTAGGATTTTGCTCATTTTATATTAATTTTCTCACAATTTTTGAAAATTTCCTTAGATAATCCTGCATTTTTACTTTAAATCATCCTAATTTGAAAATAGATTTTTTTTGGTGTGAATTGACATGAAAATGGGTCTATTTGGGCAACGTTTGGCTTAGAAACCCTCATTTTTTCCAAAATAAGCCTGAAAACACTATTCACGCCGTAGGTACGTCCGTCCAGATTCGGATGGTCCCGGATCATGGGATCGGATCAGGCCTTGATTGCGATGCGATCTGACATCCAATCACGGTTGGTGATTGGATGGCTCGGTCGTCGGACGCGTCGATGTGATCTAGGCGTTCAATCACGGTTCCGCAATGATGGCTTGATCACATGATCTGATCAACCTCTAGATCATCGATCAAATCTGAACCATCGATTTGTGCGATTCGAAGGTCATTTTCCTTCCAAAGTGTTGCGGTATTTGCTTTCATAAAAAAATTAATTTAAATCACCAAACTTCAAAATTTATAAAAATAAAATACTTAACCAAACAAGGCTCGTTGGATTCTTCTTTCCAGAGATCAATAAACCAAAATCCCCATAGTTTACTGTGTATTTTGAGCTTAATTTAAGTTTTAGTAAAAAATAAATTTTATTAATTAAACCAAAAATTTCAATGAGATTAAGTTGAAATTTTTAAGGATTGAAACTAAGGTTAAAACACACCTACAATAAAAATTTCAAGTAAAAAGGACTTCTATATTGGGAGAAATTAAATTTTGATGTTAGATTGACCATTTTAATAAAATAAATCAAATAAAAATTGAAAAATTTATAAAAATCTTCAAAATGGCTTAAATCACTTTAATTGACATCTAGGACTCTTAAGAAAATAATGTGATCTTCTGAATCTTAATGAATCCCAAACAAATATTTAAGATTAAAGTTTAATCAATTAAGGAGTTAATTAAAATATAATCTAAAAATAATTTAAATATTAAATCAAAAATCAGAAATAAAATAGCACATAAGCAATCATTAATCAAACCTCAAATCAGAAAAATATCATTCTTAGAGGAAATTAAATTAAATATGATTAAACCTTTTTAAGTTAATAAAACTCAATTAAATGATTAAATCTTAAATTAAACTTAAAATTAAACAAATTTAGGAAACTTTAACATGGGTCAAATTAGTATAACTAAACCTCCACTAAACATGGAATCTTAATCATATGAAACTCTATAATGAGAATAAATAAACTGAAACTAATTAATCATTAAATAAACTAAAAATCAAATTGATTAACAAACCAATTCAACATAATCATTTGATATTAATCAAATTCAACCAAGTAAAGTTAAAGTAAACTTAATTAACATATAATTAAATCACATCCATTTGGAATAAGATAATTAATTAACCATTAAATATTTCAACCTAATAACTAAATCAAACATGTTAATGAAATCAAACAAACATAATAAATGAATCAAATCAAATAAAACTCTAATAATAAATAATTAAACTTAATTGAAATGAAATAAACAATTAATTCACTTAATAATAATATGGTAATAATAATAATCCTTTAATCAAATCAACCTTATGTAAAACACTTAACTAAATCAAATCACTCACATTTGGGAAATTAAGTTGTTAATCTATAATTAACAAACCGTTAATTAATCTAATGATATAAAAATGTAATTACCCTTAATCAAAAATAATTAGTCAAACATCTAATTAATGCAAACTTAATGAATTAATCCATCATCTTAATTAATCAAATAAATTTAAATAAGTTACATTAAAGCTAACTCTAAAATTAAGCTTAAATCAAACCCCTAATTAAAATTAATGATTAATCACACCCCTCAAGTAAGCTAATTAAGTTAATCAAATTAATCATATAAACTTAATCAAACATATTCAAAATGTAATTAATCAAAATCATAATTAAACCTAAATCATTAAGTCATTAATTACATCATTAAATTAAATAAATCTTTATTTAATTTAATAATTAACTTAAACACACTCATTAAATTAATTACCTTAAGCTTATCCAATTGAATAAACACAATTAATGCAAACTTAATAGAATTGACCATCATCTTAATAAACAAATTAACTTTAGATTAAAATTAATTCAAATCAAACCCTAATTAATCTACTAATTAATTTGATCACACATCTTAAGTAAACTAATTAAGTTAATCAAATTAATCATATTAAACTTAAACTTAATCAAACATAAATGCAATAAAATGGCAATCAATTCTTACTTTAAACTTAAATCATTAAGTCATTAATTACATCATTAACCTAAATAAATATAAAATCAAATTAAAATTAAACAAATCTTTATTAATATAAATACACTTCTTAATTAAACTAATCACATAATCACATTGAACTAAGAAACTTAGACTCATAAAGCTAATCATCAAATTAAATCAAATTAAAGAAAGACTCTCATCAATTTAATATGTAATCAAATCAAATCTCATTCAACCTACTTAAAGATAAAACTAAACTATCCATAAAATCAAAATGCAAATAACTTTGATAAAATGACAAATTGATGAGATTAAAAAATAAAATCCTAATTACAAGGAATCAAACTCAATTAAAATCAAAATAAAATCTCAATTAATCTAATTTGATCAAACTACAAATGAATGAACCATAATTCAAATAAACATAAGTCAAGTCACATAATCAAAGAAATATTAATTTAAAAGGATTTTAAATTTTAATTAATTACAAGTAATCTAAAATTAATCAATCAAAAAAACACATGAATTTAAACAAACTTAAACTTCATTGATCAAGGATATTGAATTATCAAGATTTAATTAATCCAAAAATCTAATATGATTAATCAATCAAAACATGAACTTAAACAAACTTAAACTTCATTAGATCAAT
This sequence comes from Cymbidium sinense, assembly GCA_021442155.1. Lineage (NCBI taxonomy): Eukaryota > Viridiplantae > Streptophyta > Magnoliopsida > Asparagales > Orchidaceae > Cymbidium > Cymbidium sinense. The sequence goes on from CM038220.1 coordinate 93,365,627, forward strand.
ATTGAATTATCAAGATTTAAAACCAAAACATCTAATCTGAAATTAATTGTCAAAACACATGAATTTAAACAAACTTAAACTTCATTGATCAAGGATATTGAATTATCAAGATTTAATTAAACCAAAATATCTAATCTAAAATTAATCAATCAAAAAACATGAATTTAAACAAACTTAAACTTCAATCAAGATATTGAATTATCAAGATGTAATTAAACCAAAATATCAAAATCAAAATCAATCAATCAAATCAAAACCAACTCAAATTCTAAGCTAAAATCAAATATCAAATCAAATGAATTACACAAATTCAAATGGGCTAATTAAGATACTTAAGGACCTTAGTTAGATTCTTTAGGAATTAAGATGTAGAATAAGGTGAGTTTCATCCACAAATGGAATTTATTTTACTCTTCATTGTTGAAAACCTAAACATCATATTAACCAAATAAAAATGAAAAAAATAAAAAAATAATAAGGCATTAAATCATTTAAATTGAAATCACCCAAAGGTAAAATTTAAACAAATTCAAACTCCAAATTGAAACTTAAACTAAAGAAGCCTAGTAAAGTCTTGCCACACCTTAAGCACATTAAATACTAAGTCACCACTTCTAGTGCTAAGTTAGGGCTTGTATGTATGATGTTGTGTTTTATTTTATGATATAATTTTTGACGGATGTTAGGTGTATATTTGTTGGCGGATGTTAGGCCTTTAGCTAATCATGTTTTCTACAGGGGGTTGAGCTTAAGGGGCTGCTGTAATAAAAATATAAATGTGTTTATTGTGTAGGTTGCTTAGCCCCTGAGCATAACTCACGTTAGGATAGGTGGGCTTTATTACCCATGTGTGGGGTGCTAAGTCCAAATTATTCATATAACTGCTTAGGTTGTATGGTGTGTTTAGCTAATGTTTGTTCTACAAGTGTAGCTAGATTTACTTTTCCTATTTTTGATGTAGTTTTGCATTAGGAATTAGGATTAGTGTTATGGGAGATTAAGATGAGCAGTGCCCAGAAGGCTTAGTCCCTGGGGTTCCTTGTGATGCGTTTGGAGCAAATCAAATCAAAACAAAGAGAAAGAAGAAATGAAGAAAAGAAGACCCCCATAACATGTATTTTTTTTTATAATCGGGTTGTATAAGGTAGAGCTTCGACTACCCATCTTTTCTCTTTTCGGTGTATGCTGGAACGACCACACCTTTTATTCTTTTTAGTCTATAAAATTGTTTGATGTTGTGTTTAGATTGCATTAGAATACATTTTCATAGTTTCTTTATGATTGATGCTTGAATGTTTGGCCTGGATGCGGTAGGCTCTTAGGATAAAATTAATTTTTCTACCCTAATTAATAACTCATAACTAAAATTTTAAAATAACTCATAACCTCACATAATATCTTAGGAATTAAATCATGATAATAAAATTTTTAGCAACCCGCAGCTGAATGTATAATATCATGCATATCATATTATACCACTCTTGTTAAGAGGGGGCTTCCATCTTTGCCAGAGAATCAAGGCTTAACCTATGAGAGCCTTTGGTGGAAGAACACCCATTTCTCTCTTGATTTAGCCCATAATCAAATTCTCATGCATTTAGGCATACAAAATCCCATAGCCTGTGTTAGAACAAAAAGTCCAAAAGAATCAAATAAATTTGATAAAATTTGCATTAGATTAAGTCTTGGTTTCATACCACTCATACTCTAGTCTCTTAGGGAGTGAGTTTAAGGACTTAGTCACCTTTCTAAATAAACAACAGCCTAGCCATCTTGTAAAGCATAAGACTTGCCTACATGGATTTAAAGGATAGGAGGAGTTAGTTGGCGGCCCTCAGATGGTAAGCCACATCGGGTGATTCATCCTCTCTTGTGGAGGTGAATCAAATACCACCCACCTTTACTTGACGTGCCTTTGTTTTGTACCAAGGTTCCTTAGTTTAGGAATCTAAGGTAGCTATTTCCTTTGGGATACAAGTATAAATCCTCACCTCTTAGGCATTTTCATAATCTTATGTTGTAGAATTATAAGCCCTAGCAATCTAATAAAATGTCAACTCAAATAATTAACTCTCTTTAAATTTCAAAAAAATATAAAGCTCAATTATAGGGTAGATTGGAATGCTCACTAGGCTTCTTAGTATCATGAGTATTTCTTACTTTCCCCCTTTGGATTCCAATAATATGTCTTCTCCTTGATCTATCCCATTTGATTTTCTAAAATAATAAATCCTTTGATAGTCTTAACCTTGAAATCTTTGGAGATCCTAATTGTCTACTTTAATCAAGAGTATTTATAAGGAATTCCCATTCCTTAGGATGTAATTAACTATGGGGGCTTTCCTCCATAGGGAACTTAAAAAACTTGGCTTAAAATAACCCTACTTTGCTTTTCCATGTAAAGTAGGGGAAATATCTCTGGTATATTTGAAGACCCATCATGCCTTAGGAATCTTTATTACGTGATTAGGTCCATTATAGGGTGGTGATTTCTATCTTTTGAGATAGTACATCATTCCTTAATGTCATACCTGATTACTTCAATAAGTACCCCCTAAGATCGGCGTGGTGTCCCACATCCCAAAAATAAACACCACAAGGTGGGTCCATAAGGATTAGAAGGGTCTTGATTTGGCTTGATTTATTTTGATTTGGAGGGTTTGAACTTGGATTCATTTATATTTATGAATATAAATGAAATAATTATTGATTTATGAAGAAATCAACCAAATTTGGGTTGTCTAAGCATATGAAGATGCTTCATATAACTTAGAAAGAGATTTTAGAGTTTGGATCTAATCATGGGTTTCAATTATTTGATAGTTGGATTTGATTTGGAATTGGATTGGGATTTGATTTTAGATTGAATTTGATAATTGAGAAAATTAATTGGATTGGGGTTGATTTGAATTTAGTTAAGATCAAATCTATAAGATAAAATTAAAGGGCTGAGGAAGGGATTTGGAGTTTGAATTTAATCATGGGTTTCAATCATTTGATAGTTGGATTTGATTTGGATTGGGATTTGATTTGAGTTGGAAGGAAGCAAGCATTGGTTTTAGGCTATAGGGTAAAGAAGTCCTTCTAAATCCCTAAGGCATAACCTATTCCTATGGTTAACTCTTCTAAGTCTTTAGAGAGATTAAGTGTTCACTTAATAACTAGAAGTGTCTTAAGACTAAAGAACTCTTAGTGTCTATAAGAGTCCTAAATCTACGATGAGAAAGTTGAGATCTCACTCCAAAAGTGAGGTCAACAGTACCTCCATCCAAATCTAAGAAATCAATGAAGTGAGCTGATTCCACTTACATTTGTGTCACTTTTGATTATCTGCTTGATTTTATTCCTTTAGATAGCTATCTAAGTATAATTAACAATAACACTAGTTCTGATCACTCTTCTTCTTCTGATTTAGAGAGGTACTTTCCATTCATAAATCATTTGGGTTCTCCCATTGAGATTGATTTGGAGTCATCTGACTCTAATGATTCCATAGGAGAAGTTGTAGGTGAACATAATGAGCAGGTAGAACTTCCCACTAAACTATCTCATGAAGTCACAGAAGTTAACTTTCCGCGGTAAAATTCTACCTCCTAGAATAGCACCTCAGGATAAGGGTAAACAAATCATTGGTTCTAGTGATCAAGTATCCCCTCCATAAGATGCTCTGCCTACGGATATGCTTATAGAGGACAAGCCCAGAGTTGAATATAATATCCTTACTCACCTGAGAAAGTTGATAGCTAAGCTAAGCAAATATGATGCCCTTATCTTATCCAAAGAGACGAGGGAGTCATTGATCAAAGCCCTTCTTTTAATCCATAAATATGCTTAGCTCAGTTGACCACTATTGGAGATGAGGCATGTTATTCAAAAGAAGCCCATAGAGTTAGATTCACCGATGAAGACCTTCTTTTGGAAACAATCGAGCACAACCGTCCCCTCTACATCATAGTGGACATAGGAAGATTTAGACTCTCCAGGTGTTAGTTGATCCAGGTGCATTAGTGAACATTATGAGTCTAAAGACCCTTGCCTGCTTGAGGATTGACATCTACAAAATAAGAGGAGATTGGATGATGTTGAGTGAATTCAATGAGCAAGGTGAGAGGGCTTTAGGCTCCATAGTGTTACCATTAAAGATAGAACATTGGAAGACAGAAGCTAAGTTCTACATAATTGATTCAGATATATTTTTCATTACTTTGCTTGGTAGGCCTTGGATACATGGAAATAACATGGTTCCATCCTCTTTACATAAGTGCATCAAATTTTGAAGAGGTGGAATCGAATATTGTGTTAAAGGAGACTTGAAGCCATTTTCAGTTAGGGAGGTTGAGATATATGAGGATACAACCTACCATCTTCTTCTAAATCAAAAATGTCTATTCTCATGAACTTGGTGAAAGTTCAAAACAAAAGAAAAAGAAACAAAAGATAAAGAAAAAAAAGAAAAGAAAAGGAAAAAATGAAAAAGAAAAAGAAAATAAAAGTATAAGTGAGTGAGAATTAGACACTGAGGAAGAAGTAGAGCTTGAAGTTAGATTCCACCCACAGTTTGTTCCTCCATATGAACACATGGGTAGGATGACTTGACCCCCACTAGGTAGAGGAAGAGGTAGATCGAGAGAGTTCTAGAGGTGGAAGACCTCCTTGCTGGTGGCCAGCCAGTAGGAGCTATGTTCCAGCTCACAGGAGTGCCCCCGCTATCTACATAGACTTAGAGTCTAGTTTGGAGAATGAGTCTCATGTGGTTAGCATGCTAACCAACCCCTCTTAGTGGGTCCCTTTGGAGGTGACATTCGATCCAAATAGCAATGAAGACCAGGACTCCAAGCAAAGCATGAATGTATTTGACTCATCATTATGTAGAACAGTTAGGCAACAGTTGGGAACTTTAGCTCTAACCTCACTCTCTTTCCATAAAGTTAAAGGTTTGGTAGTTGAGAGACCTCCAAGTTATCCACATATGTCAAGCCAAAGAGTTTTTTTGTTGGGAGCATTATCCTCAAGTCAGGAAGTCGATGTAGAAATTGAGGATGATTCATATAAAGATTTAATGTAATTGCCTTTTGATTGATATTCTCCTTGTGTTCTTAACTTAGTAGAGAAGGGATTAATCCCTCATATTTGGTATAAACGTAGGTCAGATTACTTTGAAAGATTATGGGACAACCAAAGCAGACATTCTCAATCAAGACCAGGACTAGGATTCGACACTGTGGGTTTAGTTGACGACAACAACCATTGTCTAATCATCACCAATCATTTGGAGTCTCATAGATTCTTTTCAAATCATGCTAAATCTTATGAGGAGGTGTGTTTATATACTTCAAATAATCCAAATAATCTTGAAGTCAAAGATGCACTGCTAGAGTTTGAAGAAGGAATCGATCAACCATTAACAAACTCAAAGAAATCAACCTAGGAACAAAAGAAGATCCACGCCCGACATACATTAGTTCCTTGTTGAATGAAGAAGCCAATGACTTAGTTACACTATTAGTTGAGTTTAAGGACTACTTTGCATGGATTTATAAAAAAATGATTGGTTTATCTTCTGATGTAGCAGGCCACAAACTAGTAATAGATCCTAATGCTATCCTTATCATGCAACCTCCTAGATGCATGTTATTAGACATTGAGCAGTAGGTCATTTTTAAAATCAAGAAATTGACCAATGCTGGCTTTATCAGGGAAGAAAACTATCCCACCTAGTTGGCCAGTGTCATTCTAGTTAAGAAAAAGAATGACCAAATTCACATATGCGTCAATTTTAGGGATCTAAATAAGGCATGTCCTAAGATGAATTTCTACTTCCTACACCAGAACTGATGGTGGACATTGTCTCATCTCATGCAGTATTCTCTTTCATGGATGGGTCATCTAGCTACAACCAAATTAAGATGGCCCGAGGATGAAAAATACTACTTTTCTAACTCGAGAATCTATTATTATAGGGTCATGCCCCTTAAAAATGCTACATACGTGCCATGACTCAGATCTTCAAGAACTCATTCATCATCATTAGGTTGAATGTTTTTAATGATCTTGTAGTCAAAAAATAGAAAATGAAGGCAGTCTATTTGACTTCAGAGTAGCTTTCAAATGGCTAAGATAATTTAACCTTAAATGAATCCCTTCAAGTGTGCATTTGGAGTATATTTAGAGAAATTCTTTAGGTTTGTTGTCTAACTCTGGGGAATAGAAATCGACCTTGAGAAGATTGAAGCTATCTTAGAAATGCCATCCACTAAAAGTCTAACTCAACTTAGATCATTTCAAGGGTGGTTGGCGTATCTATGACACTTCATTTCCAACCTCTCAGGAAGATACCAACAATTCTCATCACTTGTCAAAAAGAATGCTAAGTTCAAGTGGGATAACAAGTGCCAGCATGCTTTTGAAGACATCAAGCACTACCTGATGATGCCACTAGTTTTAGCAGCCCCTATCCTGGGCAAACCATTGATATTATATATCGCTACATTAGATGACTCCCTTGGTGCTTTGTTGGCTCAAACTAATGACAAAGGGAAAGAGAATGTGATCTACTATCTCAGACGTCATCTAATCCCTATTGAGGCAAACTACCCTCCTATTAAAAGGCTCTATCTAGCCTTAATCTTTGTATATCAAATGCTATGACATTACATGATTTCTTATAAGGTGAATCTGATCTCTAAGATCAATCCACTACAATATCTCATGATAGGGAAAATGTTATCTGGACGGTTGACATGTTGGTCCATGATTTTGTCACAGTTCAATATCACATTTGTACCCCTCCGTGTAGTGAAGGGACAAGCACTAGCAAATTTCTTAGCAGCACACCCACTTCTTGTTGATTCCTCTCTTAGTGATGACCTCCCTGAAGAACAAATCATGAACTTAGGGGACACTAGCATTCACCGTTGGGAGATGTATTTTAATGGTGCGGCTTCCTTTCAAGAAAGAGAAGAACTACGATCTACTCTTCCGTGAATGGCAGGGGTGGGAATAGTTTTTTTAACTTTGGACCACGATGTGATGAGATTCTCAAATCATCTATCCAATCCATGCACCAAAAAATGAAGCCAAATATGAGGCTCTGATTACCAGTCTGGAGCTAGCCATTACACTATGCATCTAGTGCAGCAACATCTTCGGAGATTCCCAGTTAGTTATCAACCAAATTGTTAGGTCCTACAAAGTTTTGAATCCTAAGCTCCATCATTACCACAAGTATACCATGGAGTTGTTGGCTCAAATCCTAGAGGTTACCATCTACAAGATTCCTCGAGGAGAAAATGTAATAGCAGATGCATTAGCCAAGCTTGCCAAGGAGCATATGCGGAAGATGAGTCCATACTAATAAGGGTCTAAAATAGACAAAGTATTATCCCTTGTTGATGCTAAACTCATCAAGAGACTTTCTCTTGAAAGGGAGGTTGCCATTTCCAAAAAGGATGACAAGTCAGATTGGAGGAAATCATTCATGGATTATCTAAATATAGGTAAACTACCTCAAGAGAAGTCACTAGCACATTCGGTGAAGAAGAGAGCTCTCATACACTCTCATAGATAGCATCTTGTACTAGCAATCCTTCGATTATATGTGGTTATGCTATTTACATAAACATGAAGCTCATAAGATTGTGATCTAGGTACACTTAGGTTTATGTGGGCGCATTAATCGGTCAAAGATTAAAGCCAACATCAAGAGACTAGGATACTACTAGCCTTTGATGATTACTACATGGATATAGCTAGGAGATGCCACCAATGTCAGGTGCACGGTGTGGTCTTACACCAACCACCCAATATTCTACATCCAACATTAGCCTCATGGCCATTCAAGTGTTGGGGTACTGACATAGTGGATGTGATTGATCCTCCTTCTTCCAAGGGTCACCGATTCATTCTAGCTGCCACCGACTACTTTTCCAAGTGGGCGGAGGTGATCCCACTCAGAGATTTCATAGCTCAGCATGTGCTCTAGTTTTTTAGGAACCATATCGCATATAAGTTTGGGGTGCCTCGATGAATTATATCCGATAATGGTACTGAATTCAAGAGCACTAAAATAAACAGCTTTTCTAAATACATAGCATAAATATGAGATATTCTACTATTTATTACCTGAGAGCAAATGGCATAGAAGCCTTCAATAAAATGCTCATCTAGATATTAAAGAAGACACTCATCGATAATAAGCCATAGTGGCATGAGCATTTAGTTGAAGCTTTGTGCTTCACACCATCTGAGACTCAACTCAATCTACCCCTTTCTCCTTAGTGTATGGGTTTGAAGCAAGCTCTACCTTTAGAATTGATAGCAGTAGTAATATCATAACGGACCAGAATGACAAGTTATGGTTAGAAGAGCTCGAAGGTTTAGAGGAGAGATGCATCCAGGCATGCTAGAACCTCGAGTTGTATAAAACTAAAATGATTCAAGCTCATAATAAGTTGGTCCGCCCTAGAGCTTTTTGAGTAGGAGAGCTTATTTTAGTTCTAAGGAGACCAATTATTTCTTGTCGAAAGATGGGAGGCAAGTTTGAACCCACTTGGAGAGGTTCTTACCAGGAAGATCCTATCAGCTTATAAATTGTAAGGGAGAGTGCCCTATGCTTCCAATCAACGGGCTCTACATGAAAAATATTATCCATAAATCTTGTTTGAAATAATTATCATTAAAACTTCTATTCATTTCAAATTCCATTTCTTCATAGTTAGTTAGAAATATCTTTGCTTGCTAATCTGCCACGATGTGTTTAGGTAGGTGTAAGAGAACCCAAGCGACATCCTATTCCCTCTTTCACAACACAAACACACATGCATATTTTCTAGCTCAGGCTATTTTATTGTGGGAGCAAGCCCCCTATGACACTCACTCATTAACTGCTCTAGGTTGGGTTGACATGCTACCATGCTAGTGTGTCACTCCAGTGGTCCCTTATTCAAGAAGATGTAAGTCTTCTATGGTTTTTTCACGCAAGCACCGCGGCACCTTGTTAGCATGGTAGTCCCTAGGTCCTCATGAAGACTTTATTTCAAAGGATGTAAGTCTACTATGCATTCATCTGAAACTAGTCATCATGAACTGACTTGGTTGAGTATATACGACAAACACACATGTTGGCTCATTAGTTGCTCTAGATCAGCCCACATTTTCGGCCACCCTTCCCTTGTTTAGGAAGATGCAACTCTACTACACTTTCTTTCCTGATTTGACTACTGTACATCGATGAGTGCCTTGTTAGCATGACAGGCCTTACCGTGTAGTCGATAAGCTACTCTCATGTTGGCTCAGTTTAAGAGGATGTAAGTCTGTTACACCTTCTTCTTCAAATATCCATCGTGAACTGACTTGGTTGAGTATATATGGCAAATACACAAACACATATCTTTTATCTCAGGCTATCTTGATGTAGCAAGTGGAACTCACTCATTAGCTTCTAGTGGGCCTTTTGACAGTAAGCTACCTGATGCTTTTTTAGATGTAAGTCTACACCTTCTTCTTAAAATATCCATGAACCGACTGTGAGTATTTTGAGGATTATGGTAAGTCCCCCATTGGCTCCTTTCCTTCTGACTACTTCAAGTCTAGGTCTAGTCCTTACACGAGACTCCCCACTTGGTAGTCACCCTAGGTCGGATAGCACCTATCGAGTCGAAGATAGACTATCCCGATAATCAGTTCTGCTTTAGAGAGATTTAAGTCTACACATCTTCTTTCTAGATTGATTGTTGCACACCAACAGGCACCTTAGGTTGGTTGGTTATTGCCATGCTGACGGTGACCCACCTAGTGGATACACCACTCTAGGTAGATGCAAGACTACTACGCTTTCTCCTTGAGTTGGCCACTGAATACCTATGGGATTTAGATAACGCCTCTAGCAGCACCTCCCCTATGGACACTCTATTTGGATTACATCCTTAGCGACCTTATCTAGACACTACCGCAGCTACTCTTAGATTGGATAGTTCCCCATTCCTAATAGCCACCCCTATGATGAGAGAATTTGTCTTGCAGGTATGCAGATTCTCCCTTGGTCCAGTAAGTCTTATATAGGACTAGGTTGATATGAGCTCCTTCTCAGTCCCTCGCACACCAACAGGGTCCACACAAACATAATAATAAAACATATATATATATATATATATATATATATATATATATATATATATATATATCTTCATTTGTGAAAGAGGAAAACCCCGCACCTTTTCCCAAGCGCATCTATCTTTAGATCGAAAACTCTAAAGGAATCTCGACTACTTTTGAGATGGATAAGTCCCCAGGTCGGCACTCTCTTAGTAGTCACCCTTAGGTCGGGTTTGACTTATTGTGCCACCAATGAGTCACCCCGGAGGTCATTCTTGTTTTGGAAAATATAAGTCTATTACGCATTCTTTCTAGCATGACCATCGCACACCGACGGGCAGCCTTAGGTTAGGTTCGATTTATTGTGCTAGGAACCGATCACTCTAGTGGTTCCTTATTCAGGAAGTTGTAAGTCTACAACCTTTCTTTCTAACTTGACCATTGCACATCGAAAGGCACCCCTTAGGTTGGTTAGCTCTACCTCATGGCCGGTAGACTATCTCTTTAGATTTATAAATCTAAGACAGGTCTAGGGTGATATTAACCCCTTCTTAGTGGATCTGTCACACACCGATAGGGTCAATCTTAAAATCTAAATTAAATTGATTTTGACTATTCTTGAGTCGATGTGAGTCCACTGCATCATTCGTTCAAATAGTCGCCTTAGGTCAGGTTCATTTTGTTGTGCTATCAATCGATCACTGTAGTGGTCCCTTGTTTAAGAGGATGTAAGTCTACAAGCTTTCTTCCTGACTTGACCATTGCACACTGAAAGGCATCCCTTAGGTTGGTTAGTCCTACTTGATGGCTGGTAGACTATCCATTTGTATTTATAAAGGGCAAGTAAAGGATATTAGATCCTTCTTAGTAGATCCATCACACATAGGGTCCATTTCATCGATTCACCATCCTCCTCTGGAGTCCAAATATTTTGAATCCACCTTATCCTAGCTGAGCTCATATCTCAAGCGATGCCTCAAAACTGTGATCATATCTCTCCTGGCCTCAAACCATCAAAATTAAATTAAATTTTCATCCTGGATGCCCACCATTAAATTAAACCATTCTCCTCGTGAGGTGCAATCATATCCTCTCCTGGAGCCCTCATAAAATCAAACTCCAAATCCCTATCCTAGTAGATGATCTGAACCTACTTCTCTAGTGGAAGGTTCATGCACTCATCCCCAATGGATCTTTCCTTCCCAAATCATTATCAAACTTAGCTTTTATCCTCTATGGATAACCTGAACCTGCTTCCCTAGTGGAAGGTTCACATGCTTGATCCCTTAGTGGATCCTTCCTTCCTCTCTTATGCCCTTGGCATGAGTTGAGTTGCATTGCACTAAGATCTTGATTCCTTCTACATCTCGGGTTTAGGAGTAGATCATTTCTATTAGAAGTTGCAATCCTTCGGACGCTGTTGATTGTCTCGGTCAACACCAATATGTGCAGTTCACCTAGTCAGTTACACCATACCTATTGGGCACCCTTTGTTGACCTCACTTTTGAGAGTGAGCTCTTACCATCCTCATCATAGATCTAGGACTCTTATAGACACTAAGAGTTCCTTAGTCTTAAGATACTTTTAGTGATTAGATGAACACTTAATTTATGCCAAGAGACTTAGAAGAGTTAGCCATATAAATAGGTTATGCCTTAGAAATTTAGGAAGACTTGCCTACCCTATAGCCTTAAACCAATTCCTTGCTTCCTTCTTCCAAACAAAACCTCAAATTCAAATCCAAAACCATAAATCCCATCTCAAATCAAATGATTGAAACCCATGATTAAATTTAAATTTAAAATCCTTTCCTAAGCCCTTTGAATTTATCTTATGGGCTTAGCCTTAACCAAATTCAAATCAACCCCAATTCAATTTATTTTCTTAAATATCAAATCCAATATTAAATTAAATTCTAACCCAAATCATAGATCCAAATCCAACTCCCAAATGATTGAAAACCATGATTGAATTCAAACTCCAAAACCCTTTCCTAAGCCATATGAACCACTTTAATATGCTTAGCCAAAACCTCCTTCAAACCAAATCAAATTTGGTTAATTTCTTTATAAATCTCATTACTTCATTTATATTCATAAATGTAAATGAAATCTAAATTTAAACCATTCAAATCAAATCAAACTAAACCAAACCAAACCAATTCCCTACTTAAGCCCTTTTGACCTACATCCCTCAATTTAGTCAAATTTGCTTCCAACTCACTCCAAACTCAAGTAGTTTCTCATGAATCATTTATATCTTCATTTATATTCATAAATATAAATGAAATATAAATTTAAATGGCCAAAACCAAACCCAAATCAAATCAAATTTCCAATTTTGCCTTAGCCAATTTCTTGAATAAATGATAACCAAATCAACTCAAAATCCATGGATTTCTTCATGATTCAATCATTCCTTCAATCATTGTTCCAAATATGAACACGAACTATAATAATCAATCCAAACACAAGTCAACCCAAGTCAAGCCTATGTTGACCCCTTTGACTTGAAATTATCATATGAATCAAAATTCATTTGACTCCAAACCACTTGCAATTAGATTTATATTTCCATCCTAAGTCCATATGTGAGTTCAATTAAACTTGAATCAAGTCATGATCAAGCCAATTGACCCATTTAGGTACACCTGACCCAAAGTGACCTAAAAGACCTTTTTGAACCAAGTTCTAATCCAACCCAAATTGAATTGAACTAAGCACATCCAAACCCCATATCATGATCAACAATCATCCTAGGTTAATTAACTATCTTGAATTTGGTAAAATTAGTTAACCTAGCCTATTGACCAAGTCAACCTTTAGCCTAAATGAAACCCAAACTATCCAAAATCTACCATACAACAAATTGACTAAAACCATTGACTCAAACCCACTCATAATCAATGAACATGACCCTCAATTGAGCCAAACCAAGTCTAATTATTTGACCTAAGTTGACCTAATTGGCCTAAAAGCCAAAATGGGTCAAATCATGATTTGATCCAAATTGATTGCAATGGCTCAAGTTCATTCCAAATCACTTATTGAACTTGACTAAAGCCATGATTGAGCCCAATTTGATCAATTGGTCAACTTTACCCAACCTAGCCCAAATTGACCTAAAGGGTCAAATTGGCCAAAATCCAAATTAAATCTAAATTAAACCAAACCAAAGCCTACAATCATTTTTAATTAACCAATTGAACTTGACTCAACACCTAACCTAACCCAATTTGGTCAAATTAGTCAAATTGGTCAACTTGACCCATTTGTCAAATTCAAATCAAGCCAAATTAATCAAAACTAATTGAACCAAAACATCCCAAGTCATCATATGAATCTAACTCAAGTCTTGGTTTGACCCAATTTGACCAATTGGTCAACCCAACCCAACCTAACCCAAATAAGCCTTTTTTGATCATATGAAGCCAAATCACCCAAAACCACTTTATGAAACCTTGGTGGCTGACCTAACCCAACCCAAATGAACCCTAAGTTAGCTCCAAACTAGCCCAAGTCCATGTGGGACCCAACCGAAGGGGATTAACTAATGGACACCCTCTATTTACATTGGATTCTTGCCTTAAGAGGAAAAGTCTCCTTTGCCTCTCCCATGACATCCCTCAAAGTACCAAACGAGGAACTCCTAGGCCTCCATAGCCCACCCTAAGCCATCCTATCCCTTGCCATGGATCAAGGGAAGCAAGCCACACAGTCATCTCTATGGTCGAACACTCCACGGGCAAAGGAAGAACCAACCCAACTTAATCCTTCCATATTAAGCCTTGAGACTCCTGCCACCACTTTGGCTACTCTTGGTGTACCACGTGGAGCTGATGGTGACCCCTCTAAAGACTCGATGACGGCCAATTGGCTGGATTTCCAGAATCCATCCTGCCCATCCATCATGTGCAATTGAGGGGTATACCCTATCAATTCGAGTGGGATTCGATATGAATTACTTTATGAGACTTCCCTAGTCATTTTTGAAATCACACAGAGCACTCCCAAGCACTCCCTGAGCTCCCTCGATTGACATTCCTCCTTTCTGAGCAAAGCCAAAATAGGATACCACCTTCCCGATCAATACTCCCCCTCTACTTGATCAAACACAAATTCTTTGCACCCACACATCCAAGCCTTCAAGTGAGAGATGAGACCAAGAATCGCCAAATAGGAGAAGTTTGGTTTTAGGAGGAACCTACTTTAAATCAAGCTCAAAGCTTATCAACAGGGCCTTGCTTCAACTAAGAGAAGCTACTTCCATCGATTTACCGCCGGACATTAGCTCTGGTGAGGTAATTTTACAAACTGAGCATTGTATGGAAAATCGCTTGGTCTTTTGTGAAGTAAATTTGAACATCATGAGTTTTTAGCTGTTGGATGTGTGTGTCTCCTCTCTTCAAAGGTGTGGGATGAATTTGGAGGCAATATGAACTCAAAAGAGCTCTGATCAAATGGGGAAAGATGAACAACATCCTTCTTTCACTACTCACGAATGGGATAGGTCATGAGCCATCCATTCTGCATGATTGAAATGAACGGTTCTGATTAGATCCCGTGTTAGATCCCTTGATTTCTTTCCTAAACTATGGATCTAATCATGGCTATATGATCCTAGATCAGATGGTCCATAGAGTTAACACGTCCACTGCCATCCGAGTTAGCCTTTGATGTGACAACTGAAATAGCCAATCCCATTGTGACACGTCGAAAGCGTGCCGCACCAACCGCCACATGGCTTATGGGATTAAGGCTTTAATTAGGCCTAATTAATTCTTTTTAAAGCTAAAAACTTCCTAAAATCATAACTTATCCTAAAAAATTCAAAAAATACAAACTTAGGCTCATTTTGAAGATATTTTAGAGTAACATCTAGGAAAATTATTACTAATTGATTTTGAATAGTGATTTTGGATTAATTAAAGTTTAATTAGAAATCTATTTAGCTTAATTACTAATTATTTAATCACCTAATTAATTTTAAATTTTCTATGGATGTTTAGGGGGATGACCTATGCCTCCCCTATTTTTTGGGATTTTATTGGATGCTTAATTAGGAAAATAAATTGATTAAGCCTTAATCATTATCTTAATTTAATTAGTGATAATTAGTGAATGAACAGTGACTAAATTAATTATTTAAACTACTGTTGAATAGTAAGGGAGCTTAAGAAATGTGATTGGGATATTTTCCTAATTTCAAGTTTTCTTCACTTTAGGAATTTGATTAATTAATTATTAACGAAAATTAAGTGCTTAATTAATTAATTAATCCTCAAGAAAAAATCAAAGCCTAAGTAATCAAATATGAGACTTAGGGATTGAGATTAAGGCCTCTTTCTTGATCTCTTTTCTTAAGTTAATTCTATTTCATTAATTGAAAATTTTTAATGCTTAACCAAATGTATTAATAAGTTTAATTAACTCAATCTAAAATCCACTTCACATCTAATCACCTTTAATCAACCTTGGATAGATCTTTGGGTGTTCCATAACATAAAGAGAGAGCTAATGAAATTATGGTTAACTCACATGTGTGAGAAAACCATAAAAGTAGTTAAGTGAGCTCCTTAAGCCTAATTATTAATCATGCCAATTGCATTAGGCCCCTTTCATTTCTTAGGAGCATTGCGAATTTAATTTTCATGTATTTGCATATCATATTGGCTCATTATTAATTATTTAATTAACTTAAGGTGATGTAGGAAAGGGTTAATTAATTGATTTAATTCATACCCTAACCTAATTAAGATATAAAATCAACCTAATTATCTTTCATTAAACCAAATTAACTCATACAAGGGGGATGTGATTAGTATTAACAAACCTTTTTTTACATTTCTTTAAATCAAATCAAACATAAAAATGAAATGATATTAAAGAACTTTGGTTTGTTTTAAATAATCTTATTTAGTTTAATTATTCTTAGGACTTAGTTGGATTGAATGAAATCACATGCTTGTTTATTTTATTTCATTCCAATCAGACTAAATATTGTATGTCATATGATTCATTCATCCATCTATTTTAAAATTAATTAAATAAAATGATTTCTATTATGTCAAATTGGATGTGTTGATTTAAATTAAAAATATGTGTGCCTAGTATCATTATTAAATCTCAAATATATTTTCAAGAGTTTACTAATGATTGAATATACATATATATTATTGTGGTGTTTTAATTTATTATAGTTGAGGTTATTATTAAGTGTGTTATGGGACACCATGCAACTCCACAGATGTACTCATTAGGATGATCGAGTATGACATTAAGGAATAATGTACTATCTCGAGAGATAGAAGTCACTACCCTATAATAGACTGAATCACCTAATGAGGACTCCTAAAGAATGATGGGTCTTCGAATGTACAAGAGATATTTCTCATGCTTTACATGAAAAAGTAAAGTAGGGATTATTTAAACCGAGTTTGTTAAGTTCCCTATGGAGGCAAGCCCCATAGTTAATTGCATTCTAAGGAATGAGATTCCTAAATAATACTATCAATTAAGGTAAATGATCATTGTCTCTAAAGATTTCAAAGATAGGACTATCAACAAATTAGTTATTTTTGGAAAATCAAGTGAGATTGATCAAAATGAGAGAGTTATTATCAAAACTAAAAGAAGATGAGTAGGGGATGCTAACAATGCTAGGAAACCTAGTGAGCATCCCAAGCTATCTTATGGTTGGGCTTTATATTTTTGAAATTGAGGAGAATTATGTGTTTGAGTTGAATTTTAATTATAAATCTAGGGCTCACAATTCCACAACACAAGATTGTAGAAATGCATAAGAGATGAAGATTTATGCTTGTAGCCCCTAAGAGAAACAACAACCTTAGATCCTAAATCTTGGGAGATTTGGTAAGGGCTAAAATATGACCTAAATCTAAGGAGAAAATAAGTATATGGTTTATCTCCACAAGAAAGAATAAACCACTGGATTGTTGGACTTACAGTTGCTTGGAGTGACTGCTAATTAACTCTTATGATTTTAAATACATGTAGACAAGTCTTATGCTTTGCAAGATGGCTAAGCTGTTGTTTATTTAGAAAGCAAACTAAGTCCCTAAACACACTTCCTAAGAGACTAGATCATGAAAGGGCATGAATTATGACTTAAATATAATGCAAATTTTGTCAAGTTTTATTTTGATTTTAGACATTTTGATTTGATGTGGGCTATGGGATTTCATATGCCTAATGTATGAGAAAATTGGTTATGGGCCAAAATCAGAAAGAATGAGGTGTGTTTCCACCATTGCTCTCAAAGATCAAGCCATTTTCTCTAGCAAAGGTGGAAGCCCTCCATTAGTAAGAGTGAAGCAATATGATTTAAGCATGATATGAGACATATAACATCCAGCTAAGGGGTTGCTAAGTCTTTTATTATCTTGATTTATATCCTAGGCTTTAAATGAGGTTATAAATTATTTACTTTAATTTTGAATTGATTAATTGGATAAATTTTTTTTATGAGCTTAATCGCATCTAGGCCATTCAACGATCATCAAATAATTAAGAAACTAAGAAAAATCATGCCATACTAATTGTGTAGTCATAAAAATAACATCAATGAATTTATAAAATTAGCGCAAAAGAATAAGAGGCCGATGTGATCGAGTTTTTCCGCACAACCTGAAAAGAGGTGTTGGTAGCCGAGCTCTACCCTTATACAACCTAGATTATAAATGAATAATTACAATTAAAAGAAATTCATGCTATGGGAGTCTTCATTCTTCATTTCTTTATTTCTTCCTTTCTTCATTTCTTTCTTTCTTTTGCGTTGACTTGGGATGTAGATTGCTCCAAGGCTTCACATGGTATATAAGATAAGGTCTTTTAACCAATGTTCACCTTAATTCCCCCATAACATTCATTCAAATATTAATTGCAAAATTTACATGAAAATGAGAAAGGTAAATCTAACTAAACCTGCAAAACAAAGATTAGCTAAAAGTCTGCTTGTCCTAGTTTAGATTATGCTTAGGGGTATAAACCTGCACAATATATTATATTTTATTATTTTTTCTTAAGCATAATCCCCTACAAAAGACATGATTAAGCTAAGATCACTATATCATCCATTCTACGCACATACACCCTTACATCTAGTCTAAAACTTTACATCATAAAACAAAATCAAGCATCAAACCATGCACCGCCTTAACATAGAGCTAGAAATGGTGACTTAACCTAATGTGTGTGCCATTTAAGGCTCGTGCGACATGTCTTAGCTAGACTTTAAGGTTAGAATTTCTAAGTATGGAAGATTTAATTTAGATGGTAGTTTTAGTTTTAAGTGATTTAGTTGATTTGTCAATTTTAGTTGATGATTTGATTTATTTTGAATGAACCCAAACTTAGTTACTAAATGTTATGAAGAAAAGAAAAAAAAGAAGGGAACTTCTCTTTCATCCCTACATTAAAACATTTCTAAGGTAGATTAATTTATGATTTTTCTTTAGTGAATGTTTTAATATATATTTTAATTAACCCTAAGTTTAGATTTGCTCTAAATAGCTCTATTTGATAAGAAAGGCATCTTAGGATTAGTTAAGGTGGATTACTACCACATAACACACACCCATTTATTTCTTTTCGCCATCTATACCATGCATATGAGTAATCCTAAGCATACCTATACATGCAATGCAAATTTTTAGCACACTTTGAGGATGAATGCTAAGAGATATGATTTGAAAATTTGAATATTCCATTGATGCATGTCTTTATTATGTAGAAAACGGGGATTTTTCATCCATTAGTAAAATGCACAGTCACATGTATAAAAGTTATAGGTGAGTATGATGCCATTATTTTTTAAACCAGGAGCGTAAGGTACAAGACACACAAAATAAAACCTCGCCTTCAGAGATGTCCCAACATACCACTTTTCTTAAATAATAGATGTACAAAAGAAATAGATAAAGAATCTGCAAAAGATCATATTTGATTTGGTTTGTATAATTTACATTTGTAATATGAAGGTCCTTCTTAAGTCATAACATAGAAATGCATATGAATAGATTTAAGCAAGTGTTGTGTTCTTTTAAATGGTATACACAAAACCAATAAATCCATGTTAAAGAGAAGGAGAACTTCATAATATCTTATGCTAATCATGCAACATTATAAATATTTATAAGTAGCATCACTTCATTAATCTTTGATTTATAGGTTTGAAAATAATTTTGGTTTAATAGTGATAATAGCCACTCATATTCTTAATTTTAGCCAAAACATGCAATTTGACATAAAAGAAAGTAGTTTATTTAATTGATTTTTGGAAGAAATGAATGCATGATTTCATATGGAAAATAATATTTAGCATGCTTGGAAAGAAATAAGGGATGCAAGCACATGTCTTCATTAGTTATACTTGGACAATCATATAAGATAGGATTATTTAATTGAATCAAAATTCCTTAGAGATTTTTATTTTTGAATTTGATTTGACTTAGAATATGAAAGGGTTTTGGTCTAATCCATTTGCCCCATGTGAGATTAATTTTAGTTTAAATTTGAATAATTGGGTTGATTTTATAATTTTTATTTAAGGTATGAATTAAATCCATTAATTACCCTTACATACCACTTTAACATAATTATCAAAATAATTATGAGCCAACATATGATATGCAATATGGAATTTAAATTAGCAATGCACCAAAAATGAAGGGGCCTAATATGATTTTGAAATTGATTAATTAAGCTAATTTAATTAAGTACTTTCATAACCATCCTACACATGTAGTTTGATTATAATTTCCTTATGAATTCTCTTAGGTTATTTAATGATCTACCCAAGAATTGAATGATTAAGTTCTTGAATGATTTAGTTTTGAGTTTGATTAATTGAACTAATTAATGAAGTGATTAGTGTTTATCCAAATAAAATAAACTTGGGGAAAAGATTGGAAAAAAAATCAAACATTTCCACAAGTCCATTCTATTTCATGATGATCAAGCTTAATTAATGAATTTATGTTGTTTAAAATATTAATTATCATTTAATTAATTAGAAAGTGATTTGGGATGAAATGAACAATTATAAATTAATCAAGCAATAAATTCCAAGAAATTATGAGAGGTAGATCATCCCACTAACATCTAAAAGTATAGGGTTAATTGTTGGATTAATTAGAATAATTAACTTGATTATATTTTTGATAAAACCCAATTGAGTTAAAATCATTATTCAAAAATTAATATTTATTTTCTATTAATCTTCTGATTATCTTTAAAATGAGTGTTTTTTGTATTTTTTTGAATTTTTATAATTAGTTATTTGAAGTTTTAGCATTAAAATTGGATTAATAAGCCTAATTAAATAATTATGGAATGGCGATCATGCTTTCAACGTGGCACGATGAGATAGTTATTTAAGTTATCACATTAGTTGGTTGAGTTTGATTGGTCTCTCTGAGGCATCAATGATGAAAGCGGATCAATCATGGTTTGAATAAATCGGATGATCTTGATCTAATTAGCCATTTCAAATCATGCACATTTCACTTCTCCTTTTTGGCGATGAGACAGAAGTTCAATTAACAATGGTGGGATCAAAATGATTTTTGGAAGGATACATACATTCAAGATTCAATGATTTTTCTTCAAAGGATAGATTTTTATGGGCTTAGCATTACCTCATGGGAGGATATCATTGGCTTATGGAGGAGTAGCTTTGTTTAGTAGAGATATGTTGAAGGAATTAGGTCTTGATTTGAAGTAGTGTTCAGACCAAGCTTTCAATGGTGTGGCGTTGATCAGTGTTTTTTTTCAAGACTTGGAAAATGACTTGGTTCTAGTCCATTATGGTGTGCAATTGTTTAATTTTATGGAGAATTGAGTGAGTTGGATCTTCAATTCACCTATTTTGATTTTGAGCAAAATGTGGAAATCAAGGGAGCTTAGGAATGGCTTAGAAAAGCAGGCTTGAAATCTAGCTTTATGGAAATGAATCATAGTTTGAGGAGGAATGAAGTATCTATCTTGGATATTTGATGTTATTTTGCCATTATAAAAGGCTGATTAGATGCATGGTTTGAGAAACACCCATGTGGGTCATTTTGGTAGTAGTGAAGGAGAGTGGATGTATGTGCTAGGTGTGTATTAGGTGATCCAACTTAAATTCAATTTGAGAGGTTGGTTTCATGGCTTATTGACCCAAGCTCATTGACATGTTCAATGGACCACTAGAAGGATGCCAATGGCTTTGAGAAAGAAATGACCAAATTCAAGTGATTTGGTCATAGGATTATGACTAAGGAAATGGTCATTTGGCTTTGATTTTGTTGGGAAGATTTGAAATGATTGAAAATAGGATGGTCCAAATTTCATTTGGAGTTTATGATTTATGGTTTTGACCCATTTAATCAAATTGGGTCATGGGTTAATGACCATTTCAAATTGAGTCAAGACACCAAGTTAGGTCAAGTTCAAATGATCATTTGGAACTATGTGTATCATGGTTTGTTCAATTTGGTTTAGATTTAGTTTTGGTTCATTTAGGTTCATTTAGGTGAATGGGTCAATGACCAATTTGACCCATTTGACAATTGGTTGGGTCATTTGGTTTAGAGCTTGGTTGATCATTTGAAATGTATTATAAGCTTTGGTTTTTAGTCAATTTTGATTTGGTTTAATTTCAAGTTGATTTGACCTTTTAGGTCAAGTTGGGTTCATGGTAATTGGGCTAGGTTGGGTCTAGTTGGAAATTAAAGCTTTGTCAAGTTCAACATGATTTATATGATTTGATTTTGGTTACAATCAATTTAGATCAGATTTGACCCATTTTGAATTTTAGGTTAATTTAGACTTAGGTCAAGTGGCCAATTATTGTTTGGCTCAATTGATGGAAGTCAAATTCAATTCTTGATTATGGGTGGTTTAGATCAATGGTTTCAATCAATTTGATATGGTTAATTTTGTCTTGTTTATTCATTTTAGGCTAAGTGTTGACTTGGTTTGACCCAATTTGAGTGATTGATCATCTAGGATGATTGTTGCTCACAATCTTAGATGAGTTAAATCAATCCATTTTTTGGATTAAATTTACTCAAAAGATCTAGTCACTGAATCAAGTGAGCCTAAATGGTCATTAGCTTGATCATGGATTCAAGTTTGATTGAACTTCCATGGCTTATGATTGTAAATCAATTATAAAGATTTGATCAAATTAGTTTTATTCATTTTGAAATTCAAGTTATGATGAACATAGATTGATTTATTTGATGATTGTAAATGTTTATATTTATATGTGATTGAAGGAATGATTATTTGAAGAAAAATCAACAATTGATGAGATGGTTTGGTTAAGTTCATGATTTGATTTGAAAAAATATAAGTTGGATTTAAGTTGGATTTGGATTTGAGTTTTGAATTTAGTTTTGGTTATTTGAATTTATATTTCATATATTTATGAATATAAATGAGAATATAAATAGATATGAATAATCTTTTGAGTTTAGTGATTTGGATTTGATTTGTATTAAGTATCAAAAGCTTAGGAAAATTTTATTTGAAATCAATTATTTTCAAGTTTGAGAAATGATTTATAATTTGATTTTTTGGGTTGATTTATGATTTAGAAAATCAATTCTTGATTTAAGATTGGATTTATATGATTTGAAGGAGAAGCAATTATACAAATCTTCATCTAACTTTTAGTCTAATTGGGTTATGATTTCACTAAATTAATCTCTTAAGATAGAACTCTTTTCTTCATGTCTAAGATGGAAATCTCAAAGTCAATTATATTCTCCTCTTACAACATTCTATGATTTCTTTTTCTATGAGATACTATGAAATATCATAATGGTCAATGCACAAATGCTACAGATGGTATCATGCTCATGAGCAAGAATAACCTCTCATCTTAAAAACCATGAATACACTTAGTGGAAGAAATATCTTCAATTCATTATAAAAAATTCTATCATATAATGACTATCTCCTTGGTGGTGGTGATCAAATAAAGTAGGAAAATTCTTCACATCTAAGTAAATTGAGCTCACCTTCACCTATTCTGTAAAATCAAATAACTTCATAATCCATGATTTTCTTCTACATGCTCTCATGATTTAGATGGAACTATAGAAGATGGAATCATTGTTGATCACATTAATTATAACAATAACTCCTATTTTCATGAATATTCAATACAATCATGATTGATGAATTCTAGCATTTTCAAAATCAATCATGGCATATCACCTCTCTCTACTAGTAATATGAGCATAGGGTTTCTCACATAGATCTAAATAGAATCTTGATCATAGATCAAATTGGATTAGAAATTTAGCCAACATAATATCTAAATATGATCATCTCTTTTTCTCTTAACCAAGATTCATTGACCTCATTTTAATGAGCTCTCAACCCCTCCATCTTAGACATAGAACTTCTCTTACTTTAGAGTTCTTTGTCTTAAGACACATCTAGTGATTAGGTGGACACTTACCAGCCTTAGAGACTTAGAAGAGTTAGCCATAAGAATAGGTCATGCCTTGGGTGTTAGGAAAATTTTACCCTTAGCTTAAACCATTCCTCACTTTCCTTCTTTCAAGTCAAACTCCAAATCAATCTTAATTGATTTTCTCCAAATTCAAATCAACTCCATATGATTGAAATCCATGATTGAAATCTATGATTGAAACCCATGATCAAAATCCATCAAAATTCCTAAGTCCAAATTTTGCTTAAGTCCTTAATTTTCCCTTAAGGACTTAAACCAAAATCATGATCTAAACTAATTCAAATCTTTGAGATTTCTCATAGCTCATTTATATTCTCATTTATATTCACATATATAAATATAAATCAAATCAAACTTAAACTCCTCAATTAATGAAATTTTCTTAAGTCTTTAAGTTCTATTAAGACTTAGCCTCATCATGATCAAATCAATTCAAATCCTTGGGATTTTCTCAAAACTCATTTATATTCTCATTTATATTCACATATATAAATGAAATATAAAAATAAATCAATCAAATCAAATCCAAATTTAAATTATCAATTTAAAATTTCCTAAGTCCTTAATTTTCTTTGGACTTAGCCAAAATCAAACCAATTTCAAACTCATGGGATTTTCTCAAAACTATTTTATATTCTCATTTATATTCACATATATAAATGAAATATGAGTATACATCAATCAAATCAAAGGAAAAAAAATTAAATTCCCAATTTAAAATCTCCTTAAGTCATTATTTTTCCATTAATGAACTTAGCCAAAATCTTGATCAAACCATATCAAATTGAAATTTTCTCATAATCTTTTATATTCTCATTTATATTCACATATATAAATGAAATATAATTATAAATCAATCAAACCAAATTTAAAAATTCAAACTCAAACTCAAAATTTTCTAAGTGCCTTAAATCCTTTTAGCCTAAATCATGATTAAACCACTTCAAATCCTTGAAATTTTCTCATGATCAAACATTCTCATTTATATTCACATATATAAATGATATAAATTCAAACAATCAAAACCCATTCCAAACATCAAACTCAAATCAACTCAAAATCAATCTAAGCCTTTCAAGTCAAAATCTTGAACTTAGCCAAAATCAATCAAATCAAGTCAAATCTTGCCTTTCTCTCATGATTCAATTACAATCATGAGCTCATATATAAATCAAACTCAATCAAACAATCAAAACCCAATCAAATCAAACCCAAACTTCATATTCTTCCTTTGAATATGAAATTTTCAAATATCAAAACCCATTTGACTTCAAACCACTTATAAATGGATTTATATTTCAATCATGAGTCCATATACAAGATCAACCAACTTCAAATCAAGTTTGACCAACCATTTGACCACTTGCACTTCACCCAAAGTGACCTAAAGTACCCTTATGAGCCAAATTTTGGTCCTAACCAAATTGGATTGAACCAAACTCATATATCCCTCTCATCATGATCAACAATCATCATGAGATAATCAATCAATCAAATTAGGTCAAACCAAGTCAAGGGTTGACCAAGTCAACATAACCCCAAAATGAAACTTACATAGCCAAATTCCACCATAGGCCAAATTGATTGAAACCATTGATCTAAGTTCACTCATGACTATGTTTGAACTTGACCAAGCAACATTTGAGCCTAACCTAACAATTGGTCACTTGACCCAAGTTGACCCATTTTGACCTAAAGGGTCAAAATGTGTCAAAACTTGATCTAAGCCAAATTGATTGGAACCAATGTCATCCCAAATCACTTGTGGAACTTGACCAAAGCCTCAATTGGCCAACTAGACCCTAGCCCAATTGACCTTAGACCCAACATGACTAAAGGGTCATGTTGAGCCAAAATTGAACTTAACCAAATTGATTGGAAATAAAGATACCAATCACTCCATATGACTAACCTAACCTAAACTACCCTTGACCTACCTCAAATAGGTCAAATGGGTCAAATAGGTCAACTTGACCCATTTGACCTAAATGAAGTCATATGAGCCAAATTCAAACTAATCAAATTGAATCAAACCAAAGCAACCAAAATATTTCAAATGGTCATATGAACTTGACCCAACCCTTGGTTTGACCCAATTTGACCAATTGGTCAACTTGATCAAGTTGACCCATTTTGACCTAAATGGGTCAACATGAGCCAAACCTATCAAATGAATTCCAAATCTCATGAAACTTGGCCAAACCTAGTTTCTCCACATACCCAACATATCCAAAGTGGAAATCAAAATGACCATCCTACCCTAGGCCATAGAACAAATTTTGGCTTTCCATGGGTAATTTGGTCATACCCTCTTCACATTCACTTGAGGCTTTCTTAAAAGCTCAAGGGGACCTAGGAGAGTGGTGCATCTAACCCAATGGGTTTGGGTCAACCCATTTGGTCCCTAGACCAAACCCAACCCTATGGTCAATGAAATTTCAAACTCCCTCTCCTCAAATTCAAGCACATGGGAGGTTGGCAATCCACTCCTTGGCTCAAAAGACCATGTGCACACTCTAACTCAAATAGCCTCCCATATGATCAATTGGATCAAAATGCACACAAGCTTGATCGATCCTTCAAGGGGATATACTCCCCTAATCAAATCAAAATCATCACTCATGATTGAACCTAGAGAACTAGAAGCAATCCCTGATCCTAAGCTCTAGAGTGAAATCAAATTTTCTGATTTTAGTGAAAATGGGGAGCTCAATCCATTCTCCAATTTCTTTCTCACTCAATTTCCTTTCAATTGCTCTTGCACACTTCATCAAGGGAGTTCATTTTATCCCACAAAGGAAGGATCCAGATCAAAGTTGCAATCTACCTAAGGAGGAGTTGGTCCATACATCAATCCACTCAACCTCAAGTGATCATACTCTCAACATAGCTTTGTCTCAACTAGACGAAGCTTCTCCAAGGGGATCGAGCACCGGTGATCACCTCCGGTGAGGTATGAGATATTTCAACCATTAAACTCAATGTGGTGTGGAGCTTTGTGAAAGAAATTTTTACCCCATCAATTTTTGACTATTGGATTTGCCTCTCTCTGTCTTTAGATGGTGTGGGTTGATTTTTATTTGAATCCATGCTAGATCAAGCTTGGATCTCCCCCCTCGATCATGGATGATCTCTGTTGATCAAGGGGAAGAACTTGGAGATCTATCCATCCGTTAGATGGACGGCGAGATAATCCATTTTAGAAATTTCATTACCCTTTTTTAAAATGGAGATCTGGCCGCGATCTTTGATCGATGTGAGATTAGCATGCACCACGCCACCCCTATGATGTGATGACTTAAGTAATCCCCTCATGCGTGATGATTATAGCCACCACGCACCGTGCCGTGAGCAGATTAGTTAGGATTAATAAAAATACTTAATTAATTCTTTTAACTAGAGATCTTCAAAATTCATAACTCTTCTAGAAAATTCAAAAAATGTGAAATAAAATTCTATGGAAAGATAATTAAAACCTAGAATTTTAAAATTAATTTTGATGAGGTTTGAATTATGATTTTCTCTAAATTTAGATTTTATTAGAAAGTTTATTTAGCTAATTACTTTTTAATTAAGCCATTAATCCCAAATTTCTTGGGTATGTTTTAGGGATGACTTGCCTCCCTAATTTTCTTGGGATTTATTGAAGGCTTGATTAGAATAATTGCATATGGTTTTTAATTACCTCTTATATAATTAAGCATAATATGATTAGTGATTTTAACCTATGATTAGGGTTGATTAAGGTTAGATCCAGTAAGTAGGGTTTATGGAATATTTTGGGGCATTTTCCCTAAGCTATTCCCTAAACTCCCTTTTCTCTCCTTAGTCTCCTCTTAATTAAGGGTTAATTCATTAATTATCCCCTTAATCAATTTCTAAAAATTATAAAAAGTTTCATAACTTAATTAATCTACTTTGGGTAGATGCTTAGGTGTTTAATAGCCTAAGTTCAATTAAGAAATCAAAACCCCATTCATAAGTGTGAAAGGGTGTTTTGAAATTACTTAAGCTAAATCCCTTAGCTTAATTAACTTTTAATTGTGAGCCAAATTTCATTAGGCCTTTTCATTGTTAGGTGCATTGCAAATTTAAATTC
This sequence comes from Cymbidium sinense, assembly GCA_021442155.1. NCBI lineage: Eukaryota > Viridiplantae > Streptophyta > Magnoliopsida > Asparagales > Orchidaceae > Cymbidium > Cymbidium sinense. Next base: position 93,393,307 of record CM038220.1, read on the forward strand.
CTTGTGGGTTTTATGTCATCTCATTGGCTCATAATTATTTAGTTAATTCTTCTAAGGTGGTGTAGGTAAGGGTTAATTAAGTTACTTAATTCATACCTTAACCTAATCAACACATAAAAATGGATCTAATTATTTAAAAATTAAACAAAATATCAAACACATGTGGGAATGGGTTAGGAATAGCAAACTCATCTCACCTTTTCAAAATTAAATCAAACTTCAAACTAAACAAAAATCACTTTGAATTCACTTTGATTTATTTTAAACTTTCTTATTCAATAAGAATGTCTTTAGGATTTAAGTGAAGTGAGTTTGTTTACATGCTTTCTTTACTTTGAATCTTTCCCCAACATGTTAAGTTGTATGCCATGTGATTTCATGCATTCATAATTTCATTTCTCAAATTTTAAAATGAAATTGTTTACTTTATGTCAAATTTGCATGTGTTGGCTAAAGTAGAAATATGAATGACTATTATCACTACTAAATCCAAATTATTTTTAAAATACATAAATCAAATATCAAATTTGAAAGTATGCTACTTATATTTTAATTATAAGCTTGCATGTGATAGATTATAAAGGTATGCTTAGCATAGGTTTCCTTTCTTTCTTATGGTTAGCATAGTTTTGAGTAGAGTTGGTAAGATGTAGGGTTCATTTGAAAAGAACCCAACACTTACTTAACTCCATACCCTATTCATTCCTATGTTATCACCTAAGAAGGTTACCTATATATTTGCATACATAAATTGCAAAATGAATCCATTAAACAACTTTTGCATTTTCCTTTCTATTTTTTTTTCTTTTATACATATGTTTGTATTTAAGGAAAGTGGTATATTAGTGGACAACCCAGGTTTGAGGCTTTAAGTAGCCCTAAGTAGGTCTTGTACCTTACACCTCTGGTTAACATTGGTGATGTACACACTTATGCCTTTCTTACTTTTATGTGTGCATCTGAAAATTTGGATAAGCAAAACCATTTCTACTTAAGAAAAATCATGCATATTCAACTTCTAAATTTTATTAAATGGATTACTTAGCATGCATCATAAAGTGTGTCTAATACTCTCATTTTTCATGTATAGATATGCTTAGGGTCCATCCATATGCATGTTATATATGTTGGGAAAAAAATGAAGTAATGTGTGTTATGTGAATTTTGATTCATTTTATTTAATCTTAAAATGCCTTTCTTTTGAATAGGTTTGTTTAGAGTTTATCTAAACTTAGGATTAATTAAAAGATTGTCAAAACATTCACCTAAAACAAAACTAAAATGTGAATCTACTTTAGAAATTACTTAGGTTAGGGAAGGAAGAGAAGTTCTCTTCTCTTTCCCTCTCTTCATAACTAGTAATTAATTGTAGGGTCACTTAACCAAATCAAAACATGAAATAAAATCAACCCAAAATACTTAAACAACTTAAATGAAACCCTCCTCTAAGTTGAACATGTTCTTCACACTTAGAAAATTTGAACCTAAAGCCATAGCTAAGCATACCATACAAGCCTTCAAAGCACATGCATTAGCCTAAGTCACCACTTCTAGCCTTAGGTTAGGTCAGTACATGGTTTGATGTTTGTTTTGTTTTGTCATATATATATTTTAGATTGGATGTTAGGGTGTATGCTCATAGAATGAATGGTAGGACATTCTTAGTCTAACTATTCTTTTTTTTAGGGGATTGTGCTTAAGGGGCGCTATCATAAATAAAAATATAAATGCTTTTGCTTGCAGGTGCTTTATACCCCTAAGCATAATCCATAGGCCAAGTGGACTTAGTCACCCATGTGTGGGGTGATAAGTCCAATATACATGCTTAAGATTTTTGTGGTTATTTTTAACTAACCTTTGTTTTGCAGGTGTTAGTTAGATTTCCATTCCTTTTCCTTTTCATGTAAATTTATGCAATTAGGATTTTAGAATGATTATTATGGGAATTAAGATGAGCATTGGTCATAAGATCATATCTTATGCACCATGTGAAGCCTTGGAGCATCTACTATCCAACCATCAAAAGAAGAAACCAAAAGAAGAAATAAAGAAGAAAAGAAGAAGAAAGAAGAAAAGAAGAAAAATGAATAAAGCTTGAAGACCCCCATGACAATGAATTCCTTGCTTAATTGTAATTTAATTCATTTGTAATCTGGGTTGTATAAGGGTAGAGCTCGGCTACCCAATTTGATATTTTTGGGTTTGTGCGGTGGTGTCTGACCACAATGGCCTTTTATTCTTTTTTATGATTAGCTTTATAAATTGATTGATGATTTGTTTAGCTTTTGCATTAAGTGGCATAATTTTTCTAGTTTCTTCCTTGCTTTATGTATGGCCTAGATGTGGATTAGGCTCTTTAGGAAAAAAAAATCTTATACCCAACTTAACAACTCAAAATAAAATTAAACAACTCATAACCTCACTCTTAGGTTTAAAATCAAGATAAAAGAATTAGCAACCCCTTAGCTGGATGAGTATTTCTTTTATAATATCATGCACAACAACATCTTATTTCACTCTTGATTGGAGGGCTTCCACCTTTGCCAGAGAAACTTGGCTTGACCTTTGAGAGCCATGGTGGAAACTCACCTCCTCCCTTCTCACTGATTTTGGCCAATAATCTTCTTTCTCATGCATTAGTCATATGAATCCTATTAGCCTGAGTCAAAATAATTATCAAAAATAAAAATAAAATGAAATTTGAATTGCATTAGATTTAGGTCATTTGAAGCATGTCCCTTTACATGATCTAGTCTCTTTAGGGAGTGAGTTTAAGGACTTAGTCCCTTTACATAAGCATAAAGACTTGTCTACATGTATTTAAAATCATAGGAGGAATTAGTTGGCCACCCCCAGGCGGTTGTAAGTCTAAGTTGTCGGGTGGTTTGTCCTCTCTTGTGGAGGCAAACCAAAAATCCATTTTTGCCTTAGATTTAGGATGTACCCTAGATTCAGGTTCTAAGGTTGCTTCTCCCTTTTATGGGCCATAAGCATAATTCCTCACCTCTTAAGAATTTTTTTAATCTTGTGTTAAGGAATCTTAAGTCCTAAATTTCTAATGAAAAATATAACTCAAACAAATTAAATCAATTTCAAAAATGTAAAGCCCAACTATAGGATAGTTTGAGATGCTCTAGGTTTCTAGCATCATGAGCATCTCTACTTATCCATTTTGGCTTATAATAACTCCCTCTTTGATCAATCCCATTTGATCTTCATAAACTAATTGATTGATAGTCCTTTCCTATTGAAATCTTCAAAGACAATGATCATTTACCTTAATCAAGAGTTTTCTAAGGGATCCATCCCTTAGGATGTAATTAACTATGGGGCTTGCCCATAGGAACTTAATGAACCATTTAAAAAAACTTCTTTACTTTTCATGTAAAGTAGGGAAGAATCTAGTACATATATGTACCCATCTTAGGAGTCCTTATTGAGGTGATTAGGTCCATTAAAGGGTAGTGACTTCTATCTTTTGAGATGGTACACTATTCTTGATGACTCGATCACGAATAAGTACATCTGATCTGTGGCATCTTAAAGATGAATTTTATAATGTCCTCTTTTCTTTCTCTCATTTGAAAAGGTGACACCCTATAGAATTTTTTAACCAACATTTTTTTTGGCTCGGGGATGGTTCCTCTCTCCATCTTTGGTAAATGATCATTGTCTTTGAGTATCGATAGTGGGTTTGTACTTTGGTATGAATCCAACAATATCCTTCTTTCTATTAGCACAGCTCATTTCATCCTTGAGTTGAGTTAGCCAACATCTTTAGGTTTTAGGACCACTTTCCTGGTTTGTCTTAAAACCCTGTTGGTTTCTCCAATGGGTAAAATGAAAAGATCTAAATAAAAATAAAACATCTTTAAGACTTCCTCCTTATCATTTTCATGATAAGGAAAGGTTCATCCTAAAATAATAAATCTTCCATAAAGAACTTTGCTTTTCAAAAGCACCTTTTCAAAAATGCACTTAATAAAATATTTTCCTCAAAATTTTGTCAATTTTGTCAAACAATTCCCATAATTGTTACATGTAGGGATTTTTAAAAATAAAACTAATAATATTTTCCAAAAGCACAAATGAACATCTTCTTTCAATTCATTTTGATGAAGATTTCATTTTTCAAAATAAAATGAACAATCATCTTTTCCAAAATCACAATCATAATCATAAAAGTTTTCAAAAGCACACATGAATCTTTCTATTCAATACACTCACACTTTTTTGAATGGAAAGTTCATTTGTAAAAATTAAAATTTTCAAAAGCACATATGAATACCTTCATTTAATATACTCAAATTTATTAAATGAAGATTTCATTCAACTAAAATAAATATCATTTTGAAATCCCACTTAAACATATCTCACATATGTTTTAAGTTGAATTCTCTCTTTCAAAAAAAGCAACAATCACACAAAAATTTCATATTTCAAAAATAAGATTGATCTCCATTTACATACCTAAATTTGTTGAATGGAAGTCCTCTTTCAAAACATTAAAACTTCAAAAATCATATTTCAAAAAATTTTCAAACATACATTTGGAACTTCATTTAGCATAATCAAATTTGTTAAGTGAAGTTTCCAAATCAAAAATCAAAATCAATCATATTTCAAAATTTTCAAACACATTTGGAACTTCATTTAACATACCCAAATTTGTTAAGAAGTCTCCAAATTCAAAATCAACAAAATTTTCAAACACATTTTGGAACTTCATTTAGCATAATCAAATTTTAAGTGAAGTTTCCAAATCTAAAATCAAAATCAACAATCATAATCAAAATTTTCAAAACACATTTGGAACTTCATTTAACATACCAAATTTGTTAAGTGAAGTCTCCAAATCAAAATCAAAAATTTTCAAACACTTTTGGAACTTCATTATACCAAATTTTTTGAAGTTTCCAAATTTTCAAAAAAATTGAAATCAAAATTTTGAACACCATTTGGAATTTTTTAGCATACTCAAATTTGCTAAGTGAAATTTCCATTTCAAAAAACCAAGTGGAACTTCTTCTTTAGCATACCAAATTTTCTTAAGTTAAATCCACTTTCAAAAATCAAAATAAACAAAACACTTAGGATTCCTTAGCATACCAAATTTGCTAAGGATCACCTCTTTCAAAATCAAAACATTCAAACAAATGAAACACTTGGGTTTTCTTAGCATACTTAAATTTGTTAAGAAACATTTTAAAATCAAACAAAAAATACACTTGGGTTCTTCACTTAGCATACCTAAATTTGCTAAGTAAGAATTCCAAAATTTTCAAAATCAAAACAAAATTCACAAAAGAAACAATCATTCTCAAACACTTCACTTAGCATACCTAAATTTGCTAAGTAAATGAAATTCCAAAACAATCAAACAAAAATAAAATCATTTGACCCTTACTTTAACATACCCAAATTTGTTAAAGGAAAGGGTCCTCAAAATCAAAAATTCAAATTCAAAACATCAATGAACCTATGGAAGCATCCTTACCAAACTTTTGAATCCATATTTCAACATACTTAAATTTGTTGAAGTTGGATTCATATTCAAATTCCTCTTTCAATCAATCTTCTCAAATCCATTTGAACCCCACTTAACACTTCCAAGTTGTTGGATGTGGGTTCAAATTTTAAAATTCAAAATTCAAAATCTATGGAGACAAAAATTTGGTACAAGTTCATTTCTTATTGCAGATTCTTTCTAGTTAATGCAAATTTTAGTTTCGGTCTACTCATTTTGAAATGGCAGTTCTTAGAAATTTATCTTCACCTTCCCCTATGGATCTAGCTTTAGATCAGTGACTTCCCTCATCAGACCATACTTGATTTACTTTGGCCGGATTTGAGGGGCGGATCACTTGTGAGGGCATTCCCCTCAGCGGTCGGGAGAAGGTGGAGAAGCGGTCATCGGGATAGACTTACCCGATTGATGTCTCCTCACTAAGAGAAAGTTGTGGCGTACCACATACTTGTAATTACCAATAGCAGTTCAGTTCTCATTCTCAGAGTTGCTCATGTTGCCCGGTGTGGGCTAGCACCCATCTGTACCCCTCAAGGGTAAGGCTCCCGGTTTGAGCTTGCCTCTTTGACATTTGAGTATGGGTCTAGTTGCACTCCTCCCATCCTACCCATACCCAATGTAGGAACAAGAGCTATATGATCAAACAATTCTACACTCGGATAGCTAGGGAGCTAGAAGCACCATCTCGATCAGCCATGGATGAGTCTCCCATCATCACTTCTGCGGTTACAGAAAACAATTTGATCTCTCTCGGGTGGTAGAGAGGATTTCAGGAGGATTCATTCATCACCTCCTCTAGTGGTGCACTTGCAGCCAACAGTTTCTAGGAGTAAGAGGTTGTACACCGGCCTCCGATCTATTCTATGCTGGGTAAGTGAGCATCTGGGCCTCGAGTGGACCAGTTTGACCTTTGATCTGTTATCCCCATGTAGGGAGGTAGATTCATCAGGAGAGGGCAGGCCCATCACATGTTACTAGCGAAGCGGAGGTTCGGCCGTCATGCCTCTTTGATTAATTTTCTTGCTCGACGTGCTACCGTCCATACGATAGTATTCTTTCAGGACTAGCCACCATAGGAGGCGTTCTTGTGCATAGAGTTAGTGGTGTCTCCACCCTACCCCTCATCCACCATGCTGCAATTCTGATCTCCCATTCCATCTAAGGCCATGAAGGCTCACAGGAAATGTACCGTTGGTGATGGGATATGGCCAAGGGATCCTACCCTCCTACACCACCCATTATGGTAGGGAGCTCTCTCGACCTTCTACCAATGGTGTGCGGAAAAGGTGCGACCCCATCGTGGTCATCCCTTCACCAACTCCGCCCATACAGAGGATGTGGAGATGATGATTATTAGATATTCTAGATGATAGTTGCTAAAGTGGTAGGAACATCCTAGGATTATTACCCTCTTATAGTAGTCAGTATCATTCATCTAGTGAGTAATAGTCCAGATTGACTCTGGTGGCAGGCGAGTCGGTGCCTCTCAGTGCATGATAGTGATCACACCAGTTAGCCTAAACTTTTTGTACCTGTCGAGTTGGATCATTCCTTAGATGAGATAGTTGCACACTATTTCATGGAGAAGAAGAAGATCTTGGGCCAGTCTAATGAAGAGAGAGTCGACTTGATCCCAATGAAGATGACTTGATGGGTTGGAGTATGCATGGTTCACTAGAGGATCTCTTCTTAGGGAACAACAAGCCATGGAAGGTGATGAGGTTGATCAAGGACACCAGAATCAACACCTCATTGTTAGCAGAAGGATGAGCATTGATAGGATGGCATGTTACAGGACTTGTTATTAGCGGTGATGCTTCAAAAAAAGCCCCTCCCTCGATGTGTCACTGAGTTAGTGCATGTCTTGGACCAGTAAGACTCTACCTCCCGTTGAGCAAGGTAGCACTAGCATGTATAGGAAGGTAGTGGAAAGTACCTCCATACAAGAAAAGATATAAAATCCATGGTTGAGCAGCAAGTGAAGGAAGCTTTGGCTCAAGCCCGGGGAGGATCATCAGTTCCAAAGGGTAGACCTAGAGGGATGCCATCAATATCCCAAGGGTTTTATGCCTCCTTCCTTCAAAATTTTGATGGCGGTGGGAATAGGCACATATTCTGAGGGATAGTTATTTACAACGTGGTGGCGATGATGCTTTACTCTTTAGACTCTTTGTTAGTAGCCTAGGTATTGCTTTTGATTGGTATCTTTGAACTCAATGGTTTAGTAAAGACATTTGTTGAGTTAGAGCAACTCTTCATCAAGAGATTTGCTGGAGCTCAGCAAAGGGTTACTGTAGGTGATCTCGTTGTAGCACAACAACACCCCAGTGAGTCACTTGTTGATTATATTCTCGATGGCGTAACCTGAGTATGAAGTGTGAACCAGAACAACATGCCATTGAGATTCTCTTGAAGAATATCCATGGCTCTCCTTCATGCTTAAGGGCTTCACTATCAAGACATTTGAGAAGCTAATCAACAAGGTGAGTCTACAAGGAGAGGCCAAATAGTTGCCTTTTCAAGATCATTTGCCCAAGCGAATGAAGGTTTATGAAAAAAAAGTGAGGGAGTAGTAGCATGGTTGACAAGGGGAAGCCCCTAGAGATCGGTCAGACCATGACCTCCCCTCCACCTCCTTTGCCACAGGCAACCTACCAGCCTCCACCGGCCAACCACCCATATACCACACCGTGTGGCATGCATATCGCCAATAGCTATGGTCCACCTACTCTTTTAGATAAGTTAAACAAACCTTATTCTTTTAAGAGGAGGTAATCAGAAAATCTTTAAGAATCTCTTAAAGAAACTTGATTTTCAGCTACCTAGAGAGGAGGAAGTAGGCAAAGTCATGATCCAAACTTTTTCCCTTACCACCATATGCTAGGCCACATTTTGGAAGATTGCTTCACATTCAAGGATTGGCTTGAACACAGTTTCAAGATTGGTGCTATAGTTATCCCAAAGGAATACCTTATGGAACAACCTTCCAGTTCCATTAGGGTAATCCTTGGGGATATAAGTGATCCTACCAAAACCAAAGAAGGTTGGCACATTTCTGTCTAAAATCTCTAAGAAAATAATTCAAGATCAAGAAGCTTTCTTGTGCTGAGTCAGCTCAAACCTCCAACCAAGGAAGGTTTGCAAGTTGCTAGTGCCAACTCTAGGAAAGTGGAGCTCATTAGCAAGAAAGATGTGTCACTGATAGCCCCTTAGCAGCCCACCAACCTCCACCCTCAAGCTTCAGAGCTTCCACACAGGTGACTTCTTCCATTTCATCTAGCTCTTCTATTTCTTCTACTAGTAAAACTCTTACATCAGCGGATAAGGGCATTAAATCCCTTACTCCACTCACTTTACTTGACTTCTACTTTGTACCTCCAAATAATTATAAGAAATTGAAGAATAAAGCTAGTTTGAATTACATCTGTGTCTCTTCTGATGAGTTATCTTCTTCTATTCCTAATGATAACTCTTCAAGTCTAATTAACTATAATAATTCTAATCTTTCTCTTTCTAATTTAGAGTTGGACTTTCCAACTCTGAATACTAAGCTCACCTCTTGAGATAGACTTGGAATCATCCAATTTTGAGAGTCCCATAGGAGAAGCTATAGGTGAGCCTGAAGTGCAGGTAGAACCTTCCACCACCTTGCCTCAAGAGATCATCGAAGTTAACCTCTATAGTGGCAAGGTTCTACCTCCTAGAGCAGCACCTCAAGATAAAGGGAAACAAGTCATTGGAACTGAAGATCAAGAAGCCCTTCCATAGGATGCTCCACCCTTGGATATGATTATGGAAGACCAGTCGAAGGTGGACTACAATATCCTTTCTCATCTAAGAAACTTTCCATCTAAGCTAAGCATATAAGATGCTCTTTTTTTATCCAAAGAGATGAGGGAGTCACTAATCAAGACCCTCCTTGATCTTGAGATATGCTTAGCTCAGCTGACCACTATAGGTGAGGAAGCACATTATGCAAAAGAAGCCCAAGGGATCACCTTCACAGATGAAGACCTTCTTGAGGGGACTTAAAAGCACAATCATCCTCATACATTATAGTTGACATGGACAGTTCACTCACCGTGGTTCTCATGGATTGGTGCATCTGAACATTATGATTCTAAAGACCCTTGTTTATTTGAAGATTGACATCTCTACACTCCAAGTAGATAGGATGATGTTGAGAGGATTCAATGATCAAGGTGAGCGGGCTTTAGGTTCTATAGTGTTACCTTTGGAGATAGGTGACTAAAAGACTGAAGCCAAGTTCTACATCATTGATTCAAATACTTCATTCACTGCTTTGCTTGGTAGACCTTGGATACATCAAAACAAGATCATTCTATCCTCCCTTCATCGCATCAAGTTCGAAAAAAGATGGAATTGAATATATCAACAGGATAAAAAAAGCCATTTTCGCTAGAGGTTGAGATTTATGAGGATGCGACCTACTCTTCTTCCTCAAAACTTTCTCATGAACTTGGATAAAATTCAAATTCCAATACCAAAATAAAAGAAAATGAGGCAAAAGAAAAGATAAAAGAAAATGGAAAGAAAAATAAAAGTCCAAGTACACAAGAGAATTGAAGAAGTGGATCCAAGATATCACATTCCACCCATTTCATTCCATCATATGGACATGTGGGTAGAATATCTCAACCTCCACCAGTAGAGGCAGAAAACAGAGGCAATTCCAGAGGTGGAGACCCCGGCCTTCTCACCAATAGGTCATGTTCCACTTCATAGAGTACCCTACTATTCATATAGACTTGAAATCCAGCTTAGAGGATGAGTCTAATGTGATTAGTATATTAGCCAACCCCTCTTAGTGGGTTCCATTGGAGGTGACTTTTGATCCAGCTAGAGACAAAGACCAGGCCTCCAAGCAAAACAAAGTATTCGAATCTGGTTTATGTGAAACTATTAGGCAGCAGTTGGGAACCTTTTCTTACCTCACTTACATCTTAGAAAGTTGAAGGTTTAGTAGTTAAGGAAGTCCCTAAGTCTTCCAGTGATAAGAAGCAAAAGAAGTTCTTTTTAGGATCATCCTCCTCAAGCTCTGAAGTTGATGTAAAGCTTGAGGAAGATACTTTTATAGAATTAATGGAATTAACTTTTGACTTTTACTCTCCTTGTGTTCAAAATATTATACATAAAGGTTTAGTTCCTCACACATGGTCCAAGCAGAGATCATAATACTTCAAAAAGTTATGGACTAATATAAGCAGGGAAGCACAATCAAAAGCAGGACTAGGATTCGGTACAGTGGGTTTGGTCAATGATGAAGATTATTGCCTAGTTGTTACCAACCATTTGGAATCTGATAGGTTCTTCTCACACATTGCCAACTCTTATGAGGATGTGTGTTTAGAAACTTCAGATGATCTCCAAGTCAAAGAGGCACTACCAAAATTTGAAGAGGAGATTCATTCGACAATCGACAAGCTTAAAGAAATCAACCTTGGGATAGAAAAATTTTTCCCTCGACATACATCGTTGTCGAATGAAGAATAAACCAATGACTTAGTTAGCTATTGATTGAGTTTAAAGATACTTCACATGGAGTTATGAAGAAATTCTAGATTATCTCTAACGTAGTCCACAAGCTAGTAATAGACCTTAACATTACCCTTATTAAGCAAGCTCCTTGACTAATGCGATTAGAAATTGAACAACAAGTCATTTTGAAGTCAAGAAACTGATCAAGGCCCAAAATATGATCTAAATCTAAGGTGAAAATGGGTACATGGTTTATCTCCACAAGAGAGAATAAACCACTCGACCGTTGGACTTACAACCACCTAGAGTGCCTGCCAACTAACTCCTCCTATGAATTTAAATACATGTAGGCAAGTCTTATGCTTTGCAAGATGGCTAATTATTATTTATTTAGAAAGGAGACTAAGTCCTTAAATACACTCAAGAGACTAGATCATAAAAGGGCATGAATTATGAGTTAAATATAATACAAATTTTGTCAAGTTTTATTTTTATTTTTGGACATTTTTATTTGACACTGCCAAAATTTCATATGCCTAATGTATGAGAAAATTGGTTATAGGCCAAAATCAGAAAGAAGGAGGTGTGTTTCCACCATGGTCACAAAGTCAAGTCATTTTCTAGCAAGGTGGAAGCCCTCCATTAGCAAGAGTGAAGCAATATGATTTATGCATGATATGAGACATATAACATCCAGCTAAGGGGTTGCTAAGTCTTTTATTATCCTGATTTATATCCTAATCTTTAAATGAGGTTATGAATTATTTAGCTCAATTTTGAGTTGATTAATTGGAGAGAAAATTTATTTTATTTTCTAAGAGCCTAATTGCATCTAGGTCATTCAACAACCATGAAATAATTAAGAAATTTGGAAAAATCATGCCATCCTAATTACATAATCATAAACATAACATCAACCAATTTATAAAATTAGCACAAAAGAATAAGAGGCTGATGTGGTCGAGTTCCATCAACAACCCAAAGAAGTGTGGTAGCCGAGCTCTACCCTTATACAACCAATTACAAATAAATAATTATAGTTAAAGGAATTCATGTTATGGGGGTCTTCTTCGTTTCTTCATTTCTACCTTTCTTCATTTCTTTCTTTCTTTTGTTTGACTTGGGATGTAGTTTGCTCCAAGGTTTCACATGGTATATAAGACAAGGTCTTATAACTAATGTTCACCTTAATTCCCCTATAACATTCATTCCAAATCTTAATTGTAAAATTTATGTGAAAATGGGAAATGTAAGTCTAACTAAACCAAAAACAAAAGTTAGCTAAACCACACAACCCAAGCGATATAAATAATTTAAACTTAGCACGACATGGGTAACCAAGTCTGCCTATCCTAGTTTGGATTATGCTTAGGGGTATAAGCAACCTGCACAGCAAAAAATATTTTTATTTATATTACAGCGCCGCTTAAGCACCATCCCCTATAGAAGACATGATTAGGCTAAGATCACCTATCATCTAGTCTATGCATATACACCCTAACATCCAGTATAAAACATTACATCACAAAACAAAATTAGGCATTAAACCATGCACCGCCCTAACATAGAGCTTGAAATGGTGACTTATGCTAATGTGTGTGCCATTTAAGGCATGTGTGTGTTATTTTGGATTTAAGGTTTAAATTTTTTAAGTATGAAAGATTCAATTTAGATGGTGGTTTTAGTTTAAGTGATTTAGTTGATTTGTAAATTTAGTTAGTGATTTGATTTATTTTGAATAAACCCACACTTAGTTACTAAATGTTATGAGGAAAAGAAAAGAGAAAAAACTTCTCTTTCTTCCTTACCTTAAAATATTTCTAAGGTAGATTCATTAATGACTTTCCTTTAGTGAATGTTTTATTGTGTTTTAATTAACCCTAAGTTTATATTTTCTTTAAATAGCCTTATTTAATAAGAAAGACATCTTAGGATTAGTTAAGGTGGATTACTGCCACATAACACACACCCATTTATTTCTTTCCACCATATATACCATACATATGAGTAATCCTAAGCATACTCATACAAATTTTAACCCTTTGATGATGACCGCTAAGAGATATTATTTGAAAATTTAGATATTCCATTGATGCATGTATTATGTGAAAGGGGATTTTTCATCCATTAATAAAATGCACATTTATATGTAAAAAAAGTGAGTAGGGCTATTATTTTCTATTCTAGGTAGTACAAGACCTACTTAGGGCTACTTAAAGCCTCGCCCGGATGTCGAGACAAATATACCACTTTTCTTAAATACATGTTGATGTACAAAAGAAACAAATGGATAAAAAAATTGTGCAAAAGATCATATTTGATTTGGTTGTATAATTTACATGTGTAATATGAGGTCCTTCTTAAGTCATTACATACAAAATATTAATAGATTTAAGCAAGTGTTGTGTTCTTTTCAAATGAACTATACACTTAAACCTATGTAAATCCCGTTAAGAGAATAAATAGAACTTCATAATACGTATCTTATGTTATAATCACATACAATCTTATAAATATTTATATGTAGCATCACTTCATTCATAATCTTTGATTTAAAGGTTTTGAAAATAATTTTTGGTTTAATAGTGATAATAGCCACTCATATTCTTAACTTTAGCCAAAACATACAATTTAACATAAAAGAAAGCAATTTATTTAATTGATTTTTGAAATAGATGAATGCATGATTTCATATGGCAAACAATATTTAGCATGCTTGGAAAGAAATAAAGGGATGTAAGCACATGACTTCATTCACCTTAATTACTTCCTAAGGACAATCATATAAGATAGGATTATTTAAAATGAATCAAAATTCTTTAAGGAGATTTTATTTTTGAATTTGATTTGACTTAGGAATATGAAAAGAGTTTGCTGGTCTAATCAATTTTCCCCATGTGTGAATTGGTTTAGTTTAATTTTAGAATAATTAGGTTGATTTTATATTTTGATTAGGTTAAGTATGAATTAAATCCATTAATTACCTTACCTATACCACTTTAACATAATTATCCAAGTAATTATGAGCCAACATATGATATGCAACCACATGAATTTAAATCAATACACCTAAGAAATGAAGGGCCTAATGCAATTGACTCACAATTATTGATTAATAAAGGGTTTAATTAAGTACTTTCATAACCATCATACACATGTAGTTTGATTATAATTTCTTTAGGAATTCTCTTGGTTATTGAACACCTAAGAATCTACCCAAGAATTAAATGATTAAGTTCTTGAATGATTTAGTTGAGTTTGATTAATTGAACTAATTAATGAAGTGATTAAGTCAATTAATTTACAAATTAATTAAGTGTTTATCCAAATGAAATAAACTTAGGGAAAAGTTTGATAAGAAATCTAATCTCATTCCCTAAGTCCATTCACTATTTCATGATGATTAGCAAGCTTAATTTATAAATTTATCACTATTTAACATAATAATTAATCATTTAATTAATTTAAAGTGATTTGGGATGAAATAAGTAATTACCCAATTGATCAAGCAATAAATTCCAAGAAAATCATGGGAGCAGAGGTCATCCCACCAATTAATCCCAAAATATTTGGGGTTAATGGATTACTAGAGCTAATTAACTTAATTACATTTCCAAAACCAAATTGATTAAAATCACTATTCAAAATTAATTGATTTTAATTTTCTATTATTCTTCTCAATTATCTTTAAAATGAGTATTTATTTGTATTTTTAAAATTTTTCTTTAATTAGTTGAATTTTGGAAGTTTCAACATTAAAATTGGATTAATTAAGTCTAATTAAACCCCTAATCCCATCAGCCAATGAGCGCACGCAGATGTAACGCGGGATAGGTTATTTAGTTATCACATCTAGTCATAATGGTTATCTCAGAGGCCATCCGATCATGAGGTCATCGTGATCAATCCCAGCTTTAGGAATAAATCAGAGGGGATCTAGCGTGATCTAATCACAATCATCCATTCCAATCACGTGGAACGAAAGGTGTGTGATCCTTTTCCTTCACAAGTGATGAAATATGAACACTGTTCATCTCTCCCCATTCAATTCGTGCTCACCCGAGGTTAGATTGGGATCCAAATGATCTCAAACCTTCGAAAGGAGTGATGCACATCCAACGATCAAGATTTCAAGCTATGATAATTTTCTTCAAGAGGGAGGTAGCTTCACTAGAAGAGATGAAGCAATAT
Organism: Cymbidium sinense; assembly: GCA_021442155.1. Taxonomy (NCBI): domain Eukaryota; kingdom Viridiplantae; phylum Streptophyta; class Magnoliopsida; order Asparagales; family Orchidaceae; genus Cymbidium; species Cymbidium sinense. The sequence continues at coordinate 93,408,524 of CM038220.1, forward strand.
TGCGAATTAGGTCTTGATTTGAAGTAGATGGTTGGTTGACCAAGCTCCTCTTTCAATGGTCTTCCGCCCATCCATCATGTGTAATTGAGGGTTATAAATTGAGTGGGATTCATATGAATTTTTTGTATGACTTCCTAGTTATATTTGAAATCCCACATAACACTCCCAAGCACTCAAGCTCCCTCGATCAGCATTCCTCCTAGCAAAGAAATAAGACACCACCTTCGATTAATATTCCCCTCTACTTGATCAAACACAATTTGCACCCACACCATCCCTACTTCATCAAAGAACCAATCATCTCCAAGCCTTCGAGGCTAGAGATAGAGTTGACAAGACCAATCACCAAATAGGAGGAGTTTGGCCTTGGGAGCAACCTACTTCAAATCAAGCTCAAAGCTTCAATAGGCCTCACCTCAACCATAAGCTACCTCCATCGATCCACCGCCAGACATTAGCTCTGGTGAGATAATTTTACAAATCAAGCCTTGTATGGAAAATCGCTTGGTCTTTTATGAAGTAAATTTGAACGTCATGAGTTTTAGTCATTGGATGTGTGCATCTCCCATCAAAGGTTTGGGATTAATTTGAGGAAATGAGCTTCGTGATCAGATCAAACGAGGAAAGATGGCGTCATCCATCTTCGCCATGAACATGATAGATCATGAGCCATTTGTTCCACATGATTAGAATGAATGGTTGATTAGATCGTTAAGTCCCTTGATTTCTTTTCTAAATCATGGATCGATTGTGGTCGCTCAAACTGATTGATGGTCCATGAGTTAGCGTACGCCATCCAAGTCACCTTCAAATGTGACAACTTAAATAGCCAATCTTGTTGCATCATGTGGAAAGCACGTCGCATCAATCGCCATGTGGACTGATGATTAAAGCTTTAATTAGTTCTAATTAATTAAGCATGAAACTTTTAAAATAATAACTAATCCTAGAAAAATCCAAAAAATACAAACTTAAGGTCATTTTGAAGATATTTTAGAGTAGCATCTAGGAAAATTATTATTAATTGATTTTGAATAGTGATTTTAGCTTGATTAAGATTTAATTTAAAATATAATTAGCTTAATTTCTCTTTAATTAATCGCCCAATTAATCTCAAATTTTTTATGGATGTTTAGGGGGATGACATCAACTCCCCTATTTTTTTTGAGATTTTATTGGTTGTTTAATTATGAAAATCAATTGATTAAGCCTTAATCATTTTATTTAGTGATAATTAGTGAATGAATAGTGACTTAATTAATTATTTAAGCTAATTACCTCTGTTGAACAATAAGGGAGCTTAGGGGATGTGATTGGGATATTTTTCTTAATTCATTCCTTAAATTATTTACTTTAGAATTTGATTAGCTAATGATTAATGAGATAATTAAGTGTTTAATTAATTAATCCTCAAGATAAAATTAGAGCCTAAGCAATCAAATATGGGACTTAGGGATTGAGATTAAGGCCTCTTTCTTGATCTCTTTCTTCAAGCTAATTCCAATTCATTAATTGAAAATGTTTAATGCTTAACCAAATGGATTAATGAGCTTAATTAGCTCAATCTAAAATCCACTTCACATCTAATCAACTTTAATCAACCTTGGGTAGCTCTTTGGGTGTTCAATAATCAAAAGAGAGAGCTAATGAAATTATGGTGAACTCACATGTGTGAGTGTGGGGTTTATTTTCGTATTCATTGTGTGTGTGTGTGTGTGTGCATATGTGTGGGATCACCATGCAAATCTAAGGTTGTACTTATTGAGGTGATCAGGTATGATCTTAAGGAATAGTGTACTATCTCAAAAGATAGAAGTCATTACCTTGAATGGACATAATCACCTAATAAAGACTCTAAGGCATGATGGTCTTCAATATATTGAGAATTTTTCTCTACTTACATGAAAAAGTAAAACATGATTTATTCAAACTAGGTTCGTTAAGTTCCCTATGGAGCTAACCCCCATAGTTAATTACATCTTAAAGAAAGTTAATTCCTTAAGAATAATCTCAATTAAAGTAGGGGATTATTTTCTCTAAAGAATTCAATGATAGAACTATCAATAAATTGGTTGTATTTTATAAAATTAAGTGGGATAGATCAAAAGGAGAGAGCTATTATCGAAACCAAAGGAGATGAGTAGGGAGTGCTCATGATACTAGAAAAAGGTGAGCACTCCAAATCCTATTTGGGCTTTATATATTTGAAGTTAAGAGATTTATTTATTTGAGTTGAAATTTTATGAAAATCTAGGACTTATAATTTTACAATGCAAGATTATGAAATTCCTAAGAGGTGAGGATTTATGCTTGTAGCAAAGGAAACAATAACCTCAAGTCCTAAATCTTGGGAGCTTTGGTGAGGGCCAAAGCATGACCTAAATCTAAGGAGAAAATAGGTATATTGTTTACCTCCATAAGATAGAGTAAACCACCCAACTGCTGGACTTATTACCGCCTGAAATGGCAGCTAGCTGATTCCGTCTATGCTTTAAATCTATGTAGGAAAGTCATATACTTTTTCAAGATAGTTAGGTTGTTATTGTTTAGAAAAGAAACTAAGTCCTTAAACCAACTCCCTAAGAGACTAGATCATGAGGGGTATGGATAATGATTTAAATATAATGCAAATTTTTATCAAATTTCATTTAAGTTGAGACTCTTTATTTTGACACAGGCTATGGATTTTGTATGCCTAAATGCATGAGAAATTGATTATGCACCAGATTAAGCAAGAAAAGAGATGTTCTTCCATCATAGGCTCTCAAAGGTTAAGCCCATTCTATCTGGCAAAGATGGAAGCCCTCTCTTAACAAGAGTGAAACAAGATGGTTATGCAAGATATTAAACATATAATCATCCAGTCAAGGGGTTGCTAAATATTTTATTATCTTAGTTTAATGCTTAGGCTTTTATATGCTATTATGAGTTATTTTAAAAAGTTTAATTATGAGTTATTTGCGGGATAGAAAATTTATTTTATCCTAAGAGCCTAATCACATCCAGGCCATACAACAATCACCAATCATAAACAAACTATTAAAAGGCATGCTTTTTCTAATGCACAAGCTAAACAAAATATCAAATAATTTTATAAAGCTATTACAAAAGAATAGAAGGCTAATGTGGTCAGGTACCACCATACATCCCAAAAAAATTGTGGGTAGTTGAGCTCTACCCTTATACAACCCGTATTACAAGAAAATAATTACAATTACAAATGATGAATGTTATGGGGGTCTTAATTCTTCATTCTTCCTTCTTCATTTCTTCATCTTCCATTTCTTCATTTGATTTACTCCATTTATTTCTTCCTTTTGGCTCGATTTGGATGTGGCTAAAGGCATCACATGGTACATAAAACTTGGTCTTATAACCAATGCTCATCCTAATCCCCCATAACACTCACCCTAATCTTAATACAAAATTACATTAAAAGAAGAAAAGTAAATATAGATATACCTGAAAAATAAATATTAGCTAAACACATCATACAACCTAAGCAATTATATAAATAATTAAGACTTAGCACCCCACACATGTGTAACTAAGCCCCCTTGTCCTAACTTGGATTATGCTTAGGGGCTAAGCAACTTGCATAGGAAAAGCATTTATATTTTTATTACAGTGGCCCCTTAAGCACTGCCCCCTATAGAAAACATGATTAGGCTAATATTGGCCTAACATCTAGACAATGCACATACACCTAACATCTAGTCTACAATAATACATCACAAACAAAATACATCAAACCATACACCGCCCTAATATAAAGCTAGAAATAGTGACTTAGCCTAATGTGTGTGCATTAAAGCTTGTGTGGTATGTCCAAACTAGGCTTTAGGGTTGTAATTTGCTAAGTGTGAGTGATTTAATTTATAAAGGGGTTGATTTCTCTTTAATCGTTTTAATTGATTTGAAGATTTTATTTAGTGTTTTCTTTTATTTTATATAGCCTACACTTAATAATTAAGTGTTATAAAGAAAAGAAAGAGAGGGAATTTCTCTTTCATCCCTACGTTAAGTCATTTCTAAAGCAAGTTAATTAATCAATTTTCTTTAGTGAATGGCTTGTTATATGTTTTAATCAATCCTAAGTTTAGGCTTAGTTTAAATAAACTCATTCAATAGGAAAGGCATCTTAAGATTAATTGGAATGAATTACTATCACATAACACATGTTTGTTTATTTCTTTCCATCATATATGGCAAGCACATATGGTTAAGTCCTCATATCTATACATGCAATTTGTGTTTTAGCACACTTAAATGATGAATGCGAAGAAGTATAATTGAAATTTATGTATTTCATTTGATTGAAATATGAATTCATATCTTTTTAATAGAAAAGAGGGATTTCTCATCCATTAGAAAAATACACATCCATATGTATAAAGTTCTGAGTACAACACCATTATTTTTTGCAGGGGCTAAGGTACAAGACCTACTTAGATTACTTAAAACCCTCAGCTCTGGTGTCATAATATTCTACTTTTTTAGATACATTTGGATGTATAAGAAACTATAAGGATTGGAAAACTCGTGCAAAAATTATATTTGATTCATTTGATTTATATTTCCTATTCATTGGTTAAATCATGCATGCATATGTATAAGAGTTTTAAGTGAGTATGAAATCATTGTTTTTTGCATGGTGTAAGGTACATGACCTACTTATGGCTACTTAAAGCCTCATGAATGTCCGACTAATATACCATTTTCTCATATACAAGTGAATGTAAAAAAACCATAAGAACAAGAAGTCATACAAGAATCATATTGATTTGATTATATATATATATATATATATATATATATATATATATATATATATATATATGTGTGTGTGTGTGTGTGTGTGTGTGTGTGTGTGTGTGTGTGTGTGTGTGTGTGTGTGTGTGTGTGTGTGTGTGTGTGATATGAAATTCTTCCTAAGTCTTAACATGGAGATGCATAGGATTAAATTTAGACAAATATTGTGTTCTTTTCAAATGAACTATACAATTGTGATTCCATACAAGATAAGGAAAGTGAGCTTTACATTGCATATCCTATATTACCAACACATGCAAACTTATAAATATTTATAATTAACATCACTCCATATGTTATAATTGATTCATACACTTAAAAAAAATAATTTGTTTTGATTTAATAGTGATAATAGCCACACCTATTTAATTTAAATCAACACATGTAATTTGACATGAAAGAAACCATTTTATTTAGTTAATTTTAAAATAAAATGAATGCATGACACATGGCAAGCATTATTTAGCATGATTGGAAAGAAATAAAAGAACATAAGCACATAATCTCATTCATTGCAATTAATTCCTAAGGACAATCATACTAAATAAGGTTACTTAAGATAAACCAAAGTTCTTTAAGGTTATTTCATCTTTATGTTTGATTTGAGTTAGAAAATGTGAAAGAGGTTTGCTGGTCCTAATCCCATTCCCCATGTGTGAGTTAATTTTGGTTCAATGAAGAGGTAATTAAGTTGATTTTATAGTCTAATTAGGTTAGGTATGTGTTAAGCCAATTAATTAACCCTTCCCTACATCACCTTAAGTTAATTAACTAATTAATAATGATCCAATATGATATGCAACCACATGGAAAGTTAATTTGCAATGCTCTTAAGGAATGAAAGGGGCCTAATGCAAATGTCTCATGATTAATTGTTAATTAAGCTTAAGGGATCTCACTTAACTACTTTTTCAGTTTTCTCACACATGTGAGTTAACTATAATTTCATTATCTCTCACTTTGGGTTATTGAACACCCAAAGAGCTACCCAATATTAAATTAGAGAATTAGGTTCAATTGAATTAATTTAGTTCATTAAGTAACTAATTAAGTCTTAATTAACCTTAACCAATCAAAGTGAGATGGGCTTAAAGAAAGAGACAAAGAAAGGAGTCCAAGTCTCAATCCCTAAATCATCTCAATTAATTAGTTAAGGTTCATGTTATGAATTGGATTTTTTTTATAAATTATTAATTAATTAATTAAGGGATGTTAATTAATTAATTAATTACTTAAGGGATTAAAGAAGATTTAAGGAAAAGATTGGAAGAGGGAGTCCTAATCCATTTCTCTATACTTCATCATCATTAACAGAGGTTAATAAGCTTAATTGATTGATTAATTTACTATTCATTTATTTAATTATCACTAATTACATTAAGAGGGTGATTAAGGTTTAATCAATTGGTTTCCCTAATTAAGCAACAAATAAAATCCCAAAAAAATTAGGGAGGCAGAGATCATCCCTCTAAACACACACAAAAAGTTTGAGATTAATTGGATAGTTAATTATGGAGTAATTAGGCTAATTACATTTCTAATTAAACCTTAATTAAGCCAAAAGTTCAAACCAATTAAAAAAAAATTTTCCTGGATTCTACTAAAAATATCATTAAAATGAGCCTAAGTTTGTATTTTTTTGGATTTTCTAGAATTAATTATGAATTTAGAAAGTTTCAGGATTAAAAATAAATTAATTAGCCCTAATTAGAGCTTTAATCCCATCGGGCCACATGGCAGCTGACACGTGCTTTCCACATGGCGCAATGAGATTCACTATTTAAGTTGTCACATTCGAGTGTTGACTCGGATGACGGTGCACATGATAACTCTGGACCGTCCGATTTAAGATCAGATGATCACGATTAAACCAGCAGTTTTGAAGGATTAATAAGAGGTTCTAAGCATGATTAGATCAGGACCATCCATTCCGATCATGCAGGCTGGACAGTCCATGATCTATCTCCTCCTGAGCATTGAACAATGGATACCTTCCATCTATCACCGCTCGATTCGAGCTCACCCGAGCTCGGATGGAGAGCAAAATGATCTCACACCTTCGAGGAAGCACAACAATCAAATCCAATGGTGGAATCAAATGGCATGAAAATTTCTCTCACAAAAGACCAAGCTATTTTCATTCAAGGATAGGTTTCAATGGAATACCTCACTGGAGCTTGTAACTGGTTGTTCCAATGATTTAGGATGCTTCGTTTGGTAGAAATGAAGCTATTGAGCCACACGAGCTTTGAATTTGTGTGGTTTGTTTGAAAGACCAAAGCACTTGACGTAGGTGGATGGTCTTGAGCTACCCTCCAACCATGGGATGCTTGGGAAAGCATTCTTTCTTGCTCGTTTAGCTCCAAGAAAGATGTATGCAAAGTTAATTGCACTTGGTGGAGATTTGAGCAAATGGGAATCAAAGGTGGCGTCCCCTATTTTGGTTTTGCATAAAACTGAGAGTGGGGATTTTGGGGAGCTTGGGAAAGCTTGGAAATGGCTCTGAGAATCCTCTCCTTGGTTGCTAGGGTTGAATCAAGTGTGAGTGTTTGAGTTTGAGTGAGAATGAGGCGGGTATACCCCCTCATTCCTTGGATCGGATGACCAGGCTAGTTTGGATTTTCCTTGATCATTTGGCCATTTCAAAGGGTAATGAAGGTCCTTGAATGCATGATGTGGCTCAATTTAATTGGGTGAGGGTGTGGAGGTGGCTGCCAAGGGAGGTGGTGCTTGTCCTTAGTGGTTTGAAAAGTTCCAATGAGGATGGGGAGGTGATTTCACCTCCCCATGGATCCTGGCTGACCCAACCACCTTTGGGTCAAGTCACCATGGTCTTAGGTGCCTAAGTGGACCTATGGTTGATTCCAAGTGGCCATGAGAAGAGAATGACTCAATGTGCATGTGTCTTATCTCGTGGGATGCCCAAAACTTAAGGGAAATATGGTCATTTGGCTATGGGTTTGATTTGGGTTGGGTCAAAAGTGGCTTTCCATATTTGGTGGTTTGGAGTTTATTTGGATTGATTTGGCTTAATTTACCTATTTAAGTCAAATTGGGTTAGGTTGGGTCAAGTTGACCAATTGGTCAAATTGGGTCAAATCAAGGGTTGGTTCAAGTTCACATGATGAATTGGAGTGTATTGGTGTTATTGGTTTGATTCAATTTGATTTGGATTTGGGTATAGCTAATTTGGGTTCATATAGGTCAAATGGGTCAAGTTGACCAATTTGACCAATTTGATCAAATTAGGTTAGGTTAAGTGTTGAGTCAAGTTCAATTGGTTAATTGGAAATGATTGTAGGCTTTAGTTTGGTTCAATTTAGAATTAATTTGAATTTTGGCTAATTTGACCATTTTGGTCAAATTGGGCTAAGTTGGATCAAGTTGACCAATTGGTCAACTTGGGCTCAATTATGACTTTAGTCAACTTCAATAATCAATTTGGGATGATCTTGAACCAATTGTTGCAATCAATTTGGAACAAATTATGATTTGACCCATTTTGGCTTTTTAGGCCAATTTGGGTCAACTTAGGTCAAATGGCCAATTAGGCTTGGTTTGGCTCAAGTGAAGGTTTGGTCATGTTCAATTATTGATTATGAGTGGGTTTGAGTCAAAGGTTTCCATCAATTTGATGTATGATAGATTTTGGCTAGCTTGGGTTTCATTTGGGATACATGTTGACTTGGTCAAAGGTTAGGTTTAACTTGGTTTGACCCAATTTAAGACAACTGGTCACCCTAGGGTGAGGTTTGGATGAGCTTAGTTCAATCCAATTCGGGTGGGTTGGACTAGAACTTGGCTCAAAAAGGCCTTTTAGGTCACTTTGGGAAAATGGACCTAAATGGGTTGGTTGGCTTGAATCATGGCTTGATCATGGCTTGATTCAAGTTTAGTTGAAATCACACATGAGCCTAGAATTTAAATATAAATCCAATTGTAATTAGTTTAGAGCTAAATGGGTTTTGGCTCACATGACAATTTCAAGTGAGAGAGTTAACTTGGGTTTGACTCGGGTTGATTTGAGTTAGCTTGGATTTGATTTGATAATGGTGGTTTATGTTTATATTTGGGTCAATGATTGTAGGAGTGATTAAATCATGAAGGAATCCATGAGTTTTGAATTGGTTTAGGTATAATTTTGGCCAAGCTCAAGAATTTGGCTAAAAGGGCTAAAATTAGGAATTTGATTTGGTTTGATTTATTTTGATTTAGTTTGAAGGATTTGAATTTGGATTTCATTTATATTTGTGAATATAAATGAATGAATGATTGATTTTTGAAAAAATCAACCAAGTTTGAGTTTGTTTGAAGGAGTTTTGACTAAGCAAATAAAGGTGGTTCATATATCTTAGGAATATATTTTGGAATTTGGGCTTAATCGTGGGTTTCAACCATTGAATTTGCATTTATTTTATGATTTGGAATTTGATTTGAGATTGAATTTGATATTTAATAAAATCAATTGAATTGGGGTTGATTTGAAGAGCTAAGTCCATAAGATATAATCAAAGGGCTTAGGAATGGATTTGGAGTTTGAATTTGATCATGAATTTTAATCATTGAGTTTGGAATTGATTTATGATTTGGATTTGAAATTTGAATTTAGAATTTGAAATTTAATTTGGAAGAAGGAAGTAAGGATTTGGTTTGGGCTATAGGGTAGGCAAGTCTCCTTAAATCCCTAAGGCACAACCTATCCCTATGGTGAACTCTTCTAAATCTGTGGGCTTAGGTTAAGTGTTCACTTAATCACTAGAAGTGTCTTAAGGCTAAGGAACTCTTAGTGTCTATGAGAGTCCTAGATCTAAGATAATAAAGTTGAGAGCTCACTCCAAAGTGAGCTCAACAAAGGGCGCCCAATAGGTGTGGTGTGACTGACAAGGCACACCGCACGTATTGGTGTTGACTGAGACAATCAACAATGTTTGAAAGATCGCAAACACTAACAAAAATGATCTACTCCTAAACTCAAGATGTACAAGGAATCAAGATCTTAGTGTAATGCAACTCCATTTATTCCAAGGGCATAAGGGAGGAAGAAGGGATCTACTAAGGGATCAAGCATATGAACCTTCCACTAGAGAAGCAGGTTCAGGTTATCCACAAGGGATAAGGAGTTGGATTTGAATGCAAGATATGATTTGGGTAGAGTATCTATTGGGGATTAGAATGTGTAACTTGCTAGGGATAGATGCATGAACCTTCCACTAGTTGGTTAAAGTTAACTATAAGGATTTGAAGAGATTTTGAGGGTGCACTTGTTGGGGAATGCAAGTTTGAATTGGATTTAATTAGCTCCACTGGGGAGGTTGGGATGATTGATGTCTTACTGGGGAGAAGTTGGTTTATTGTTTATTTTAAGTTTAAACTTTGAGATGGACCCTGTCATCTTGCGATGGACCGCACTAAGAAGGGGCTATGTCAGCCTTGACCTATCGATTTACCAATCCAAAAGGGTTGTCCACTAGCCACATGGTAGAACTATCCAACCTAAGGGCTTGCCTTTCGCGTAAATGGTCAAGTTAGGAAGAAAACACATGGACTCACATCCTACATAAGAACCACTAGTGATCATTGGATGCAACAAATCAAACCGACCTATTTACTCTGAATGATTGCTACTAGGGGACTTATATCAAAGTAGAATAATGTCATTTTATTGAATTATATTTATTTTAATTTCATTTATTTTAATTTGATGGATTAGTCAATGTGTGATGGATCCACTAAGAAGGGGATAATATCAACCTAGACCTACCTTAGGTTTACAAATCCAAAGGGATAGTCTACCAGTCGTAAGGTAGAACTAACCAACCTAGGGGTGCCTTTTGGTGTGCAATGGTCAAGTTAGGAAGAAAATGTGAGGACTCACATCCTCCTACACAATGAACAACTAGGATGATCTGTTGGATGCAATAAATCAAACCCGACCTGTGGTCGCCTCTTGATGGTTGCGCGTTTAAAGAATGTGTAATAGACTTATATCTTTCAAAGCAAAGATGACCATCAGGGTAACTCATTGGTAGCACAATAAGTTGAACCCGACCTAAGGACAACTAAAGTTTAGGTTTATATTTGGATTCATGATTGAAGGATTGATTGAATCATAAGGAAAAATCAAGAGAATAATCATCTACCCCCTTCAACAAGGAACCTAATTTTGATTTGATGATTAAAGTTTAGGTTTATATTTGGATTCATGATTGAAGGATTGATTGAATCATAAAGAAAAATCAAGAGAATAATCATCTACCCCTTCAACTAGGGAAATCAAGAGAATAATCATCTAACCCCGCCCCCCTCCTTTTGGAAAAGAGGATAAATGAAAATAAAAATATATAAAATACACCTTGTTGGGATTTCCGTAGATCCAGATATTCTTGGGTGATCGTATGACATTGAGGGAGGTGTACTATCTCGAGAGACAGAAGTCACCACCCTACAATGGACCTAATCACCTTAATAAGGACTCATAAAGACAATGGGTCTGCATATATACCAGAGATTCTTCCTCTATTTTACATGGAAAAGTAAAGTAAGGTTTATTTTAAATCAGGTTCATTAAGTTCACTATAGGGGCATGCCCCCATAGTTAATTACATCCTAATGAATGAGATCCCTTAGGAATACTCTCGATTAAGGTAAATGATCGTTGTCTTCAAATATTTCAATAGGTAGGACTATCAATCGATTAACATATTTTGAAAGATCAAATGGAATTGATCAAAGAGGGGGAGTTATTATTGAAGCCAAAAGAAGATAAGTAGGAGATGCCCACGATGCTAGGAAACTTAACGAACATCTCAAACTATCCTATAGTTGGGCTTTATATTTTTGAAATTGATTTAATTTATTTGAGTTGAATTTTTCATTAGAAATTTAGGGCTTATGATTCCACAACACAAGATTATGGAAATGCCTAAGAGGTGAGGATTTTTGCTTATTGCCCACAAAGGGGAGAAGCAACCTCAAAACCTAAATCTAAAAGCACAACCTAACTCTAAGGAAAAAATGGGTATTTGGTTTCCCTCCATAAGAGAGGACAAACCACCCGACTACTTGGACTTACAATTGCCAGGGGATGGCCACCTCCCATAGTTTTAAATTCATGTAGGCAAGATAGCTAGGTCTATTTATTTAGAAAGAGACTAAGTTCTTAAACTCACTCCCTAAAGAGACTAGATCATGTAAGGGTATGGTTCAAATGACCTAAATCTAATGCAATTCAAATTTCATTTTTTTTTCATTTTTTACATTTATTTTGACTCAAGCTAATATGATTCATATGCCTAATGCATGAGAAATGAGATTATTGGCCAAAATCAGTGAGAAGGGAGGAGGTGTATTTCCATCATGGCTCTCAAAGGTCAAGCCAAGTTTCTCTGCCAAAGGTGGAAGCCCTCCAATCAAGAGTGAAAATAATATGCATTTATGCATGATGTTGTAAAAGAAGTACTCATCTAGCTAAGGGGTTGCTAATTCTTTTATCTTAATTTTTATCCTAAGCTTTAGGTGAGGTTATGAGTTCTCTATTTTTAGTTTTGAATTATTAAATTTGGTAGAAGATTTAGTTTTCCTTAAGAGCCTAATCCACATCCAGGCCATACACAAAGCAAGAAAGAAACTAGAAAAAGGATGCCACTTAATGCACAAGCTAAACAAATCATCAATCATTTTATTAAGCTAATCATAAAAGAATAAGAGGCCATTGTGGTCGGGTATCACCGCACAAACCCAAAAATAAATTAGAAAGCTCTACCCTTATACAACTAGATTACAAATGAATTACATATAATTAAGCAATGAACTCATTCATGGGGTCTTCAAACTTCATTTTTTCATTCTTCTTCTTCTTCTTCTTCTTCTCTTTTTTTTTTCTTTGGTTCCTTCTTTTGGATGGTTGGAAGGTGGATGCTAAAGGCTTCACATGGTACATAAGATGAGATCTTATGACCAATGTTCATCCTAATCCCCATAACAATCATTCCAAAATCCTAATTACAAAAATTTACATGAAAAAGAAAAGTAAATCTAGATAACACCTGCAAAACAAAGGTTAGTTAAACAAACCATCAAATCCCAAGCATGTATATTAGACTTATCACCCCACACATGGGTGATTGAGTTCACCTGACCTATTGGATTATGCTTAGGGGGTATAAGCACTTGCACAACAAAATCATTTATATTTTTATTTATAACAACTCCCCTTAAGCACAATCCCCAGCAGAAGACAATGGTTAGACTAAGATCACCCTATCATTCATTCTACCCACATACATCCTAACATCCAGACTAAAATGTATATCACAAAATAAAAGCAAGCATCAAACCATGAACCATCCTAACCTAAAGCTATAAGTGGTGACTTAGCCTAATGTGTGTGCTTTAGAGGTTTGTGTGGTATGCTTAGCTATGGCTTTAAGTTAGAATTTTCTAAGTATGAAGAATGTTCAACTTTAGAGGAGGGTTTCATTTAAGTGATTTAGTTGTTTTGGGTTGATTTTATTTTATGTTTTGATTAGGTTCAAGTGAATCATACAACTGATTACTAGGTTATAAAAAGAAGGAAAAAGAAGAGAACTTCTCTTTCCTTCCTTAACCTGAGAAATTTTTAAACTGGATTCATATTTTAGTTTTATTTAGTGAATGTTTTAATTAAGTGTTTTAATTAATCCTAAGTTTAGATGAACTCTAAACAAACTTATTCAAAAAGAAAGGCATTTTAAGATTAAATAAAATGAACTAAATTCACAAAATATACATCACTTCATTCCTTCCCCAACATGTATAACATACATATGAA
>CM038220.1:93422244-93530182 GCA_021442155.1 Cymbidium sinense
GTGTGTTATCTTGGAAGCGTCCACGAGCGGCCTGTATAACGAATCTGATGAAAAAAAAAATGTCTAAGCCCATTGCGTGGCCAGTGCGGTGTTAAATAAGCGAGGGTTCCCACATTATGGATGGATCACAAAGAAGTTAGTCCATGAAACTAGAATTAGGTTAGGATCTTGGAATATAGGTACTCTTACAGTAAATTAATGGAATTAATAGATATTATGGTTCATAGAAAGATAAATATTTTATGTGTTCAAGAAACTAAATGGGTTGGGGAGAAAAGGGAGATTGATAGTTTAGGTTTTAAACTTTGGTATTGGGTAAAAGTCGAACTAGAAATGGTGTAGGTGTGATTATAGATAAAAGTTTGAAGGATAATGTTATAAGTATTAATAGATGTGGAGATAGAATTATAGCTTTAAAGATTATTGTTGATCTTAAGATTATCAATGTTATAAGTGTTTATACTCCTCAGTAGGTTTGGAGGTAAGCTTAAAAGAAAAATTTTGGAATGAATTAGAGGGATTAATACAAAGATACCTCTTGAAGAAAAAATATTTATTGGGGAGATTTAAATGGACATGTTGGTAGAGTGGTAGAAGATTTTAAAAGTATTCATGGTGGTTATGGATTTGGAGTACTAATGAAGAAGGTAGGGCTATATTAGATTTTCTTTAAACATGATTTTGTAGTTCTTAATACTTTATTTAAGAAAAGAGATGAACATATTATTACTTATAAAATGGATCTAGTAAAACAGATTGATTATTTTTGATAAGAAAAATAGATCGTTTAGATTGTAAAGATTGTAAGGTCATTCAGTGAAATTTTAAGTACAACATCGTATTAGTTTTAGATTTTAAGATGAAAGGTTGTAAGAGAAAAATAAACTTAATTATTGTCAGGATTAGATGGGGACACTTAAAAACATGAAATAAAATATTTTTTAAGAAGCAAGCTACAAGAAATTAAATTTGGGATGTTCATAAAAAGCGTTATGTGGGGAAAAATATCAAGTGAAATTAAACAAGTTCTTAAAGATGTGCGAATCAAAAGGAAAAACTCTTTTAATAAGAATAGTTGGTGGTGGAGTCGAGTGTGCAAGAAAAGATAAGAAATAAAAGCATTGTTATAAAACTTGGTTTAGATGTAAAACTTCGGAGAATTGGGAAAGATATAAAATGGCTAGAGATTAAGAAAGCGATATATGATCTGAAAAATTTAGCTTTTAGTGATTTATACTGATAGATTAGATCAAAGAAGGTGAAAGATGTATGTATAAGTTAGCCAAAGAGATAGAGAAGTAAAGACATAGTTCAAGTGAGGTATTAAGGATGAAAATAATAAAGTGCTTTTCTTAGAAAAGATATTGAAAATAGGTGGATGAGGTATTTTAATAAACTTTTCAATGAAGGATCGAAAGTACGATTGATTTTAACCTTAATACTAAACAAAATAGAATTTCATTTTTCATTTATTAATGCGAAGTTAGTGAAGCTTTAAAGAAAATGAAATGTGGAAAAGCGGTAGAGGATAATATTCCAATAAGTGTGGAAATGTTTAGGAGATCAAGGAATTTCTTGGCTTACAAATCTTTTTAATGTTATTTTAAAGACTAAAAGATGCAGATGAGTGGAGAAAGAGTTTGTTGGTTCTATATTTAAGAATAAAGGTGATGCACAAGATTGCAAATTATAGAGGAATTAAGTTAATGTGCCATACATTAAAATTATGGGAGAAGTAATTGAGCATAGGTTACGATGTGATATCTGAAGTTTCTCACAATCGGTTTGGTTTCATGCCGGTAGATCTACTATGGATCTATACATTTGTTAAGAGGTTTGATGGAGAAGCATAGAGAAAATAAAGGATCTACATATGATATTTATTGATTTAGAAAGCTTATGATAAAGTCTCAAGAGATGTTCTTTGGAGAGTTCTAGAAACAAAGAAGTTAATATTGGTTATATTCAAGTCATTAAGGATATGTATACTAGAAGTACTTGTGTCCAAACACAAGGAGGATTTGACAAACTATTTTCCTATTTGGTTGGATTACATCAAGGATCAACATTAAGCCCTTATCTTTTTTACTTTAGTTATGGATGTTCTTACGAGGCATTTACAAGAAGATGTACCTGTATGCTTTTCTTGATGACATTCTTCTTGTTGATAAGACTAGAGAGGGAGAAACTTGAAACTTGAATTATGGAGGTCAACTTTAGAGTCTAAAGGTTTTCGTTTAAGTAGATCTAAAGCGAATATATGGAGTGTAATTTTAGTTGTAGAAGTTTTAGTGGTAGTGTTGTGACTTTAGGTGATCAAGTCATTAATAAGAGTGAGCGATTGGATATTTAGGCTATTGTTCAAAATGATGGTGAAATAGATGGAGATATTATTAGTAGAATTCAAGTTGGATGGTTGAAGTGGAGGAATACATCGGCCATTATGTGATAGAAAAGTTCCACTTAAACTTAAGGAAAAATTTTATAAGATGGTGGTAAGACACTGACTTATGAATGCGAATGTTGGCCAATAAAGAAAGCATAAGAGTAAGTTAAGTGTTCTGAGATGAGGATGCTCGAGGTGGATGAGTGGCTTTACTCTTAGAGATAGAATGCAAAATGAGTATGTTGGAAAAAGTTGGAGTAGCTCAGTGGTAGATAAGATTAGGGAGAATGCTTAGATGGTTTGGCACATAAAGCGTCGGTAGATGACAGATTAGGAGAGTAGATGCATTAGATTTTTCCTTATGTTAAGAAAGGTAGAGGTAGACCAAAGACTTGGTTAAGATGTATAAAAAAATGATCTTAGTATACTGAATTAAATGAGAATTTGACACATAATAGGACCTGATGGAGAAGGATTCATGTAAGACCCTAGTGGGATTAAGGCTTGTTGTTGTTGTTGTTGTAAGTATATATCTATATATATATATATTAAAATTATTCAAAAATTAAAAAAAATTGATAGTATATTTATGAGCATTAATTTAATTTATAATATAAAAAAGTATTTTAAAATTCTATAAAATACAATACATAAAATATTTACAAAATATTATTATAAATTTTATATTCTTTAAAAAATTTATATTCTTAAAAAAACTTTTTATATTAAATATTATTGAAAGAGACATATAATTAAAAAATTTACTTCAAAACCCATTTCATATAATTCAAATATCTCAATTCTAAAGCTATGAGTTTCACCATATTCAATTTTTTTTTTTTACTTATGATCTTTGAAATAACTTTAGTTTAATTCTTTTAACATTAAAAAACAAATTAATTTTATTTGACTATTTTTTAAAGTTTGTGGTAAAAAGTTATTTAACTAGGCTTAAGTATGGTGGTTGTTACTATTTTTTGAATTTTTCAAATATATATATATATATATATATATATATATATATATATATATATATATATATATATATATATATATATATATATATATATTGTTTTTGTGTAACACAAACAGTTTATTTTTTAATCTACTTTTTTTACATATTAATAGTTTTCAAAAGAAATTTATTTAAAAGACTCATGTTGCCTTTTTTATATTAGAAAGAAATTTAAAGCATGAGCTTAACATAATTGGGTTATGGGTTGGATATATTATCATTAATTTAGTTTAAATCATTATAATAATAAAATAATTTTAAATTTTATAAAAGTTCATATTAAAAT
The DNA here is from genome assembly GCA_021442155.1 of Cymbidium sinense. Lineage (NCBI taxonomy): Eukaryota > Viridiplantae > Streptophyta > Magnoliopsida > Asparagales > Orchidaceae > Cymbidium > Cymbidium sinense. The sequence goes on from CM038220.1 coordinate 93,425,932, forward strand.
ATTTAAATTATATATTTTGTTAAGTTTAATATTTAAATATAATTAATCAATATACTTCAATAATCTCATATAAATATAATAATAAAATAATTTTAAAATGTATAAAATTCTTTATAAAAATATTTAAATTACATAATTAATTAAATTTAATATTAAAATATAATTATTTAATATATTTAAATAAGTTAATATAATTATTAATTGTTGGTTTTAAACCATTCGATTCTTAAAAATTTCATTAGGCATTATTACGTTTTAAAAAATATGTACCATATGATTAGTTCAGATCGAATAGATTCGATTTTTAAAATATTGATGAAACATATAATGGGAGGGATACTTATAGCTATGAGTTCGGGTCATCATTTAAAAAGGAAAAGATATTAATATAAATGCTTATTACAACCCCTCCCTTGACATGGCACAAAAACACTACATGTGATTTGGATAAATTTTGTTTTTAACAAATTAATTAAAGTTATGATGGATATAATTTAAAACAGAAAATTTCTCACATTGAAAAGAGTATGATTGAAATGTGTTAGTAAAATTTTGAAATATGAGATAGTAGATGACCTTGAAGATTTTGTCCTCATTTGGTGAGAATTTAAATATGATTCCAAATTTCCATAAAAACCTATAGTTAATTACCTCTATCAAAGAAAGAACTTTCGAGATATAGTAGCATTATAGGATGTGGGTAGTATTTATGTGGAGTTTAAAATTTAGGATTTATGAAATTATTATTTTAATTTAAAGCAGATGGTTAATGATGGCGTGATCTAAATATTTCCTTGCAAATTTATGATCCCATTTATACTTTTAGTAATATAGATATAAACTGTCATTGCGATGAGAACTTTCCCATCGGTGTATATGATTACATTTTCAGAGTTTATTAAGTAGATATTGGCCGATATAATGGTATCGTTGTAATCTTAACTAATTAAATACTTCATCGTATGTATATTAAATTGATTGACATGACAAATTCCTTTTATAGAGATTGATTGAAAGTGAAGCAGTAAAACTTAATTTGGCTTTTAATAGATTTTTATTTAATCACCTCAGAAACAATTACGAGGATGGGTTGATTTTTTTAAGTTTTTAAAGATTAAATTTCATTTAAACATTTAACACTTAGTAATTTATCGATTTTATATTTGTATCGATACTGATTTTGATTAATTGATTTGAAACTGCAACATTTGATGGTAAATATCCTTATTGAAATCACATCATCATCAAAATATATGAGTTCTTTAATGTTAATTTATTATTTGGTCTCTATTAATTTAATAATAGAGAATCGGTCTATGTATAACAGAATAAACTTCTCGAGATATTTGATACGAAATTCATAATAGCATTTTTTTAGGTTTTGTTAACTTACCTAAGATCAAACTTCATATCATACACTAAATTTAAGCATTAGTTTATGCATTTAACAATTGGATAATTTTATTTTAAATCTGAGAGTAATTTTATATTTTTTTAGTTTTAATTAAGATAGCGTGCTTTTATTAACATTTGCTCTAAATTTTATTATATAATGCAGTATTTATAACTTAGATAATTTCATAATAAATGACATCATTAATTTTAAAATCATAATTAAAATAAAATTTCTTAATTTTGGATTGAGAGAAAACTTTATAATTCATGAGAATTTAATTTAGATCGTCTTACATGCCTTTAATCAAGAATTACTCGATGGAGATGTGCATTTTAAACTGTTATAATAACTTGGTTTAGAAATAATATTTAATTGTTTTTTATTGAGTTTATCTAATCATTGGATCTTATACTCTCATTTATATCTACGATCTTAAACTTCGTTCTTATCATATTGATTCTCTAATTTAAGCATTTAATAAGATGAATAATATGTTTCAAATATTTTCCAAGAATTCCTTGATATGCTCATTGAATCCTTCAATTTCATTGGGTATGAATTCTTTTTAAGTTAATTTACTTGGAGTGAATTATATTTGAAGATTATATCTTAATTAAAAGGGATCTCTTGTGCTTTGATTAGATATTGATCATCATTACATTAAATGAGGTATTTAAACTTATTTTATCAAAAAAAACTCATCTAAATTACTTCATGATCGGTATCTAAATATATTTAGGATTGCATATTTCAATCTTTAAAATTGAAATTTTCTTTGATTATCTCAATGTGAAATCCAAAATAATTTAAATATTGAGTGATAGATGTTTGTTCATTTTGAAACGTTAATTAATTCTTGATTTTAGTTAGTCAAATTTTGATAATTTTTTTTCTTTAAAATTTAACTCAAATTAAATTTTAAAATTAGCTTAGAATTTTTAATTTAAATTAATTTATTTGAGTTTTTGTCATAAAATGCAAAATTTAGATAACATTTATAATGATCTACATTAACAATTTTGAGCTTTTCATGTTTTTATTGAAAAGCTTATCTTAACCATGCATCTTCTTTTTATTACGTATTGCATTAGCGAATCTTGGTTAAATACTAACTTCCAAGCTCATTCTTTGCATCAACAAGCAAAGCGGATCTTCCACACCATTTCACATTAATAGGAACAAATTGATGAGCCATAATTAGATCACTGATATTTATCCTTCAACATCTTTAAACATAAAGGTACACTAGATCATCATCATATGACTTAATATCTCCGATTAGGAAGAGTGCACAGCAATAAAAGCCCCGACTAGGATGGTGTGACATGATGCCATAGCCTTTGGCTCCATAATACAAACCCATGGCTGGACTTGATCTGCTAGTACCAATATCCTCTTAAAAGCACCCACGTCCTTAAATTGGCTTAAAAGCGCAATATGTGAGTCTTTTACCACTTCAGAGACTAAACATACAAGTAGAGGATCAACTCTTGCTGAACCAACAACACTTGAATCCGGCAAGAAGAGCATGGTTGACTTCAATAGAAGGAGGATTAACCAGCAAGGTGCAAAGGCTCTCCAGAAGAGCATAGCCCTCTTCTTCGATGTCACTGTACTTGTTCCAAATTTCCAAGCAACGAACTGACCCCATTGAAGATGAACCGAATATGGCTGGCTGGTTAGACAAGGAGCGATATAGAGAAGGCAATGAATTGTGAGCCGGTAAATGCCAAGGAGCTCTGTAGCTTCTTCCTCACGCATTCCTTCATCTCTGCTCCACTGCAAGTACTTCTCCTCAGAAGGTCTGGAAGTAGCTTTAGGACATGGAAGAGAAATTGGTGGAACTGCCTGGCTATGGGGCAGATCTTCTCTTGCTAGGCAACTCTTTCAGTTTCTTTTTCCTCCCAATCTTTCTTTTAATGCCACTAGGATTGTAATCGAGGAAAAAGAAAGTAAAGCGATAAAGACCTCTGAAATCTCAGGATGCACCAAGGCTCGTGAGCAAAGTGGCAGCAGTGTACGGGAGTTCATCTGTCGGCAGAGAGAACCAAGTGAAGGAGGAGAAGTAGGACTGACCGATTATTTAGGGTAACAACCCTAGGTTTGAGGGATATTGCAGCCATACATCGAATATGGGGAATAGAAACTCTAAGCGCGAGACCATGAGAGGAAGCAGCAAGCAAGGCTGACAAGGAACGGCGAGAGAGAACTCGGACGAGGAGTTTAGCTTGGTGGTGACCGAGAGAGAGTCTTCGGTTTTGCTTGCGGTTTTGGAAGAATACGAGTTGAACGAAGAGGGGGAAGTCGCGAGCGGGAGAGGTTTCTTGCAGTTGAGGGAGATCGTGCGTGTTGCGGTTGCTTGCAGTTTGCTGTTGAGGGAAATCAAACCAGAGAGGCAGAAAGAGAGGGAACTGTTGTGAAAACTGATAGGGAGCATGCATGTAAGAAACCGAATCGGAGTTCTAGATAGGAAAGAGGGCTTTCAGTTTTTGCGATTGGGAGTGTGAGAAGCCGAGTGGATTTGAGAGACCCTTTTTTTCTTCTTTTATTATTATTATATATGTGATATATATATATATATATATATATTACGCACTACTATCTTTTTCTTCCTTTTGTTTATTTTATTCAGAAAATGGAATACCAAAAAGGGTCAACAATAATTGATGCACATTCATTCATGGTTTGTAAGCACTTGTTGTATTTATCAATTTAACCACAATCACATAAAGATGTGACACCACAAGACACAAGAAAAGATGAGCCAAAAGAATAAGAAAGTCTGTGGCTTAAATATTTTAAAATCATTGGATGGAGAACTCCAACAACAAAGATGAGAACCAAAAAGTCATTAGAAATTGAAAGATTGGTTTAGAGGATGTTGGTTCTTGTTCTCACAACTATCATAACTATAAGCAGTTAAGTTAGTTGATTTGTTTAGTATTCAACTATAATAAGTTACAAGTCATCAAAATAGTTATATTTAACTGTTTTAGTTTATTTGTAATCATTTATCTCCTCATCAAATACTATAAATAAAGATTTAGAGTTGGTAGTAGAAGAATGGGGAGGAATACAAGGGAAGAGGAAAAAAGAGAGGGCAGAGACAAGAAACGGAATTGAATTGGAGAATGGGAGGCAAAAGAAAGGAACGAACGAAACAATGAAGAGAAGAGGAAAAGAATGAGAGCACTTAAATTTTGCATTTATTTTATCTTCATAATCATGCATACAAGAGGAGAAATAATTATAGCCATTAAGATGAGTCATTTAGACAAGCAAGAACAACAAATTCGCCAAAATGCCTATTCTCTAGAAAGGATTGATGCAAACCCACTGTTGGGTGAGAAAGAAAAGGCAATTTTAATTCACTAGCAACTCTAGAAATTTAGTAGAACATAGAAATATATCAAAACTCAAATTAGAAGAGGCTCAACTCATTTTCATTCATGCTTAATGCTCCCAATAGTACTTCAAGAAATTTGAAAAGCTGGACCTATGATATTTGACATTTTAAATAATAGGTGTGCTGTCAGACATATGGAACAGAACCTGATCCAAACCCGACACTTACCTGAAAGTCAACAAAGCCTTTATCCCATGCTTCGAAAGTATCCATTAAAATAATATTAAAATTAAAAGACATTGTATCTAAATAATTGAATTAAAATTATATAAAAATATTTTAAATATAATTTTTTTATATTTTAAATTATTCGAGAGTGTTGAAAATTTAGAGAATGAGATTTGAGCTAAAAAATATAATCAAAAGATATATTTATTATAAATAATTAAAATTATAAAAATTATAATTAAATTTATAAAGTAATATATATATATATATATATTACTTAAATATTTAATTAAATTTTTTTAATTAAATGACTTATTTTTTATTATTTATAATATTTTATTTATTTTATTTATACATATTATTCTTAATTATTATTATAATACGATTGTCCGTCGTGTAGTTTATTTTTAAAATATAAATTATTACATTGTGTTTGTTATCATAGATGTGGACTCATAAACTTATTACTTATAAACAAAGCGACTCAAAGACCTTTTAGTCTATTCATTATATTTATTAACCCATTATAGATCCCTAACATTCATCTGTTCAAATCAACCCTCAGGTCAAAGAAACACAAACAAAATTGCAAACATATGCAACAAAAGCAAGACTGGTTTGGCTAAACTTTTTTGATTCAAGTCGCAAGTATTTCAAAAAAGTATTTGTCTTTTTTTTTGAAAAATTTAAAGCGAAATCGATTGAAATAGCTAAAATGTAATTTCATTATTGTAATTAAAATTCATCTCAAAAAATAAAAAGTCATCTAAGATGACAATGTAGATGAGGCAATGAGTTCTAAGTAAATAAGGCAAATTTTAGGTGGAGGCATGAGGATCGATGATAAAAACTGGGATAACTTGAGTAGATTTAGCGAAACTCAATGCAAGGTGATAGTAAGGGTGGCCTCTGTTGAAGAAACTAAAGGAGGTTGATCTAAATGGTGATAGATGAGATTTTGATTGAGGCTGATGGTTGGAGAGTGATAAACCAGTATAAGGGAGAAGTGAATCTAAGTTAGCAAATGAAACCTGATGTCGACAATTCATGACTAGGGTGGGTGAGGTGGAGGAGGGCAAGAGAAGCATATCTAAGTTAGCACATGAATTCTGGTGAGGGAAGGCATTCTACATGGTGAAAGCATGGATGAAAAATTTTTGGAATGACAATCTAGATTTGTTTTGTTTTTAGATGAGATCGGGAATAAATGATCGAGAATAGAATGAAGTGTTTGTGGGATGAAAACAGGGCACTTGAATGAAGGTAAGACTCAATAAGAGCACCATTATAATGAACAAAACTAAAAAAACTATAAAAACATAACCCAAAGTAGGGGTATTTATTACAATACCTAATATAAACACCTAATAGATCCCACAAAATGATCCATGATCAAGATGAAGATTCATGGCTTCAACCCTAGATACCATGAGATAGCATGTTTCATAGATCAAAGCAATGTGTCTAGTCTTAATTTTTCATGTGATCTAGAATTCTTCAGAGAATTATTACAATAGAAAACCAAGTGAGATGCTCTTCTTGAAAGACATAGAACAGTGGTACAAAGTGAGGGCATTGTTGTTAAACAAGCAGATGAGCACTAAAAAGATATGAAAGATTGAAACTAGTACACAGAAATATAATTTAAGAGTATTTGCTATAGCCATAATAGGGTTCTTCTTGTAAAAGCTCCTTATTTTCCTCTTCTTGCTTCTTCTTCCTCAAACTTGAAATATTTTGCCTCTTTCAATGGTTGTCAGGTAGATAGAGAGAGAGAGGAGGAGAGGAAGGGAGTATGGAACGAGGGGAACATTCAATTACAGAGAGAAGACAAAGGCAAATGACCACTTAACATGGGAAAGGAATCCTTGTTCAGATATGGGAAGAGAGAGAAAGAGAGGATGTAAAGAGGAATTTTTCCTTTTGAATTGAATAATTTAAAATCTAATACAAGAATTTACTATTGATAGCAAAAGAAATCTAGTCCACCAAAAATAGGATAAAATGTTATCATTATTTTTTAATTTAAGCAACCAATCGTTAATTTGACTCTCCTTAAAAAAGGAACATGGATAATCAACCCAAACACCTTGGTTTACCACTTCGAATGGAGAGTTAAATTTGTTTTTGGAATCCCTTTTTATCTCCTTACCATGAATTGGTGTGGCTTGCCATAGTGCATGTACTTGAAGCATCCTCAATCAAGAAGTTACAAACATGAAAAAAATAAGAGAAACAATTTTGAAGATGACAAGAAACCAATATTATATCAGAAAAGTATGAAAATAATAGGTATAATAAATGCAACTTATCAAAATAATTCAAATGATGATTATTCACAAACCTCATCAATACCAGTAGCAGTAGTTATATTTATTCATCAAACATTATTAGGCAAGTGTGAAAGCATCAAAAAAATTCAGAATGAAGAAAAAACCTCACCAAAGAAAAAAATGGTACACCATCCAAAACGATAACATCTAAAACCCATGGAAAATGCACTAGTGCAAGAATAATGAATGGTTAAAGTTAATCCAATTGAAAAAAATAGTCATTCATGAATATTCGTTGGAGGATGCTTTAGATCTGAAAAAGATTTTGCAATTACAATATGAATGCATATAGGATGATTTTGAATCTAAATTTGCATGGACGGTATAACATATTCATGAAGCTAAACATACTCTTTTCAAAAGTTTAAAATGAAGTTGAAAGTAAATTAAAGATTAAACTTATAACTCAATGTAAATTTGGATCAATAATATTTACTATATTAAATGAATCAATTGAGCGATTGACTTGATAAATTATCAATTGATATTGTTTTCATAATGTATGGCTAGATTAATGTTGCCTTTTTCTTGTATAGTGACACAAAAATTTATAGAAAAACCCTCATGATAAGAGCTAAGTGGTATCAATAAAAATATTTATTAATTCATCCATCTAGTCAAACAAATAGGTGTAGAATCCACTAAATTTCACATTTAAGTCATTTGGTTAGTTTTCCTTAAAGAGTTTGTGTCCATATTAGTAAGACAAAATTTTGCAGTTTGTCTACTTGCCATTTTATTAGAATTTCAGTTTTTTTTTTATAATTTAATTATAGACAATTATTAGCATCCCTTATAATGCATCTTAATATTTTAGCATTGTATTATCTTCCTTGTATCATTTCTGTAATTTACATGAAGTGTACAATGATATTTGTAGAAAATTGAATACTTAGCTACAAACTACGATTATTATAAGTTTCATATTAATATAAATTAGAGGTAGATGGAGTTAAATTTGGTGATAAAATCATTGTGGTTAAATTCAAAAAGACTTGTGTCAAGAAGCTATAAAAAATTAAATGCAAAAATAGTAGGGCCATTTAAAATTTTGAAATGCAATAGAAGTAATTCTTACAACTTAAAATTCAAAAAATGTTGACATTAATGAACTTTTCAATGTCTCTGATTTAAACTTATCAATTATCAATTCCTTGAATTCTTCTCTTTTTCACCTCTTTCTTGTGATTCCAAATTCAATGCTCGATCAAATATTCCTATACAGCTGGTTCTTAAAGATATTCTAGATGATTAGATGATGTCCACTATGGATGGTGGTTCACCTTTTTTTTTTTCAATGGCAAGACAAACATATTTTTAATTATTCAAGTATTACTTTGTAGAAAGCACAAAAAATTATCCTAATTTTCTTAGCATCAAATGCTAAATTCTAAGCTGAATTTGTCCAAGTCTCGCAAATTTGATGAAAATTGGCACATTTATTCTTGTTGCAAGCATCACACCAAGAAATGATAAATACAAAGTTTATTTATTTCCATTAGTTGATCCATTTATTTTATTTTGTAATTCATGCTTTAACATGAATATGATGATGGCATTGAGAAAGAATGTACATGTTATTTTAAATTGGCATGCATATAATGATGGCCTTGGGAAATGATGTATGTGTTAATTCTAATGTTAAGTTGGTTTATATGGTTTACTAGGCCTGGTAAAAGTTCAAAATAGTATGGTTCTTTGATACCCTGGACTTCAATTCAAGTGCTACCTACAATTCATATTAGATTGATATGCTGGTATCAATGGGCCAATTCATCGAAGTCAAAATTTTCTTCAAGCCAAACAAAGTGAAATTCCTAATTTTGGGTATAAGTTTTAAAGTTCGAAATAGGTGATTATTTGAAATCAAATCAGTTTCATCTTGTACCGACCATATTAACTAAACTAGAAATAAGTAATCTATAATATTGGTTTTGATAAATGCAATTAAATTCACTTTGATTGAAAAACTTTTTCCTCCAATTTTTAATATTGTATATGCAATTTAGATTTTCGATTCATTAAAGTATAGTACACGTGTGGCTACTTAATTTTGGAAGAAGTCGTTCCTTGTACTAGTGTGAATCTTGGATTCTCTTTCATTGACCATACATCTTATTATCTACTAATCCTGATTTAATTCGAACTTGATACAACTTAAAGTCTAAGTATGTTAAATAACTTATAATTTACTCATTCATTTTAATGTGCTTAGAATTTTTCATTGATTTATTCAAATTTATTTGATCATTCTGTTATCTTTTGGGCTAAAATTTTTAAATTATAGATTTGCATGGAATGCCACTTTTTATTCATTAAGTTGCCTATGATTTGTGAATCCTAAGCTCCTTCAAATGCATTACACCATTCTAATTGTATAAGAAACCCTTGACCTTGAACCATTCTACATAAAAATATTTTCATGCAACCTATGCTGTGAAGGGATCACAACATAAATGCCAAAGACATAATAAGTTTTCATCTTTTTAGAATAAATAGCTGCAGTAAATATACCCTATAATGAGATGTAACTAATAACTCGTATGTTATTTGTTAATAAATCAACCATGGGGTCAATACCCCTTTCCTAATTCATCGTATCCTACCCAAGGCACAATAAAGCATATTGAATTCCATTGATTCAATATTAGCATACCAAAGACAAGTATTGAATTCACTTCAAAAGAAATAAATGCAAACCTGCTTAGCCATGCCACAAGCTTTCTCTGATGAATTTAGGATCTCGTAGTAGTACACGGAGAGAACAGAGCCAGACCTAGCCTTATCGGATGAGTTGGTGCAAGATGCGAGCAATATCCTGTCAAAACATGAAAATGAGTATAATCAAGGAGAAGAAATTAAATTCTATCATTTTGCCCAAAGTTTTGTGCAATTAACCAAAAACATAGTAGGTACTTGAAAGCACTTGAGTATAACAATCACAAAACATCAGTTCACAAAAAAGAAAGAGCAATAAATTCCAAAACCATGTAATATAAAAGACAGTTCCACCATAAGATTCATAGAAATAAAATGACAAAATTGACATTAACTTATTAATAATTTATTATAATTTCAATCTTGTTAAAAAGTGAGATTACAGAAATGTATATGAATACAACCATTAGCAGTGAAATGGAAAATTAAGAGAACTTCTCCTATCAGTTCTTCTTTGCCAGAACACAATAGACAAGCCTAAAGATGAGGGGTCATCATATAGAAACTCCACAGTAGTTAGTATCAGTTCAAGCAGTAATCCATGTTTATGTGATCGTAGAACATCTATATATCAAAAGACATAGCAATTTTGCTTATCATCGATTATGGGAATTTTTGTGAACTATAAAAGGGGTTTATCAAGGGTAAATGGGGATAGATTGATCTACACAGCCTTGCCCTGAGATTATTTTCATGACTTCCACACAAATAAAGCAACCTAACAATTGTACCTAAGCCTGGCCCTTATCCTTTGCAAACTAAGAAACCAAAACGAAGAAAACAAGCTATCAAATAAGAAGTGTTTACTCATTTTAAATTTTAATTGAGTTCCAAGCATTATCAGATTTTGTGCTATGTTAATCATATGGAATTAACCCTTATAGTCTTATGTGTCACCAATCTTGCTAGAAGTGTTGGATGACATGAGGATTAAATGAAACTTAACCTTGAAATTATGTTGATTGCTTTATTCTGTGAAGGGGGTAGGCCAAAAGCAATGACTTAAGTTGTATCATTGTGATTTAGAGATCATGGATTAAAATTATGAAAATAGCCCTTCTACAAATGTATAGTTAAGGATTTGTACAACAATCCTCCTTAGAGCCTACATAGTTGAGAGCGCCATGCCATGGGAATATTGCTTTACTATCTTGATTGATTCTTTGAATATAATAATAAAACACTAATCACAAAACATTTTTCTAATGAGATACTACAATTCTTCATAAAAGACAAATTGCATAAACAATTGTACTGCTAATTGTGGATGAACTTACATATCTCATGTGTATTCTTACCTGATAGAAATATAAAAACTACCATGAGTAGATTAACTGCTGAATAAAAACTAACTCTTACACTAAAAATGAGTAAACTACAATTCAAAAACTAATCATTAAACTAACTACGGATCCATAGGCACATATAAAACCATGTTACTTCAGATAATCAACGGTTAATTACCTTTAACAACAAAATGTATATATCCTAAGGGCAAACTTACGATGAACTGTTGGGTTCAATTCGCTAATTAGCTTTGAAATTGCGGTGGCACCATATAGCAACAAAACAATTGTTAGGTGGGATTAGGAGCATCATGCCAGGTTTAAGCCTATCTTAATACTAATCATGTAGGAAAAACAAAAAAAGAAATCATAATAAGTCTCTCACGAGGTCACTTTGTGGTGTTAAAAAAATGTTAGTTAAAATCTTAATCAGAAGAAAAAAAAAATCTTACCTACAACCATTGTATTCAATTTGAGATAAACATCAAATTTTGCTAGTCTATCCAAGTGCTTCATATCTCATAAACTAATGAAATCACACATGTTTATCTTATTAGAGACACTTGATTGCTTATATTCATCTTAATATATAAATATATATAACAAGCACCTCTTGAATGAAAAATCACAGCACTTCACAAATGAGACATCTCTTAGATGGATGTTAATGTCCTTTATCAAATGAAACATCACTTAAATGGATAGTCACATCTTTATCAAATGAAATATACCTTGCATAAATATTTACACCATTGGAAGATTTACATACATACCACACAATTCTTATGCATTTACATATCTAACACCTAAAGTTAGATATTTAATTATCTATCACTTTTCTATGCTTAAAAGGTGGATTTCACTTTTAAAAAAGTGAGTAATGATGACATTTTGATGTGATACTGAAGATTAGAGTGTTAGATATGTAAAATTAAAGTTTGGGTGTTAGGTATATAAAGAATTGTGTATGTATGTAAATCCCCTTAAATTAACTATTTTATTTAATTAATTAATAAATATGACTATTATGTTAACAAAAAAGATTCAATCAAGTAGCAGCATAGAAGGCAAAAACCTAATGCCCTCCACAAGCTTGGCCCATTGATACCTGCGCCTCCTTGTAAGCAGCCAAAGTGCTGTCTGCAGCAGCCTTGCGCTCGTCCCCGGCTTTGAACTCAGCGAGATAGCGGTGGTAATCCCCCTTCATTTTGAGATAGAAAACCTTGGACTCGCTGGAGGCGGAAGGGATGAGATGGGAATCAAGCAGAGAGGACCCCACCGCAGACACCGGAGAGCTCGGCTTCGATGCGCGCGCGGTAGTCCTTTAGCACGGCATGGTCGTCGTTGCGGCTCTCCTCCTTCTGTTCGATGGAGGAGACGATCCTCAAGCGGCGCGCGCCGACAAGGTTCTTGTAGGCCACTGAGAAGAGGTTGCGCTCCTCCACCGTGAACTCTCCAAAAGCAGGTGTGAGCTTTACCATATCCTCCATGAATCGGGCCATCTCGTCATAGCGCTCTGCCTGCTCGGCGAGCTTTGCCAGGTAGACATACTGGTCGCGCGTCAGCGCATCCATCGCCGCCAACAAAGAGGAATAAGGGCACAGGTACTGAAGGAAGACTGCAGGAGAGAGAAAAGCTCTTTGGTCCTCTACTGTGTTTCTCGCTTTATCTGCTTCTTTCTCAAAATTTTCCAGATCGGAGGCCGAGTGCGGTGACCGACGTGAGCTTAAAGAACCGTTCACCCGCCATATCGTTTGTATTTACAGAAGTTACAATCATACGTATCATAATACGGATTAATAATATTTTAGCCTGAGAAAGAGATTTAGGATCTGTTTGAATAGCTGTAATTTTTAAAAAATTAATGATAAAATTGATGCGTAAAAAATAATTTTTTAATAAAATTATTGTATGTATTATAAATATTTTTCTTTTTGAAAAATTCAGAAAATAACAGCCACAACATTCTAACATGTATGATTCTCAAAATAGCTTTTTTATCACAAAATTTTCTAAAAGAATAGTAGTAACGCTTTTATCTCTTTCTACGAAAAAAAACTAAAACTATCACAAATACACTCTTAAACTGAATAATAAATTTATAATATATTTTAATTAGAAGTTTAAATAGATCTGACATTACTCGTTAGAAGGGAGCTCCACTAATGATATAATTAAGTTGTTATTCAAAAAAAGCTAACTCAAAACAATTAGATCATATATAGAGATTATCATGTAATCGTTATGATTAGAAGCATATTTAAACAATACCTAAGAGATTATAAAGCTTCTAAAATCTATCATGAAAAGTCAAATTAATGAAAAATCACACAAGGGAACCCCATCCTATAAAACAACTTATTTGAGAACTTTAAGAACAATGGATAGATTCTAACATATAAAAGCTATAAGCAATAGAATTAACAGTAGAATAGTCTAAACAAAAAAGAATACTTAAAAACGTATAGCAATAAGTTGTTGAAAAAAGAGTAATTAATCGAAGAGGGGTAGCTATGGATGTACAGAACACCATTGAAAATAATTTCGACAATTGTATCATTCAAAAACATTTAAAAATATAACAAAATTAATCATTTAGAACTCTCAAAACTATCCAATGTCGTCGCCGATTCGATCGCGAATCTGAGGCATTTTCGAAGCCGATCTAAGCGGCGATTTGTGGCTACGGTCAAGCGTCTCGATGAACGAACATAACATCAAACGTAGTCGATCGAGCTCGATCGACTGATCAATTATCGGGTAAAATGGATCGATCCGCCAAATGGTCACAAAACGGACATATTTATAGTCGGTCGGCGGCTCGTCGACGAATCCAACGAATCCAAGATCACCCAATTCGACATCATTAAGGCACCGGATCATCAAAATACACCGTCGATCGGGGATCGCTCGGGTCCGATGGGAGTGGTTGGAGTTTTCCAAATTTACAAGCCACTCCCAAAATCTATAAATAGAGCTTCATTTTACCTTAAAGGGACCGAATCGATTTGAACCAGAGGAGAATCCACCATCGGCCGATCGATCCCACATCATCACCACCAGTGTCAAGATCGGGAGATCGCCTCAGGGACTAGAAAAGACCGGCCAGCTCCTTTCTCCAAGATCAAGAGGTTGCTAAGATCGGTTCTCGATATTTGGGAAACTTCTCCGGGTTGGAGTTGGATATTGCTCAATATTGTTTCAGAAACACCTTCTTCTCCAACTAACGAGAAGCAACGATCTTTGAACACATAGTGAAAGGTTCTGAGGCGAGGCGTGGTTTTCCCTTGGGTTTTCCATTATAACCCGTGTTCATATCCCCTTGTGTGTTGGATAATTTTGAAGCTACGACGAAGATCTAGATCTAAATAAAATTCTCAGCAACACCAATAAAGGGAGTCATTAATATATTTGAGAAGTAATAGACTGAATGTTTTCTTAGAAGGAATACAACTTCCCCAAAAAATAATTTTATATATAGCCATTAAGAGCAATCCACCTCTATGATATATGGTTCAAAAGCAAAGATCTTTCATCAACCTTTTTAGCTCGGTTGGTGGCCTGAAAACAGAATCGAGTTGAATCCTCTCCATGGCTCCTATACAGGTGGGGAAAGTAAGTGGGGACCCCGTGTGGGTGATGAATGTGGCGCTGCACGTGGATTAGTCATAATGACATCCCCACCCATAAAATGGGTGGGGTGTGATACCCATTGCAAAAAAAAAAGATCTTTCATATTATTTCTAGTATACAGGTTGCATTTAGGATATCGAGAAATAGGATGCCATTAAGAGCTATAATTAATAATGTGGATCTCACATAAAGTTATGGTAGTTATCTACAATATTGGCAAAATATAATTCTAACTTATTGGATCAGTATATAATCTCATTAGTTCAAAACATAAGAAATAGCCTTCAAGAGTAGAGTTAGGCTTTTCATTGGCATCAACATATCAACACAATTAAGTCTTGATGAGACAAAATTCAATGAAGTCTAAAATTCATTCAATTCTAAATTCATCAAGAAACTAGAATGTTTAAAATAAAAATGATTGATGGGGATCTTTTCAAATCATTGGATGGAGTATCTACATTTTTTTATAAAAATGATTTTAATTAAAAAAAATTTGAGGCTCATATCATCATTTAGAATAACGACAAGTATATATATATATATATATATATATATATATATATATATATATATATATTATAATCACTTTATTTATATATTTTGAATTATATATATATATATTTGCATGTATGATCAAATAGTTGAGAATTTTATTAAAAAAAATGAAAAATATGGGTTAAACTTCTGTTATGATTTTCAATATTTGATTGTCAATTTCAAATTTTAAGATTGAAAGTGATTGATTTGTAAATATATAAGAATTAGATGATTGTGCATGTAAAAATCCCTTCTAAGTTTTTAGGCATTTTTGTCTAATTCTAATGTTGTTGTTATTTTTATATTATATATTTTTTGAAAGAGGTGTAATAAAACATAAAAATTGAGCTCAAACCCCTTAATTTAGAAGAATAACATTCTCTAAGCATTAGACCATCATTTCATTGCTTTACATATATATATATATATATATATATATATATATATATATATATATATATATATATATATATATATATATATATATATATATATATATATATATATATATATATATATATATATATATATATATATATATATATATATATATATATATATATATTTTGAAAACTTATATGTAAAGTCTTGAACTTAATGCCATCAAATTAAAAGTCTAAGTTCTTAACCAACGGTCAAGGTGGCTTTCATTATTTCTATATTTTATATTGTATTATTAAAATAAAATATAGTTTAAAAAATATTAAACTTTAGTTCTTTGATATTCAAATATATATAAAAATTTATGTTACATATGTAAATCTTCTTAAAATAATGCATATATAAATAAACATTATGATAAAATAATAATTATAATTAATTAATTTGAGAAATAATAATAATGAATCCATTGTGATAAAAATAGATAATATATTTTTTTAAAATTTAATATATTTTTATAAAATAGGTGTTTAACTGGTCATATCATAAGCCAAATTTGAACATAATCAGTACTTACGGCAAGCTGCCATTTGCCGACTGGCTCCGGAGAAGCTTTCTCTAAGCTAACTCTATCGTTAATATATAATAAAAGATATTTATATATATAACAGATAAATTTTATATATTTATATATCTAATATTTAAATTTTAATATTTATTAAATAGCATCTAAATTATTATTATTATTATATTAAAATTTAAAAATAATGATATTATTATTATTTTTAAATAAAATATATTTTATGTATAATAAAAATGCTATTTTTTTTAAATATGAATACATAAGAATTGTATTATGTGTAAATTTTCTAATAATAATAATAATAATTGGCTAAATTGATAAAGTAAAGAAAATGTATTTTTAATAAATTTTTGTCGCATCAATGCAAACAATAGTGAGTTAGTGACCAGGTCGGCACGCTGTCCATGAATTTCATTTTTCTTTATTATCGTCTATAATTTAACATTTATTTAATAATCACAAAATTATAAAAGAAAATAAAATAAATAAAAGACAACCGAGTAGATCGGTTCGTCTTTGGATGCAGAATATTTTTTTTTTGCAAGACTAATATTTAGCTGTAAACACTTAGGGTCTATTTATGCAGCAGTAATTTTTTTTAAAAATAATTGTTATATATATTATAAATATATATATTTTTAAAAAATTTAAATAATAATTTTTTAACAATCATCATATTCTAATATTTTTAGTTCTCAAAATAAAATTTTTTATCACAAAATTTTTTGAAAAGTAGTCAAAAAATTAATAATCAAAATAAGGTAATTTATTTTTTATTTATTTTTTGAAAAAATAAAATAGTCAAAAAATTATCTCAATCACATACTTAATAATATTAATATATTGAGATGAATTTAATAAAATATATTTTAATAATTTCAGATCCTAAAAAATAAAAGGTGTGTGGGGTTTAGTTTTATCTCAAAAAAATAAAATTTAAAATTATACTCAATCATCTTGAAAATTTAAATGGAATCAATAATTAACTAAGTAGTTATACAATTATTATATTCTAACATATTTATTTGTTAAAAAAAACTTCTCATTAAACAATATTAATAAAGTTATAGCCAAATATAATCAAGGCATTTGTCTTAAAACCAAAGCTGTGAAATAATTCCACAAACAAACATCTAATTAACATAAATTGTTTAATTTAAATTTATATTTTCTAACCATTTATTTTACTTTTATTAGTTGTAAATTTAAATAGAATTGAGAATGCAACAAAAATTCAATTTAAATTAAACAAAATTTCATCAAGAACATAATTTTTATGTTGTTAACTCTAAAGCAAAAACAAATTAAATCAAATATTGAAAATAAATTTTATTTAATTTTAATAATTCAATTAAAATTATCAGATAGATTGGATTGATTCAAAATATAAATTGTAATATGTTTGGAATTGAATTGAATCATAAATACTTTTTATTTTCAAAATCGAAATGATTAAATATATAATTCAGTAAACTCAATCTTCGCCATAACATTAGTTCTAAGAGCAAGTGGCTTCCATTTTTATATTTCGGGTGCTCGAATCGAATATTTTTGAAATTATTTATTTTATTTTGAACTAATATGCTAAGTGTTCAAGCACAAATGACAAACTTTTTATCATATAAACGAATAATTTCCATATATAAATCAATTATGTTTAACACAGTAGTGCCACGTGGCTCTATATATATATTTTTCGATAACCAAAATAAAAAATAAAACCGCAAAAGAAAAACAAAAACGCAAAACTAAAATACCACGGATCCAAGTCCACTCAAACCCGGTTTAGTGCAGCGGTCGACGCCTCGTCCGAATAGTCATCGCCGTTGCACCTGGTTCCACCGCCGGCGCCGCGGCGGTCATCCACTGCAGCTTTAACGCCGCTCAACTTTCTATTCATCGACTTTTCTTTCACGTATCCTTCCTCTCCCCTCCTCCAGTTCCCGAACGTCGAAATCTTTGAAGACAGAGAGCGCCCGAAGAAAGACGGCCACCGGTCCGACCGCCCTAGACGAATAGTCCGGCCCCTCCGGCTGCTTCCTTCCCCAGGTCCCCTTGAAACCTTCTTCATACTTGCCTCGCCGGGACCACCCAAAGTCACGGTCACCGCGAAAGTCCTCGACCTTTGCAGCTTCCCGGCGGCGATGATCTCCCTCCTCAAATTCTCCGGCAGCCGCAGCGTGTATCGATCAAGACTCGCCTCTCCTTGCTGCAGCATTGAGTGTCCCGTCGAATGAGACCTCGAAAGCCACTTGGATCTCCTCGGACCAGTTCCCCTCACTTTGCTCGCGATCCTCGCAAGCTCCCGCATCTCCTCTTTCCTCACATCCATATCATCCACAGTAATCGCCGTCGAATGAGACCTCGAAAGCGCATCGGGAGGCAGAACCGCCTCCGGCTCCACCGGCTCAAGGATCACCCCATCGGTCCGCGTAGGAACTCTGGATGCACGATCGGGCGAACAGCGGGTGTAATTAGTGCGGCAAACAGGACAGGTGACGTGGGTACCGAGCCAGGCGTCTATACACTCCTGATGGAAGACATGGTCGCATTCGGGGAGGAGGCGGATGGTCTCGTCGTCCTCGAATTCGTTGAGGCAAATTGCACACTCGAGTGCGCCCTTTCCGATTTTGTGCTCCTTCACTTCTGAATACACCAGCGTCGGGAAGTTTGCGAGAACATCCGGATCAAGCCCTTGTTGAATACGTATGCGGCCGGCGGCAGTGATGCCTGTGGTTGCGAAGCTGTCGTTCCGGTCACCGCCGCACTTGCGGATGTAGATGGAGAAGAAGCCGAGGAAGAAGAAGGCGCTGACAAGCAGGACGACGATGATGGCCATGGATGGGTTGAAAGTAAACGATAAGTTCGGACCATTGTTGCTGGTGCTATTGGTGCTTTGATTAGAAGGTGATTGGGCTTCGACGCAGCGTCCTATGAAGAGAAGAAATAGGAAGATATAAAAACCGGGGAAGGGACGGTGGCAGTGCTGCGCAGCCATTGAAGAGTGATTGGGCAGCTTATGTTGTCGCTGGGGGGATAAGCAGGAGAAGCGAGGAGTGGGGACAAGGGAGATGATATAATGGTAGAGGTGAACCTGTGGCCGTCAAGATGGAAACGGACGGTCAGAATTTGGTTGGGTGGAGGTGGGACCGGGTACGTGCACTTGCGAAGTGGCACGTGCACATGTGCTATAGAATTGCTGCCCTCTGCCGGTTTTATTTTTATTTAGTATTTATCATTATCGTTTGTAGGGGAAGGGTGACGAGAGACGACCGAGGGTGCTGTGAAAACGTCGTCGCCGTTTCAGACGGCCGAGAGAGAGAGAGAGAGAGAGAGAGAGAGAGAAATTAAATTTTCAATATAATTAATGTATTTAAATTAGCAAATATTAGATGAGTATTTTTGTAATTTTTTGTGGATTTGAATGGTGTAAGAATATTTTTTTTTAATTATTTAATATATTCTATTACTCAAATGTTCTTTGAGGCAATGATTTATTTGGATTTGAGAAAAAAAAATTTCTTGCTGGGTTGTGATAGATTAGTTAAGGAATAATTGTTACGAAAAAAAATATATGATAACGTTATATGATAACGTTATAATAACGTTATGATATATAACGTTATTCTTGATGTTATTATTCTAATGTTATTATAATAAAAATATTAATTATATAATTATAACATAAATTAAATAAATATAAATTAATTAATTCATAACTTAAAATAATAAATAGTAATAGTTATAAATTATAATTATGTGATTTAATATTTGACTCTCATCTTTAACCTATAAATAGATGATAATATGAGCTTTAATGAGATGATAAAATCTAAATATTATCTCTTACTTTCTTCATTTATAATTTTTATTGTCTTTCTCTCCATTTCATTTTTGGGCAACAAGAGACACATGATTAGTTGAAGTTTTGGTAGTCGTGAATGTGCTTGATTAAGTTAAGGGGCGTGTTATCTATCGGTAGAAGAGAGTAGTAAATTGATGCGGCCGATCTTGATACTCTAATGATAGTGTCATCGACTCCCTCCCTATTTCAATCTCATTACTTTTATCTTTATTTGCTTAGTTGTGCTAAATTTATTTTCTAATTGCTAATTTATTTTTTTATATTTCTAGCAATAATTTGATTGTCAACGGGAGATTATTTTATTGAATTAGCAAATGATGAAATTTTTTAGAGTTTAAGTGAGGATAAAAAAATTTAATTGATGAAGTTTGCTAGAAGTTATCGAATTCTTATATTTATCATGAATAAAAACCTAAATTCTCAAGAGGAATGCATTTGATAATAAATTTATAGACCAAGAAAGGTAATACTTTCGAGAAGATGACGGTGACTTGTTTAATGAACATTTTATCTTTGAAAAGATATTCAGCTAAAAAGATATTGCTCAACCTTTTTAGGCTCTCTAACAAGAAGATTTTATTAGTTATAGATCATATTATAGTGTTGAAGATAATAATCCATGACCTTCAATCCCTAGTGTAATAGTGACTAGAGTTTTTAAGGAGTTACCTCTAAGGAGATTAATTGTAATATACACTATCATAATGACAATAAGTATGTGTAATGACATGGCTAATATTTCATATTAATTGCATCATTTGGGTGTTTGTTTGTATGCAATAGTTTTGATGAAACCAATTTTACATTTGTGAATGTTTGATCATTTTGGAGAACTTATAAATTACTATTTACATTATCAAAAACATGATCTAAGATCATATATATATATATATATATATATATATATATATATATATATATATATATATATATATATATATATATATATATATATATATATATATATATATATATATATATATATATATATATATATATATATATATGATTGTATATAGTCTTCATATTGATCATATGATTAGATTAGAAGCATGTGAAAGTATTTGTTATGCTATGAAATAAACTAATGGCATGTGTATATGGTTGCTACTTTCTCTAGTTATTTGAAGTAAGTTCATATTAACTATTATCGTGTATTTACTCAACAATATGATTAATTTGTGATGTAATATTATAATGAACTTTATTCATGTCAATGTAAGAAGGTTGATTTTCAAATTACTTAAAAATTAAGAAAATTTACATACATATATTAATTTTTATGTATATATATTCAAGTTTATCTACTTTGATAAACATTTAGATTATTAAATATTTAGGTATTATTTATATAAATATATAAAATTTAAGCCTTTATATTCAGTGAATGATTTAATAGAAATAGCAAGTTAAAGTTTAATTTAAAATGTGATTTACATACATGTTATTCTCTTTTTTTTTTCACAAATTGAATGATGTAATAAATTTATTGATTTATTTATTATACTACTTATACTATTATACTTACATGTACTGTTGGTTTTAGAAAATAAAAAAATAAAAATTTGAAATATGATTAATTTTTAAAGCAAATTAGATTAAAATTTGTATCATAATTATCTACTTTGATAGTTCTATAATTTATATATTTTGATGTAATTATAAAGGTGTCTCTTATAAATACAAATAGTGGTCATGTATATTATCTATTTATGATAACCACTCTATGTAAAATGTTGTACATTATGTTATAATAATATAAGTCATGGCAAAGCTAATATTCTAAATCATAGATATTAAATTCTAAATTTTGTGTTATATCTAGATGCAATGCAAAGTTATAAGTTTAAAAGTTTATAAAAAACTTTGGGGGATTTAATGTATAAAATCATAACAAGCAAAATGATAATGAAGATCAATGATATTTGCTTATGGGCTTACCAGATTGTGCTAGTATCCAAATGTATATATATAAGTTTGGGGTGCATGGAGAACTGAATAGTAATATATCCATTAGGTGAAATTAGAAAAAATACTTGTTTTTAACTTTTGAATTTTAATTTAAATTATAATGCTTAGTATTTTAATATCAATAAATTTGTAATGGCGTGAAACTACACTTAAGATGAGACTTTATTATATGCCTCTATATTGATGCGACTGTTGTTAGTGAGTTCTAACAAATTGATCAATGTTTAAGTAGACTTCAATCTGAGAATCTGTCAGCATAGTCCCTTATATATATATATATCGTGTGAGGGCATCCTGTTCTTTAGCATATTTGAGATCGTATACATTCATTACCTTACTTTAAAAACACGTGAAGGATTATTAGAGTGACCAGGCTTGCCCTTACATTTTGTTTAGTAAGACATATAATTCTTTGTAGGATTGTGTATATTTGTTAACTAGATTATTAATTGTGTTTAAAATTATTCTATGTTATAACATTATCAAGAATTGGCAAAAGAACTGTCATAATAGGGTATTTTTTTTAGGGTGTGGATAATAGATATGGTTATTTTGAAGAGGAAATTTGTTAACTTAAAGTAGGCAACAAGGTCAATAGGATTTGATTTTTTTTTTTCTTATATATGATAATGGTTGAAATCTTGCACTTTAGTGGTGGAATTTATTTTAGAGATATTTAAAGAGAAGTGGGTAACTAGTGGAGTGAATTACCTATTACTCTCAATAAATAGATCAATCAACAACACACACTTGTGAGAATGAAGAAGAAGAGCATGAAGAATTTGATAATAATAAGTTATTTGTTAACCTATGATCAATGGCATCTTGAAGAGGTGATCAAATTAAAATTGTGGTTGATTGATGGGAGTGATAATGGTGTTGAGTAACTTTTTGAGTTGTTATTGCTCTTCTTATTTTGCTTATACATATTATTTTATGGAAGGATAAGGTTTATATTGAGTAGAAGTTGCTAGTTATGATTAAGGTCAATATCCTAGATCTATATGTGATTAGAGATCTATTCTTTTGACAATTAGAGTAATACATATTTTGATGGAAAAATTATACTATGATAATCATGTATATCATTTTGTTATATAGTTTAGTGAGATAAATGAAAAAAAAAACATTGATTTCAAATGAATGTGCATTAATGGTATAAAATGGTTTTACATTTATGAATATTGAAGAAAAAACAAAATTTCTTTCAAATAAATCTAAAAATTTGTCAATTTTTGCAACTTTGACACCCTACAACGTGTTCTAATATGATACTTTGCATTATGTTAGGTTGTAACATTGGCTACAATGGCCTATGGAAGGGATGGAAAGATTTTATGTTCTAGGAGTCATAGATGAAATGAAGTCATGGAATGAGGTTTTAAGTGAACTTGGATCGGCAATCGTGACAAAGATCTTGGTTGTGGTTAGTGATGAAGAAATGACGAAGAATTGACAATATTTATTAGTATTTCTCAACAAGAAGAAGACGATGTAATAAGAGCACCATTATTAAGATCCATGATTCTAATTGACTAATTGAGCATTGAAGATGCTCAAGGCCTAACTAAGAAGAAATATAAATGATGCTAGAAATAAAACTATTCTTTTATTTATTTCATATACTCATCTTCCCTAAATGCAAGTATTTTTATAATATAATACCTCAAGTTAATTAATAACCTATTTATATTCACAACATTACACTGCCTTCAATTTCAAACTAATGAAGGTCATGATCATCAATTCAGCCACAATTTTTTGAACGAATCCTTATTGTCGACTGACATCAATCTGTCTAGTCATAATTTTAGTTGATTAGTCATATGCATCAGTTTTCTCGTCACATTTAACTCTTCTATTACTTTTTTTCACAGCTCTGATTAACATCATGTAAAACCTATTCTTCAAGAACTAGGCTAATAATCTCGAGAAGATTGTGAAATAAATTTGAATATTTTGCTTGATTATTAGTGTTTATCTCATTAATTTAGGGTTACACAGCCCTAATTATTAAATGTCTAAGAAGTGAGTGGATCTCATATGAAGCTCAATTATTACAAATTATTTATTTGCAAGAAGATATCATCAGGCTGACCATTAATTTGAAGAACATTTGTTTAACAGAAATAAATAAATAAATAAAAGTATTTTGTGTAGTCTATTCAATTTCTCATATTTTTATAATAGATCCTTTTATTTTCGGAAAAAGAAAGTTTCCTTTCATACCATATTATTTATTCATTTTGATCGTATCGAAGTTTTGAACTCTACTGCAGAAAGACGCGTTTAAACCTGGAAATTATCGTTATTTGTTGTTTGTTTTTTTAGAGTTGCTTTCATTTGATTTCTTCAAGTTATTTTGACAGTTTATTTGCTTCTTTTTTAAAGCAGAGATTAATCCCTAAAAATATTGTCAATTATATATATGAATCTTATAATAAATTTAGCTCAAAATAAAACAAATCAAACTGAGTAATTATAAAAAATATATCTGTAGTTTCTCATAAAATTCCTGATTCTCCTTATCTTTATAGATCGATTAATAATTCAATTGAAATAAATTTTTTTATAGTTCCTAATTGTCATTTGTCAATTTACTTGTAGATGACATTCATTTAAAACTTGTTATTTTCGGTTCATAATTAATAATTATTTTATTTGAAAAATCATTTATTTCCCAAAATAATCCTTTCCAAGTAACAATTGAACATTAAGGATCTGTTTGGGATAGTTATAATTTTTGTAAAGCTGATTATAAAGTTGTTATAGAGAAATTAGTTTTTTAAAAAATGTGTTGTATGTGTTATAAATAATTTTTTTTTTATAAATTTCAAATAATAACTTTCTGATAGTCACCCACTCTAATAGTTATGATTTTTAAAACAGTTTTTTTATCACAACTTTTTAAAAAGTAGCCAAAAAGTTGATAGCCAAACAAAACCGTGTCGCTTTCTAAAAAAATAAAGCAATCAGAGAGCAATCTCAAATACATCCTAAGATTGTATGATCTCATTGACTATTTTGCTATGCATTTTGATTTTTAATGATTAATATTTAGGTTATTTTTATTGAATCACGTGTAGGTATGCTTATATATTTTAATCAGCGGTAGGGATCGCGATGTCCATTCTAAAATCTGAATAAATCCACCGCTCTTATCGGTTGGTGAAGCGAGCGGTCGGGAACCTCCGGACGAGTTCGATTCTCTCCAGACAGGCCTTTATCGTAATGGTAGAAAGTAAGTGGGGACCCGTGCGTGTGGGTGATGAATGTGATCTTGCGTAAATTAGTCATAATGACATCCCCACCCACAAGATTGGTGGGGTGTTGGGTGGATACCCATTCCAAAAAAATCTGAACAAAATCTTCGATAAAGTTTCTATGAGTACGGGAAATTGATTGGATGAATTTTATATTATTTAATTTATTTTAAGGTGATTGTCCCGTATATTTTTTAGCATGCTATTTTAAAATAGATTTAATAATTATAAATTTTATTTCAATCAAATTTAAATTTAAATATCTTAATATTTTCTTTTTCAAAATTCTGTTGTACTTACATTTGAAAATTGAGTTCATTCAATCTCATTATCACTCATTTGAAGTTTTTTTTTTAAATACTAAATTCTTTTATTTGAGAATTTTTGTCCCTTAAGAGATATTTTTAAAAATTTAAATTTATTTTATTGGTATAACTCCTTAAAAATTATTAAGGAAAATATTTATGATTTTTTTAAAGACATAAATTTATATAAAAATATCATAATTTTTCAATGATGAGTGCACATTCAAGATAATCCCATGAACATATACTTAATTTATTTTTCAATTTATAATCATTTGATGTAAATATGAGTTAAATTTGGCCAAATTTATTATGTATTTATGTTTAATTTCTTCAAATTTAAGTGAAATTTAAGCTGACAAATAGATACATTCAAATATCGAGCCAACAATGAGTCAAATATGATCGCATAAGGCTCTACTTGTGATCAACTAATGAATATTTATGTGAAAACGTTAGAGAAGCTCCAATGGCAGTTAAGATCAGACATAGGCCCCATTTGGATGGGCTTTTCTCATGTTTTTTTAAAAGGAGTTTATAAATTTTAAAACGTTTGAATTTTCTCGACTTTTTACAAAATGTATTTTTATAAATAAAAGTTGTTTATATCTGACGTTTTAAAGTAGTGTTTAAAAACTTCTTACTTTTTAAAAGTAAAACTAAACAGTAATAGACTTATATAATTTGATCGCATAAAATATCAATGGTCCGAAAACATAATTCAGAGAATATTATATCTATTATATTGGACCTATAATATAACACAATAGAATATTAGTATAATTATATTAAATAAAATCTTGATCATAATTTGAGTGATTTACATATGCCTTAAAAGTATAATTGTTCAATTATAAATAATTATTTTGCAATTGCCAATTGGTGTGATTTAGCTTTGCAAAAGGATTAATTAGAAGAGATCAATACATAGGCATTGAACAAAGGATATACTATCCTTCATACTTAGTCGCTATGTAAAACAAAGATCGTGACAAAATATCTGAAAATATTTGTTGGGATGGATAGATATTTGTTAAAAAATACATAAATAAATAAATAATTCTGGGGCCAACGCCGGTGGGACAAGTCTCTGAGCTACCTCATAATGCAATATGTATAATACGATAACAATTTAATTGGCTTTGAGCTGATTTATATATAATAAAATAATAATGATGATAATAATAATAATAATAATAATAATAATAATTTTTTTAGATAAATATTTTTTTTATAGAATGGATTATCATGATTTCTTAATCAATAGGTTGTTTTTGGGAATTTCTATAATTAGATGTTTTCTTTTTTATTGTTTGATGTGTTAATTAAGTCAAATTTAAATCAATCTTAAGTCAATTTGTTAATTCATGAGTTGACTTATTAACATTTTTAGTACAAAATTTGCCATTTAATTAAAAACTTTTTTATTTAAAAAAAGTTATAATTACAGAGTCAATAGTTATTTTCATTTAGAATATTTGGTTAAGATTTAAAGTGCGGCTGAAAAAAAATCTGTTTTTAATTGTAATTTTAAGGAAAATTATTTTAAAAAGTCAGATTATTCAATCGAAAATTTTCTCTATTTTCCTATAAAAGAAGTAATAAATTGCATCGCAAATATACTTTATTGCACAAAATTTGTCTCAGTTTTGTCCATTTTATGCTGCCGAATTATCGAATAGGCTAAGAGTTGATATAAGACTTGTTGTGTGTTAGAAAATCAATTACGATAGAGTAAAGTTCGTCTTAAACTATATGAAATTGATTAAACATTATTTAAGAGTGAAAAAGAAAACTCCAGAATTTTTACGTGAAAAATCTGAAAGAGGGAAAATACGCTCTTAAAAATCTTCCCTATGTATCTATTTTAGATACAAAATCTCGATAACGGATTACAATTGTATATGAGAAGAGAAACGATAACTATGTAATCACGCGTTGGTGCTGATTCTTGTGGTAGAGATGGTGGTCCAGACAGCGGCGATGAAAATTAAATCATGTGAGGAGATTGATGAGATCAGCTGGCCGAAACGATGGTTGGCGGCAGGTCAGTGTCACGGTGTCTTTGGAGGATCTTTTTAGAAATCTCTTCTCTCTCTTGCTTGGGCTCCTCATTTGAAGAATGATGAAATTTATTTATAGATTGGAGTGGCGTCTCGTAAATACATGCAAAATCGAACCACTCCACTTCATCGGCTCGAATGATTCCTTTGATCATTTGATGTATTTTAAGTATTGAATGCTCAAATGAAGTCAAATTGTAAGATCTTGGGCTTGTTGAATTATGTCGAGATGCTTTATTTATAAACACTTCATATTTAAGAGATATTTAGGAATTTAGCGATATCCCAAAATTTTGAGGATATTTTAAGAGCTTGACTTGAGTTTTATTTATAAGTGACATATCGGTTATTTTATTTTTGGATGATTATCTCAATTATCCAAAAAATATATATGTCAAATACTGAAAATAATAAATTATTCAATGAAATTTGGGTAGGGGCGATATGTATCTTGGTACCAGCCCATAGTTTGGGGTTATGGACTCATCCCGAACATTTCTGGGTCTTGTAGAGGTTTGTTAGTTTGAAATTTGACGAGCCAAGGAAGAAGGTCTGTGAACGGGCGGGTCGGTTAATTAAGCAGCGTATACGTAGTAAAATGTCAGAGGTGTGATCATACGGTGGTTCGCGAAGCGGTTGGCCTGGTATGGAAGCCCAAGCGTGGTCGCACCGTCTTGAGTTGCTGGCGATCAGCCTTGGTCCAACGGATGCTGCAACCATAAACAATCATGGAAATGTATGATTTTCAATCGGGTAGTTGAATTCATAGCAGCCAAGGAATGGTGGAGTTACAAATATGAACGGCTGTGTAGCGAGAGGATCAGTGATGTAGACGGCACTAGCGTCAGGTAACAAACACCGCGTGGCGGACATGAGGGTTTTTGTTTGCCCGTTTTGACCCGTTTTCACCCATTTTGGGCGATTTTGAGCGGATTTTTGTAGTTTTTGAAAGTTTTTGACCTTTTTGTCCCTATAGGGGGTCTATAAAACTCCCCTAGGACCAAGGGAGAAGGCACACTCTTCATATGCTTGAGTGTCCCTCTTCTTCTTAAGAGGAGGTCGTTGGGCCGATCAAGACCGTAGTTCAGACAGACTCGATTTTCTCAAGGTTTGACCTCGTGGACCGATCATTGAGGCCAATCAGGCACGTTCATATGGCGAGCTCAGTTTTCCCTCGAAAAATTAATGACTGGACCACCGGGTTTGGAGCGATGATCGTGGCAGATAACAAACGGTGGTTGGCAACGATGAGATTGATGTTGATGGCCTGATTCGTAGTGACCAGCGATGAGTCAGGCGTGATAACAACAGTGGTTGTAAGCATGGTGGCCAGTAAGCGGCAAGTATGGTCGATAATTTGGCTCAGTAATTAGTGAGATAAGCAGCGATATGGTAAATGAGATGGCAGAATAGTGGCAGTAGTGAGATGGCAGTAGTCAGTGGTAACCAGCAAATAGTGGTTAGCGGACATCGGAGGTAGTGGCAGCCTGCAGTATTGATCGTCGATAGTTAGCGAGATGGCCGGCGGCGATGGTAGTGGCCGGTGATAGTAGTGGCGGTGGTGGCAATAGATGATTTTGATATCAGGTTATTTGTTAGAGTGTATTTCGATGTATGGAAAGATATTGAATCGCGAGAATTTTGACTATCGAGTTGTTTGTCAGTGTGACTCGATGGCGTTAACACTATGGAAGAGGTTGAATTGAATCAATTGAGTATTTTGACCTATCCGAGGTTGTTTGTTGAGTGTGACTCAGACATTAACATATGGAAGAGGTCGAATTGAATCCATTGAGGATTTTGACTATCAGTTGTTTGTCGAGTGTTAGATGGCGTTAACATATGGAAGAGGTGGATGTACAATGACCTTTTGACAATCCTGGGTATTAGCCAAAGTGTTACTTGACTTCTTACCTATATGGAAGAGGTCCGATCAAGTTCCCTTGGGTTTGATCATGCCCGATTGAGATACAACTTGAGTTGTATATATCTCAAGTGGGAGGATTAAATGAAGAAGAAATAAGCTTATAAGAAAAACTCATAAACTCATTACTTTAATAATGTTGGTGATACAATATTGTCACAAGATAACTTATCGAGATACATTTTTTAGAGAGTTAACAAAAGATAAGAGGTGGAGAGGAAAGATAAATGGGGTAAATTAAAGGCTGTTTATGCACCAAGGATTACATATAACACTTTTCAGAGACCCTCCATGTTCCACATTTTAGGGAAGTTTTTTTTCTCTAGATCTTTGGTCATAGTTTTACGATTGGTCATTTGATAACGAAGTGGGGAGCAAGTCATTTACATGAAAAACTCTCTGAGGTACTTTTTTATCTTGAAGATTAAAATTCTCGATGTTGAAGGTCACCGAAGGGCATGGTTGAGCTTGCTTGAGGTAACATGATTGTCTTTATTTGTTGATTTCCACGAGACCACTCCAACCCCGATGGGAGTTTGAAATTTCATCTTAAGATGAGGAGGTATAGTGACAACACCAGATTGATTGGAGGGATCTTCAATAGTTATCGAATTTGACTTGACCACTATGAATTAGGCGGTGAGTGACTTGTTGAGGAAATTCTCCAAGAACAATGGGAAGGGTGATCGTCCCCTCCACTCGTGTAGGACGATTATCAAACTCATATAACAGTCTTACAGTGGATTGAAGTTTTTCCTTAACCATGCCCATGCTAAAAAAGATGGAGTAAAATAAAATATCAATGGAATTCCCATTATCAATCAAAATTCTCTTAACAACATAATAGTCACCAATCCCCGATGATAAGAGGATCTTGATGGAGTCCTTCCAAGTCCATGCGAGTTATTAAAAGTGATGGGATGATTAATACAAGATATTTTAAACTCGGCTCTTTAAAGGCCATGAAGACTTGATTAGATAGTAGTGGCCCACTTGATCATTTCAATTTCTCCAACTATTTGGCCTATTATATTATTTACGTGATGATTGTCGGTTAGTTGGAGCTATGTTTGTTTGAGTTGGTTGGTTTTGCATAAATTGACGCATAGATCCCTGTTGAATAAGCCTCTCACGCCTCTGTAGTATGTCCATGAGTTCGATGGAAGTGACAATATTGTTCTTGATTTCCTGAAATTGGTTTAAGTGGATGTGGCCACTTAATGATCTCTTCATCCCGAATAGCCATCAAGATGTTAACACAAGATGTATTCAGTGGTGTGTATTCCAATCGTTGATGTGAGGGTCATGGAGGGAGATCACGACTACCTTGTTGCTTCTTCTGATGGGATTATTGATCTATATTTCCTAAAGCACTCTTACATTTTCTTGTGGATTATTCAAATTATTTTTGGTGGGCATTAATAGCATCATCAGCAAAATTTACGCTTCATGGTAGTGATTGTATGGCCGGAGTGTCGCATTATGAGTAGGTCGAGCCCTCAAGAAAAACTCATCTTAGTAATTTAGTTTTGGTGTTGGAGATCTTAAGGAGAATCTCGAAGTATTCTTTAAGTGATTCCATCATTTTGATGAATCTTTGGAGAGATGGGAGCAATCTTTAATGATCCTCGGTTTCAATGAACTATACAAAATCTTGGAGAGTTCATCAAAGGTATGGATGGATCCCCTTGGAAGGGAGTAGAACCAAGTCGAGCTTGCCCGCAGGGTAGCAGGAAAGACTTGACAAAGCGGTGTCTGAGCTCATTGGATATGCATGATGGTCTTGTAATGGATTATGTTCATATGGGTGATTGCATCATGGAATCAATACTTGAAGCTTTAAACTACGAATAGGATGTTGAAGAATAGCATAAATGTGAGGACTCCTCATGGCTGAGGGGAGGATGATTTCTATCTTGAAGGTGAAATTCATCATGCATTAAGCGTCGTAATTACATATAACTTGATAGTGTGAGGACAAGAATGTCATACCATCAATAGTAGTGGATTAGCGATCGGTTGAGCTGCACATGATGGATGAGTAGAACTAGCGATGTCAAGGAGATCAGCATCATGGTCTCGCGGAGAAACTTATGTCAGGAGATTCACATTTTGACCTCCAATACTGTCGATCTTGGGGGAAATGTGTTTGCCGTGATAGTGGTTGTTGTGTTTCTCGCAAAAGTCGGATCATCTCATTTGGAGACTCTTCCATTTGGCGCACACGATCTTCTAAAGAGATTCCCATCGTGTCTTCATCGATAGAGTCACTTTATCGTGAGGCAAAGGTTGGCGTCCTTGGTTGAAATTGGTTTGAGTGTGAGAGTTTGAAGCGGGAGGCTCCATTTGTGCAGTATTGCTTTATTGTCCATGACACGGGTGTTCATGGAAATTGTGATTGAGGGGTTTTTTTTTCCTGACACCAAACTATTGCGTCTAGAACAGATTCAGAGTGAAAGTTTATGCCTTTGCTTGTTGTGAAATCACACACACACACGTATTTAAAGAGTGAACAAGAGAACTCAATTTTATGTGAAAAAACCGAAAGGGGAAAAAACCCTGGCTAGCCTAGTAAAAATCTTCCTATATATCTTTGAGTACAAAATTTTCCGATAATGGGATTACATTGTATATGAGAAGAGACAACAACTATGTAATCCGCTAGTGGTAACACAGTGTAGAAGGATGGTGAACAATGAGGAACATCGACTGATGATGAAAGTCATCATGATGGAGATCGACAGAGATTGACGATGGTGAGGATCAGCGGTGGCGGCCGACAGCGATGGTTGACGATCGTCGAGTGGTGGCACGATTGTGCTTGAAGGATCTTCAAGCTTTAGAGCTCTCTTCTCTCTCTTGCTTGGGCTCCCCTCATATGAAGAATGATGAGCTATTTATAGATTGGAGGAATAAAGTCTCTATAAATACATGCAAAATCCGAACCACTACACTTCATCGGACGGCTCAGAATGATTCATTTAATTATTTGATGTATTTTAAGTATTTGAATACTCAAATGAAGTCAGAATTGTAAGATCTTGGGCTTGTTGGATTTGGCTCGTTGAGATGCTCGATTTGACTATAAACACTTCATATTTGAGAGCTATTTAGAGATTTAACTGATATCCTGTAATATCCAATTAATTATTTCCTAATTAATTTTTGTTTAAACTAATTAACCCGTTCTTGTAGCGATTCTTGTAGCATCACAGGTGCTTGCATGCATCGGCGGATTAAGCCACTCGGCGTGGGCGGTTAGATCTCTCCGTGACTTTCATTTCACTTCCTTCCCTCCGGCCTCATTTCCTTCTGCGGATCGAGACCGCTCCGTTCTTCGGCATCGGATTTCCTCCTCCTTTCCTTCCACCGGCCAGTCGGGCTGACCCAGAGCGGCGATCCCCGCCTCGTCGACTTTGGTAGGTGTCGCCGTGGCGCCGCGTCGCCGCGAGCCGCCGTCCTTCCCGGCCGGTGACTCTCCGTGACCGGAACCTCCGTGAGACGCCGCGACGCGATGGTTCGCGTCGGCTTCACCGAAGCCGCTCTCTTCATCGCCCGTCATCGGCCTCGCTTAACCGTCAATCGACTTGGCGTCTGGAAGCCGCTGCGTCGGAAGCGCGCTAAGTCCCGCTTCGGTTGGAAATCCGTGAGCTTCCGGGTTGGAAAGTCCAAAGGCCGGTTTGGGGAAATTCATGACGTCGGCTCAGAATTCTATTCTGGCCGAAACTTAGGAATTTTGTAAGTTCTTAATTTCCTTTCCACTACCATTTTCTTTCTATGACGCCTTGGCGTTGAAATCGTGATTGAGGAGTTCAACGTTTTTGAGGTGAGTGGTAGAATTATTGAGGGGATTTGGATTGGCGGTGTTTGTTAATTTTAGTTTATTGATTGAAGCGGTAATTAATAGTGGCGTTAGGAGATTTCTTTGGAGATTACTTTGGAGTGTACTCAGGTGTTTCCAAACTTATGAGGAGATCAATTTGGGTAAGATTGCAAGATTGCAGGTTAAGTTAATTATGAGTTTCATTTATGAGTTGTATGTTAGAAGTGCTTAGAAGAGTTATTTTATTATAGGTTGTGTACTGAGGAGAAATCGAGGTGCACATCGCGACCTTGACAAGACGAGGTGAGACATACTTTGTATGTAAATTGATTTCTTCTATGTATGCCATTGTTTCTGCGACTTGTATAAATTGTATGAATGCATATATATAAAATGTAGATATTTGTCATGTTGAATGCATATATATAAATGTTGATTACTTGACCGCGTTATGATTTATGGTTCTGATGATTACAAGTAGTTGCATTGATTTCATTGTGCATATAGAAATGATTGAAAACATGTTAAATCGATAATGTGATATAGGAAATGTCGGAAAATTGTGATAGGAAGGCTATATGGAGAATCTACGAGATAGGCAAAAGTTACGAGATGAGCGTGATTAGGGGATCTTAGTATCCACGACTGCATTTTGAGGTTGGGGTTGTTAACCGGTGTCGATTAGTATGTAGAGTATAGTTCGACCTGCCTTACCTACGACTTGTTTAGGAGGGTGTGACCTATGAATGAAAGTCAAAAGCAATTATAAATGACATTTAGAAAATGAAAATGATATGATTTGATATAGGCTGGCGAAATGAAAATCTTTGTTCATTGATTGATCTGATATGTTTCTGACATATTGATTTGTTACTTTTCTGCGGCCTACATCATATTGTTGTTATAATGTTACATTCTTGCGTCTGATTTACTACAGTTTACAAATTTACATATACATGCGATTGTTTCTCTTGTCTTGAGCTTGTTTTAGCATTCTTGTCTTAGCTTTTAGCTTATGATCTTCTGGTTGAAAATTTAGGAAAAGGCTAGGGTAGAAATACGTTTGTTTGTATAGTTTTGGGAAGCTTAAAGGCTTTTGAGTGCACTGAATTAAATATCTTTAGTTGCTCTGTATTTATTTAAAGATTTCATGCTTCTAGTATTTGTGTTATGAATGTATATGAATTCTAAATAGTTTAGTGATGATTTGATTAGATACACCTTTCACACTGGTTTTAAGCTTGCAGAGCGTGTCGTGAAATCTGTCCAATCGAGTCATCTGATATTACAGTTGACTAGCATAAGGGGTCATCGGGGTGTCGAAAGTGGTATCGAGCAATAAGGTTGAAACGAGCAAAAAGATTGATAGGAATGGAAGAATGATTTGGATTTAGGGATAAGTTGAATTGATCAATCTATAGGGCGATTAAGTTTGGGTTAGGAATCTATATGTTCTTAATTTCATGCATGTATGATATTTAATTTCATGCATGTATGATATTAATAAATCATATAAATACCTTTTTTTAATTTGATTAATTTGCACGAAGAAATGCGAAAAGGTTAGAATTGATCCTCAGGATCTGAACCACGAACTACGAAGATAATTGAGTGAAATACAACAAGCAGTGGTGAAGGTAGATCGATGAATTACGAAAGTTGATTGATTTCCCGGGTTGTTGATAAAGCCCTGGAAAAATGCAGATCTAAAAGGTTGAAGTGGACCAACATTTGAGGATATTTCGCGTTCAAACCACGCATTCAAGGGAGCCGGTGATCTATAGTGGCGGAAGATTGCTTAAAATTGGAAAAATTTTGGATGGGATGATTTGCCACAACGAAGAGTAGTCTTTACTTTTTGTGTTAGAAGGGAGGTGGAAAGGTGGTGGCAGCTCAATAGAAAGATTTGACCTGATACCCATTACTCAGATCAAATGGGATGAGTTTATCAAAGTATTCAAAGATTGGTTCATTCCACCATCAGCCAGACTTGCTTTGCAAGACAAATTTTTTCAATCTAACTGAGGCTCAAAACTATAATGCATATGAAGGCGAGTTCACTTCTCTTTCTAGATATGCTCCACATTATATCGACGAAGAGAAATGTCATAGATTTAGAGGCCTCGAGATCAATTAAGATTGGCATTCCATATCGATGAGTTCTCTTGGTTGAAATAGAAGAATGGAAAATGAGTTGAATTTTCTAAGCAACGTGGGATTCTGAGAGCAAAAAGCTTTGAAAGAAGGCCGATTTCTCTAGCAGAAACTTAAGTTTGATGATAAAACAAATTAGTTAGAGAAACTATTTGTGATAAGTGTGGAAAAACATTTTGGTCAATGTATGGCTAGATCGAGATGCTTGAATGTGGTGGATTGGACATCGTGCACTAATGATGGAAGAAGAAGGATGTAAACCATACAATTATCGAGGGGCGAGGGGCAGGGTCAACAAAGAAAATTTTGGAAGCCAGAAGCCAGTAATTTTGGGAAGACCTTCAATTCAAGAAAAGGAGAAACTTGACGTAAAAACCCTCCAATAAAGCAAGAGTTTTTTATCACTCCACAAGCAAAGGAATCAAATGAAGTGGTGTCGGTATGCTTAAAATTTGATCATTTGGGTTGATTACATTTGATTCTAGCGTGTTCATTTTGATTCCTTTTTAGCTTTACGGTTGATGCTATTTATTTCATACACAGTGAAATGGTCGCCTTACGGTGATAGTTTGAATACAAATAGAAATATGTTGTTGACATTAACATTCAAGATAAACACTTTCTACTGAGAACTAATTATCTTACCAATCGGACATTTTGGCGTTATCTTAGGTATGGATTGGTTGATCAAATATTTTGCAACAATTGAATGCTGGAAGAGGAGAGTGAAATTTGGCATGCCTGGTGAAAAATCATTTTATTTTTCTTGTGATAAGAATGCCGTTTCTTCTTTGATTAGTGCAGTGAAGTTGAGTAAATATTTAAGAAGTGGTGAAATGGTATTTCTAGCCAAATTAGATGTGTTGAATAAGGAGGTGTTTGAGCTGAAAAATATTCCCGTTATTTTGGAATTTCCTGATGTGTTTCCGGAGGAATTACCAGGGTTGCCACCAACACGAGAAGTAGAGTTTGGGATTGATGTACAACGGTACAACTTCATACATAAATCTCCTTACGGGATGGCTCTAAGAATTGCGAGGAATTGAAGTGCCAATTGCAGAATTGGAGACAAAGGATTTATTATTGACTGACTCAGGTGGAGTGCACCGGTATTATTTGTTAAGAAAAGGATGGGTCTATCGATTATGTGTTGATTACGAGTTAAATAAAGTGACAATCAAGAACAAGTATCCACTACCGAGGATTGATGATTTATTTGATCGGTTGGAGAGCCGTATTTTGAAATTGATCTGAGATCTGGATATCATCAGGTTAGAGTTAAAGATGCTGATATTTTTAAAATAATTTTTGGAACCAGGTATGGACATTATGAATTTCTTGTTATGCCATTTTGTTTAACTAATGCTCCTGCAGTCTTTATGGACTTAATGAATCATGTTTTCAAGCCCTTGGTGGACCAATTTGTTATCATCTTTATTGATGATATTCTGATTTATTCTAAAACTGATGAAGAGCATGCAAATCATCTGAGGATTATTTTAGAATTGTTAAGACAAAATCAATTATATGCCAAATTTTCAAAATGTGAATTTTGGATGCATAGCGTCGCATTTCTAGGTCACATTATAAGTGGCGAAGGAGTTTCTGTTGATCCTCAAAAAGTAAAAGCAATTTTAGAATGGTCCGCACCAAAGAATGTTACAGAAGTTCGCAATTTCTGGGCTTAGCGGGTTATTACAGGAAGTTTGTCAAGAGATTTTCTCATATTGCAATGCCTCTATCCAATTTATTGAGAAAGGATATCAAATTAATGACGGTGAATGCGGCGAGTTTTCAAGAATTGAAAAAACATTTGACCACTGCCCCAGTTTTAGCTATTCCATCAGGGACTGAGGGATTCCAAATATTTAGTGATGTCTCTTTAAAAGGGTTTAGGGTGTGTCTTAATCACGAGCAGAAGAGTAATTGCTTATGCTTGAGAGACAATTAAAGCCTCGAAAGAAATTATCCGCATGATCTAGAGTTAGCATTTGTGGTTTTGCTCTTAAAATTTGGAGACATTACTTGTATGGTGAAATGCGAAATTTTACATCATCGAGTCTTAAATATATCTTTACACAAAAGAAGCGAATCTAAGAAAAGAAGGTGGCTTGAGTTTATTAAAGATTATGATTTATATATTGATATTGTCAAGCTAATGTAGTGGCTGATGCATTAAGTCACAAGTCCATAGGAAATGCCGGTTGGGTTATTACTCAAAAGTCGAGTTGATTAGTTGATTAGAATTAAATTTCTACCAGAAGTTAGAAATTAGGTGATGGGCATTTATCTCGATTGATAGATCTGATCAACTTTATTTGATAGAATCAAAGCTAGGAAACTAGATGTGGATATCGAAATTCATTGAACAAATCAGTTAGTCGAAGCAAATTTTCTTGTAGATCTGAGGGTATTATTAGGAAGAATTTCAATTATGGATTTTTGTGATGCGGTGTTGAGACAAGAAATTTTACAGGAGGCTCATCGAGGGATATACTATTCATCCAAGTAGTTCAAAATGTATAAAGATTTAAAAGCAACATTTTGGTGGTCAGGTATGAAGAAAGATATAGCTGAATATGTCTCTAAGTGTCAAGCTTGTCAGATTGTTAAAGCTGAGCATCAAAGATTGGATTATTGACGGTCATTACATCACAGTGGAAGTGGGAAGAAATTGCAATGGATTTTGTTATGGGATTTCCTAGATCTGGCAATTCGTGATAGTATCAGGTTGTATTGATGGATTGATTAAGTCGACTCATTTCTTACCCATGAAACAGACAGATTCAGTTGATAAATTGTCCAGATTATATGTTAAAGAAATTGTAAGACTTCATGGTGTACCAAAAGTGATCGTCTCTGACAGAGATGGTAGATTTACTTCCAGATTATGGAAAGGAATTCAGAGAGGCTTGGGCACACAGTTACACTTAAGTACAGCTTTTCATCCATAGTGATGGACAATCAGAAAGAACAATTCAAGTCTAGAAGATTTGTTGAGGTTATGTGTTTTAGATTTGGAGGTAGGCGGGAAGATCATATTCTATGATCGAGTTTACAATAATAGCTACCAATCTAGTATTCAAATGGCTCCGTATGAAGCATTGTATGGTCGAAAGTGTAGAACTCCATTAAGTTGGGTCGAAGTGGGAGAAAAGGCACATTAGGTCCGAGTTGGTTGATCAAGCTCTGAGAAAATCGATTAATCGAGAGATAGATTGAAAGCTGCTGGGATCATCGGAAGTATTACGACTTAAAACAGATGTAGAATTTCAAGTTGGAGAATTTGTATTTTTTAAAAGTCAAACTATGAAAGGAATTAGTAGATTTGGTCCGAGGTAAATTGAGCCCTAGGTACATAGGACTTTTGAAATCATTGAAAGGATCGGCAATATGGCTTACAGACTTGCCTTACCCATTGAATTGGCAGACATTCACAACGTGTTTCACATTTCAATGTTGAGAAAATGGATCACAGATGCAGAGCAGAAGATTCCATATACAAAGTTTGAAATACGACCAGATTTGACTTATGCATTGGAGCCAGAAAAGATTTTAGAATTTGATGTCAAGAGATTGCGAAATAGACAAATTTCCTATGTTAAAATTAAATGGAAGCACAGACCAATCAAAGAAGCTACTTGGGAGGTTGAACAAGAGATGAGGCAGAAGTTTCCCTTCCTGTTTGAATGATTCAGAAGAAATTTCGAGGACGAAATTTTTGTTAAGAGGGGGAAATTGTAATATCCAATTAATTATTTCCTAATTAATTTTTGTTTAAGCTAATTAACCCGTTTACTGTAGCGATTACTGTAGCATCTAGGTGCTTCGCATGCATCGGCCGGATTAAGCCACTCGACGCGTGGACGGTTAGATCTCTCCCTTTCACTTCCTTCCTCCGGCCTCATTTCCTTCATGTTGCGATCGAGACCGCTCGTTCCCATCGATTCTCCTCCTTTCCTTCCCCCGGGTCGGCCGCTTCCGTGACCGAGCGACGCTTCGCCTTCGTCGACTAGGTGTCGCCAGGAAAGCTGCGTCGCCGCGAGCCGTCCTTCCTTCGGCCGACGTGTCCTGATCTGAGAACCTCCGTGACCGCGAGCGCGAGCGATGATCCGTTCCGTCGGCTTCACCGCTTCTCTTCGCGCGCCGTCATCTCGCTTGGAGTCGATCGACTTGGCGTCACCGCATGACGTCTGAAGAAGTCTTGTTGGAAATCGTGAACTGCCGTTGGAAAGTCCGTTCGCCGGTTGAAATTCGTGAACCGTCGGCTGGTGAATTCCTTCAGTCGGAAACTTAGGGAATTTTGTAAGTTGCTAATTTCTTTCCCCACTTTTTCTTTAGCGACCTTCCTTGGCGTTGAAATCGTGATTGAGGAGTTCAACTATTTTTTGGCTATGGGAGTGGTAAAATTATTGAGGGATTTGGATTGACAGTGTTTGTTAATTTTAGTTTATTGATTGAAGCAGGTAATTAATAGTGACGTTAGGAGATTTCTTTGGAGATTACTTTGGAGTCGTACTCCAGTGTTTCCAAAGCTTATGAGGAGAGATCAATTTCAGGTAAGATTGCAAGATTACAGGTTAAGTTAATTATGAGTTTCATTTATGAGTTGTATGTTATAGAAGTGCTTAGAAGAGTTATTTTATTATAGGTTGTGTACTCGAGGAGGAATCGAGGTGCACATCAAACTTGACCTGAACGAGGTGAGACATACTTGCTAATGTAAATTCAGTTTCTTCTTATGTATGCCATTGTTTCTATGACTTCGTATAAATTGTATGAATGCATATATAAAATGTAGATATTTCTGTCATGTTGAATGCATATATATAAATGTTGATTACTTGACCGTGCACAGATTTATGGTTTACAATGATTACAAGCCGTAGTTCAGATTGATTTTATTGCATATAGAAATGATTGAAAACATGTTAAATGCGATAATGTGATAAGGAAATATCGGAAAATTGTGATAGGAAGGCTATCTGAGAATGTGAATAGGCAAAAGTTGACGAGATGAGCCGTGATTAGGGATCTTAGTATCCCGACTCTCGGCATTTTGAGGTTGGGGGTTGTTAGGTCCAAGGGTGTCATTAGGTATGTAGAGTATGGTTCGACGCCTTACCTGACTTGCTTTAGGCCGGAGGCGGGTGGCGACCATATGAATGAAAGTCAAAACCTGCAATATAAATGACATTTCTAGAAAAAATGAAATGATATGATTTGATATAGGCGAAATGAAAATCATTGACATTGATTGATCTGATTATGAACTTCTGACATATTATTGATTTGTTACTTTTTTACCACTACAGCATATTGTTCAGTTACAATGTTACATTACTGCAGTACAGTTTACCTACAGTTTTACAAATTTACATATACATGCACGGTTGTTTCTACTGTCTTGTACTGAGCTTGTTTTAGCATTCTTGTCTCACTAAGCTTTTAGCTTATGATGCTACCGTTGAAAATTTCAGGAAAAAGGCGGGGTAGTAGTACATTTAGTTAATTGTATAGTTTTGGGAAGCTTAAAGGCTTTGTGGGTACGTACAAATTAAATGTCTTTAGTTGCTCTGTATTTATTTAAAGATTTCATGCTTTCAGTATTTGTGTTATGAATGTATATGAGTTCTAAATAGTTTAGTGATGATTTGATTAGATACACCTTTCACTTGCTTTCGTTGCAAGCCGGAACGTGTGAAATCGTGTCCAATCGAGTCATCTATTTTACAGGGTTGACCAGCATAAGGGGTCATCAGGGGTGTGACATATCCCAAAGTTTCCAAGGATATTTTAAGAGCTTGATCTCATTTCAACTTGGATCGACTTGCTTTTAGCATCAAGATTCGTGCTTCGACTAGTAGTATTTTAAGTGACATATCAAGACTAATAATAGAGTAATAAAATTTAGTGATTCTTATAAATCAACCCTTCAATGTATATGTAATTATAATATAACTATTTTTATTTTTTTGAACTATCAAATTCAATTATTTACATATGCCACGATTAAATCGTTGAAGATTTTATAAAAATGAAAAATATGAGTTAACTTTTTCTTATGAATTTCAATATTTGAATGATGATTTAAAATTTTAAGTTTAAAAGAGGTGGATTTATAAATATAAAAAAATATAATGACAATATGTATTAGTATGTATATAATCAAATTAAACGACTCACTGAAATGAGTACAATAACACATCGGGTCAAATCGAGCTCAAATGAGCTCAAATCAAACCCAAAAGCTATATATGAAAACTTTGAAATACTGACCGAATGTAAAATGACTTTCAAATTTGAAGTTCTTATGGTCGAATTGAGCGGCTCGACGAGACGAATCTAACAAGCCTAAGATCACTCAAATCAAAGATCGTTTGAATGGTCAAATCACCAAAAAATTATCTATGATCAAATGAATATATATATAAACCAACCGATGAAGTATTTTTGGGATTTTGGCTATAATGACTAAAATGCTCTTCTCAGAATCCTATAAATAGGACCTCATTCTTGTAATGAAGGAAGGGAGAGTTAGAAATGAACTTGGGAGAAAGCTAGGAGAGAGTTATAAGTTCGAAGTTCGTCATCACCACCGTTATCATCGATCGTCACCAATTAATGTCGCCGACTGTCATCAACAACCGATACAAGCCAACTACTACTGCATATCTATTATAACTTAATTCTAGAATTTTTATTGTTAGGATTTCTCACATATAATCTTGTAATCTCGTTATCGAGAAAACTTAAACTTTGTACTCCAAAGTAGATATATAGTACAATATTTTTACTAGGTTAGACCCCGTGATTTTTCCCTCTATTTCTAAGGTTTTTCCATGTAAAAATTATATACTTTCTTATTCTCGTTTCAGCTATCTATATGTGTGCTGGATTTCCATACAAGATAAGAGATGAAGTTTTATTCTACCGTAACTAATTTTCTGGCACGCAACAAAGATATAGATTAACAGGTAAGTTTTATAACTCTAATACAACTATAATTTAGATAATAACTATTCAAATCTTAAATTTATT
Source organism: Cymbidium sinense (assembly GCA_021442155.1). Classification (NCBI taxonomy): domain Eukaryota; kingdom Viridiplantae; phylum Streptophyta; class Magnoliopsida; order Asparagales; family Orchidaceae; genus Cymbidium; species Cymbidium sinense. The sequence continues at coordinate 93,468,785 of CM038220.1, forward strand.
CTACTTAATAACTAATTAATCATTTTTAATCAATATGAATTGAAAATTATTTCTTCTTCATGATGACATTTGTAGGGATTGCATTCATATAAATACATGAATGCCGTTCTTCCAAGACATTTAATTTAGAAGAAAATAAAAAATAAATTAACCACGAGTATTAAAATGGATTAACACATCATTACTGATTAATACATAAATACTCCTAGATGTTAAAAACAAAATTATCACACTGCAACATAATAAAGTTTAAAAAATTGACAGATCGAAGAAATGACAAAATTTTTAAAATATACTTAATCCTAATCTTAATTAGCAGTTTAGGCATAAAATTTTTTTTAACAAAGTAGGCACAGTCGTCGGTTGAACGGACGGCGATGTCTCATAAATATCGTGGCGGTCGTCGTTCAACTAACGTTTTTTAATAAAAAAAAAAATTGGGGCAGTTTTTGTATTTTGCACGTATTGGAGTCATACGGTGTTGGAATCTTACAAACTTGGTATCGTTGGAATTATAATAAAATTTTCTACAACTTTCATGTTGGCAAAATTTAAGATTGTGTATCTGCGTGTTCTGTTAATCGCAAAAAAGCTGCGAGAAATTTGAGCATATATTTTATCGTGTCGAGTCATACAATGATGTCGAATCTAGAAAAATTAGTATCATTAAAATTATAACAAAATTTTCTACAACTTTCATGTTGGTTGAAATTTACGATTGTATCCCGATACATAACAATTCTCTTATTACAAATATTTTTTTAATATTTTTTTTTGTTTATTATAGCACAATTATTCTAATTTTATTATATTAACTGTTAATATAATTATATGAGCTTTCTTTCTTCAGTGTAAATGCTAATTATGACATGATTAGTTAAAAATATATTTCCATCTATTTAAGGATGATCTTTAATAACGCATATAATTAATCTTTAAGGATTAATAAGATAAAGATGTTATGTATAAAGGTTCATTGAAGTAATAGAGACTAAAACATTTTTTATTTCTTGTTGTAGCATATATAAATATAATAGGATGAGAATGTTATGAGATGAAGTATGAAAGCAGTAGTTATTACACGCATTCCTAAAAATTTTTGTGTATCGGGTCACAATCATAAATTTTAACCAACATAAAAGTTGTAGAAAATTTCTTTACAATTTCAATGATACTAATTTTATTAGATTCCGATACCGTATGACTCCGATACGCGTAAAATACAACAGCTGCTCTAAAATTTCTGCTCGACACCGTACTTTTTGCATGCATTTATAAAAGCTGCTGCGTATCAGGCCACAATATTAAATTTTGACCAACATAAAAATTGTAGAAAATTTTATTACAATTCTAGTGATACCAAGTTCATAAGATTCAATAATCGATGACTGAGCATGTAATATCTGAGCTACCCAGCTTTTTTATAAAAAAAAACACAGTCGTTGAACGACGCCCGGCCGACGTGGTTACATCAATGCAGCCATCCGTTCAATCGATGATCGTATTTTGTTTTTGTTTTTTTTTGTGTGCCTAAATTGCTAATTAAGATTATGATTAAGCCTATTTTAAAAATTTTGCCTCGAAGAAATGTGTTTTTGAAAATTAAACAAAATTATTTAATAGTAATTAATAAAAAATGATCGAAGAAGATGTTGATGTTTTATTGTCCTATATGTTTACTTTAAATATTTTATTTTTAAAGTAACTTAATCAAACATGGCTTTGGTTTAAATTTTCTTACTTTTTTTTTAAGTCACCTTTGATACTTTGGCAAATTTCTTTTTTAGTTTCAGTAAATTTTAATTTCTAAGAATATTTTAAATATTAAAAAAATAAAACTTTAATAAATATTAAATAATAACCATAAAATTTCCAAATAAAGTTCGAGATTTTGCTCAATTTCAGTAATTTCGATTGTTTTGCTTTACATCTATTTCTATGATTTCAGCTTAATATTAATATTATTTTTTGACTCATAAAAAATTATGAAGAAATTATTATGTGTGGAGTAAGGAAATAGTTATTTTGAGACTTCATTAGCATCGTATCGTATGACGCTCATTAATATATAATTGTTAAATATTGATTATGAACTGCTATATATTATCTTGTAGTTAATATTATATTAATATATAACATCTATGTATTAACTCAGAAACATATAACGTTATATTATTGGAGTTCAAACATGGAGCTGCATGTGGAATCCAAAAGTAATAATTTCTCAAATTTATTCGATCCATAAATGAAAGAAATCAATCTATTTTGAGTGGATTTTGACAGAAATTGATCTAAAACTATCAAATATGTATGATAAACTTTGGCTAAAAAATTCCGTAATGATTTACTCCACCTTTAAATAGGTGTATCAAGTTAGGTTGGCGGATTTAGTTTGGATCTTACATAAAATTGATTTGGTTCTAATAGGTTTGATCTCAACCTAACCCATTTATTAATGGATCAAAAACTTCAAACTTTCAACTCTGTGGGCTCCTAAAATTTTGCCACCGACCTCTTCGATGAAAAGAGAGTTTTAAAGTATCGATGTAATTTTCAGAAGGCAGATGAAATAGTAGATAAGACACTACCGAGAGATTTTGCCCTCATTTGGTGAGAACTTTAGATATGGTTCCAGGTTTCCTATAGGCGCAAGCCCCTATAGTTAATTACCCCTCTCAATAAGTGAGAGAGAACTTTTGATTAAGGCTAGTCGTTAAATCGCTTAATGCGTAGCGTATAGTAGCAGCATGTAAAGTTCTAGGATTTAAGATATGAAATTCATCATTTTAGCTAAAATCGGATGGTTGGGGGAAGGATGACGTGCCCGATCTAAATCCCATAGTTCCATCATCTCGGGCAATCGCGGTCCTTAGTCTACTTAGTCAGAGGAGGTAGTCAACCTAACTTGATAGAAGGATCCTCATCAGCAACACATGGGTTATGTCATCCAAGAAATTCTTGTAGACCTGGGATGGTGTTTGTCTAAGGAGACAGCTTAAGTCTACCTTAGGAGAGGGTTGTTTGTCTATCTCTACCCTATGATTCACAACTCAAAGGCGAGATGTGGAGCATACGGGCTACGATCGTGATCGTAATATAATGGAGCAGGATCGACCAAACCACTCGATCAGAGGATTCTGGTCATAACTGCTTCATCTGTGGAGCCTATTGGCCAAGCCACGAAGTCAGAGGACACGGGCCACGTCCTTACTGGTGTGTGATTGATTAAGAGAAAACATAGCAGAACACTTGATTTGACATTGACTCCTTTGTGAGCTAGAGTTTTTTTAGTTTGTCACCCTCGATAAATAGTTGTGGAAGGTAGATAGATTGAGTTTTGCTTTAAGCTTTTAATGATAGAATTTTATTTAGACGATTTTTAGATTGACGCTCAATTTGAGTTAATTTGATTTGAAATATTAATTAATTGGAATATATTTAAGAGCTTTAGATCCTGTCAACTCTATTTAGTTGCTAACAGAGGATTATATCTACTGTCACCTAATAGAATCAGTTTCTCGGATATTTTACTATTTCATTGATTTGAAACTCTTATTATAGATTTTTAGGTTTTGTTAACCTGGACCTAGTCCTAAGACTAAACCGGAAAACAACCCGTGCAACATCCTCAGACACTTGAATCTAAACATTCAGCACAGTGTCGGGGTACATGTGGGTATTTTTAAGACTTTATATAGTGTTTATTTCTGAATTATGGATATATTGAGTTTGCTTTAAGATTTTAATGATTACATTTTATTTAAACATTTTTTAAAGATTGATATTAAATTTGAGTTAATTTGATTAGAAAATTGATTAATTTGAATATGTTTAAGAGCTTTAGATCCTGTCAACTCTGTTTAGCTGCTAATAGAAAATTAGATCTACTATTACCCGTAATCGCCGATATTTCACTGATTTGAAACTCTTATTATAAGTTTTTATGTTTTATTAACCCGGACCAAGTCCTAAGACTAAACTGAGAAGCAACCCATGCAGCAATCTCAAACACTTAAATCTAAACATTCAACATAGTGTCGGGGCAAATGCTGGTATATTTAAGACTTTCAATAATTTTTATTTATGAGTTATGAGATTGATTTTAGATTTTTACTTAATTTGATAAAAAAATTGATTAATTTGAATGTGTTTAAGAGCTTTAGATCCTGTCTCTATTTAGCTGCTAACAGATGGTTAGATCTACTTTCACTTGACAGAATCAGTTTCACAGATATTTCACTGATTTAAAACTCTTATTATAGGTTTTTTAAGTTTTGTTAACCCGGACCCAGTCCTAAGACTAAACCGGGAAGCAACCCACGTAGTATCCTCAGACACTTGAATTTAAGCATTTAGCATAGTGTCGGGGCCCATGGAGGTGTATAGTAATTTTAGATAATTTTATATTTGAATTATGAGATTAATTTTGCATTTTCATTTTTTATTCCAATTTAACCTGCATAGACTTTTTATTCATTAAAATTTGCACTTGAAATCTCTATATTCAAGCACATGTAGGTGCTTATAGCTTAGATAATTACACCTAATTAGTGATTTCATTGATTTTGAAAATCATAGTTTATAATAAAGTTCCTTAATTTTTTATTGAAGAAAATCCTATGATTTTTGTAGAATTGGATTTAGTATCGCCTTCTATTTGCTTGTACAAAGAATTGCAAATCCAGTGTCGAAGAAGGCATTGTAAATTGATATAATATCTTATTAGATTTTTCAGACTAATATTTAATATATTCTAATTTAGCCTGCGCAGCCTTTTCAGACATTAGACTTTGCACTTGAAATCTCTATGTTCGAGTACATGCAGGTATTTATAGCTTATCTAATTTCCTCTAATTAATGAAATCATTGATTTTAAAAATCATAATTAGGATGAAATTCCTTGATTTTTGATGAAAGAAAGTCCTATGATTTCTGTAGATTTTGATTTAGTATCGCCTTCTGCATGCTTGTACAAAGAGTTGTAAATCTGGTGGCGAAGAAGGTATTTTAATTTAGATTGTAGTTTAAAATATTACTTACACTTAATTTGCTTGTTGAGCTTTTATAATTCTCCTAATTTGAGTATGCTCAATTTTCATCACTTTTGATAAGTTATGCCGATTTCAGTGTTTGTTGCTTTAACTCTACTCATGCTTATTAGCTAGCATAGTAATCACCTCCATATTTGTATTAGAGTTATTAAACCCAATTTGGATTCATCCTTAGATTTTGAATTTATTGCAAGTTTGTTATGAGTTTGGCATTAGTTCCTCCTAAATTCTAATTAAAGCTTACTTAATTTTGAGTAATTTATAAGAAAAAAGAACTCACTTTACTGCTTCAATTTAAGCCATAAGGAATTGTAATTAAAGCTTATGAGTTTAATATTAGCCTCCCCAAGTTTGTGAGTTTAATATTAGCCTTCTCCAAATTCCACTTAGATTTTAAAAGAATGTTCTATTCTTTCCAAAATTTTCTTTAAAGGCTCCCCTCCAATTTTGTTTGATGCTTTTAGTTTAAAATTAATTGCCAATTTTTCTACTTAGTGATCTTAAATTAGCTCATTTCACCTTCCATTTTTTTAATTCAAAAGATTTGACATTTGATGCCTCCCATCATCCCCATGTGGGGTGATGAGGTGTTTTGGCTTACTCGACACCCTGTGAAGGGCTGGTCTTACAACACTCACCTAGTTTTTCATCTTCATACTGTGAGCACAACGAGATATTCAAACTTGAAAGAAGACATATAATATGATATATATTCATCCCTTCTTTTTTTTCTAAGTTTAGAAATTAGATAAAATTTTGACAGCATTTCGTCTAGGAGGTGTGATATCTAACAAGTGGTGGCTTACTCGGTATGCCCTGTTGAGCATAACGAGCAATGTCTTGCAACACCACAGCCTATTTTTCATCTTGTCGCACCCTGCTGAGTACAACGAGGTCTTTAAACCTGCAAAGTAACACAAGTATGTATATGTATTCACATTCACAAATCCCACATGTTCTGACGCATTTTTTTTGGTGTGTTGCAAGGCTAGGCAAAGGAACGGGGTTAGGTAGGTGATTGAGAATGTAAGGGAAAGAGTGCAACAACCTACTTAGAGTTCTTAAATTAACTCATTTCACCCTCCCTTTTTTTCAAAGTCAAAAGATTTGATGTAATTTGACCTCCTCCCATCCCCTTATAGGTCAGATTGGGGGTGTTTTGGCTTACTGGGTATGCCCTGTTGAACGTAGTGAGCGATGTTTTGTGACACCGTAGCCAATTTTTCATCTTGTTGCACCCTATTGAGCACAACGAGGTCATCAAACCTGAAAGAAGACATACAATGCGATATATATTCATGCCCCCTTTTTTTCTAAGTCTAGAAATTAGACAAAATTTTGGCAAAGATTTCCTAGGGGAGCGACATCTATCAAGTGGTGGCTTACTCGATGCCTGTTAGATAATGAGTGGTGTCTTGTGACACCACAACCTATTTTTCATCTTATCGTGCCCTGTTGAGCACAACAAGGTCTTCAAACCTACAAAGCAACACAAGCATGTATATATATATATATATATATATTCACATTCACAAATCCCACATGTTCTGACACATTTTTTTGGCACGCTACAAGGCTAAACAAAGGAACGGGGTTAGGTAGGCAATTGGGAATGTAAGGTAAGGAGTGCGATGCCAAAAATCGATGAAAAAATTTGCCTATTGATGATGTTCTTCCTCGATTTGTGGCGCAACTAAAATGGGATGGCTAAAGTGAGAGGTGTGATGCCAAAAGTCAAAAGAAGAATTCACCTGTTGACGATGTTCTACCTCAATTTATGGTGCAGCAAAAATGGGATGGCTAAGTGAATGTGCGACAGGTGAAAGAAATGATGATGTTCTTCCTCGATTTATGACAGAAAATGGACGGCTAAAGGGGTGCGACACTAAAAGTCAAAAGAAGAATTTGCTTGTTGATGATGTTCATCCTCAATTTACGGCATAGCAAAAATGGGATGGCTAAAGCGAAGGGTGCGATGCCAAAAATCGAAGGGAGAATTCTTCCTCAATTTATGACACATATGTGGAGGTCAACAAATGCCCCCCAATAAATGTGATTCACACATGGAGCAAGTCACGTTTGTTGAAAACTGGTTGACCTTTTAGGCTGGCCATATAACTTGGATCATTTTAACTTCAATTGCAATAGCTTATGGAGCTTTGCCAGGATTTGTCATTAGTATTCTGCCTTATTCAGGACATGCTAAATGATGGGGATTGACCAATTTATCAGAACTGACTTATCGGATAGATAAGAGTTCTTGCACCATCTACTATCTACTTTAATGGATTTGCTGAAGATCTCTTTCTTTTATGTCATTGCTGATTTGAGCCTCCTCCGACCCTAGCTTCATTCTTGGTTGGGTTTGATGGAGGAATTATTATGCTTGTTTTGATGATGGACTCTGCTAGAGAATCGGTTCATCTGTGCTTGATCAAATTTGAAATTCCTTCTGTCTTAGCTTTGAGCTTGATGAACTTTGATGAAGGATTGACCTGATTTGTCAACATTGACTTATCAGAAAGTGTATGTACGCCATGAACTCTGTGCTTGCTACTTTGATGAATTCATTGAAGGATACATACATATGACCCAGCCTTTCGACTTATATAGGGTCAATGTTGAGTTATTAGTCTAGCAACATGTGCTTTAATAGACTGAATATCCATAAAATTTCTTTAGTTCGGCCATCGACTTTGTATGAACTATGAAATTATTCCCTTAGTCCTGTGCTTTCTACTTTGACAGACTTGATGAGGAGATAGGCTTTGATCTATGTTTTGAGATTGATCATATCATTTGAAAATAGATTGAAATATCACCTTACAGGTAATATAAAGATTGATTTAAGGTAGCCTTGAATTGAATGTTTCCTCAGATTGCCTTAATCTATCGATTAAGTAGAAAGATCTCTTAGATCCTAGTTTCTTGTAATCACTAAGTTGGATTCAATTTGAGATTGAATAGCTATCATCATTGAACTAACGAGCAAGGGCTCTTTCACTATGACCTTTTCTTACAGTTTGTTGAGTGAGGAGAGTGTCAGCAACTCGACCATATTTGGTCTTGTTGAGTTCAACCTTTAGAACTTACTCGAGTCTTCGACTTAAGCTATAGTGGGTTGGTGCTTTTGTCATCAAACTGATGAACGGGGGCTCTTTCACTGCAACATTTTCTTATGGCTTGTTGAGTGAGAAGAGTGTCAGCAACTCAGCCATTTGTGGGCTTGTTGAGTTTGACCTTTAGAACCCATCTATATCCTAGACTTTAGAATGTAGAGGTTGATGTTTCTCCAACTCAATTGATTGAAGCTTCCAAAATCAAGAGTTCTTTTGACTTGATCTCCAGAATTTGGTAAATCTGAGAGATAATTTTTTTGACATTTAGGGCTATCTTTTCATGCATAGAGATAGATTCTTTTTGTTCCTACAAGACTCTACAACTTAATAGTAACAATTATGGATATATCTAGGGATTTTAGCGTAAAGCTCGATGTCAACCTGAATGAAAATATATTTGAGGATCTCATCTTATGACATGATGTCAACTCAAATAAACTTAATATAAACTAAAAAAATATCCCTATCTTGCAGGGGAAATTCTAAAGTAGATTTAGGAGAATTTTTAAGATGAAAATATATAAATACATCTATATTTGAATTGATGTACTCTAAAGGAGATTTTAACACACAACATTGATTTTATCTATATATAAAAATCTAAAAATGCTCTCTATATAACAGGGGAAATTTTCATGGAAAAGCTCTTCATCTAGAGTATGTTTATTTAGGGATCTCAGCCTGAAGCACGATGCCAACCTAAATAGATAACTAGACAAATGTTCCCTGTCTTGTAGGGGAGATTTCTATTGTACCTCGAGAATGTGACCATCAAGTATAGTACTTTTTCAAGTATCGACCATTAATTGAAGGCATTGGCATTTCACCCTTTATGTTAATGAGTTGGTATTCCCCTTCTTGATACAAATTTTCAATGATAAAAGGGCCTTCCCAATTAGGCTCAAATTTGCCACTAAATTTTTGATTGAAGATAATTGGTCTTCTCAGCACCAGGACCAATTCTTTTTTTTGGAATATTTGGGGCCGCACCATATGGTCAAAATCCCTAGACATCTTTGCTCGATAAACTTCCATATTTTGATGAGCTTGCAATCTAACTTCATCAACGAGCATTTTGATCTTCCGTTAGATTGTATTGGATGGCTACTCAAAGTGAAGGCAATTCAAGCAAGAACTACTCGCCAAATACCAATGAATAAGGAGTAGCTTTAGTTAGCATATTGTAGGTAGTTTGATATGCCCATAGAGCCTCTACTAGCTTAGTATGCCATTCTCTTTTATTTTTAGTGAGAATCTTCTTGAGCAGCTTGACTAATGTCTTGTTAAAGGCCTCCACCAGACCATTTGCTCTTGGATTGTATATTGAAGAGTATCGCTAATCAATTCTATGTCGATCGATGAATCTATAAATCTTTGCACTTTTGAAGGCTGTGCCATTGTTAGAAATTATTTGGTGTGGAACTCCAAACATATGACACATTATGAAGAAGTTGATCACTTGGCGATTCTAGGGGTACCCGCTTAGATGAAGCAATGTCTAGCGACGATGATGGATCAATTGGTCTGGGTATATCGTGTCCCTGACATTCAAATGGCGTGATGCTATTATTGGGTGTTTGGAGGTTGATGGATGAGATTCCCATGTACTTGACATTCATGACACTTCTTAACATGATTCATCCTTTGAACTTAAAATTGTCAAATGAACCAAAACCCATTTCTCCAAATCACTTGCAATTGAATTTATATTTTCATCATAAGTCCATATGTGAGTTCAACCAAACCTAAATCAAGCCTTGATCAAGCCAATTGACCCATTTAGGCGCACTTGACACAAAGTGACCTAAAGCACATTTTTTAGCCAAATTATAATCTAAGCCAAATTGGATTGAACTAAGCCCATCTAAGCCTCATATTGTAAGCAACAATCATCCTATGATGATCAATCACTCAAATTGGGTCAAACCAAGTCAAACCTAGCCTTTTACCAAGTCAACACTTAGCCTAAATGAAACCTAAATAAGCCAAAATTCACTATAAGCTAAATTGATTGAAACTATTGATCTAAACCAATCCATAATCAACGATTGAACTTGACCAAGCCATCAATTGAACCAAATCAAGTCTAATTGGTCACTTGACCTAAGTTGACCCAAATTGACCTAAAAAGTCAAATGGGTCAAATCTTGATCTAAGCAAAATTGATTGCAACTAATGGGTCAAATTCATTCTAAATCACTTGTTGAGCTTGACCAAAGCTTCAATTGACTAACTAGACCCAAACTAGCCCATTTGATCATGAACCCAACTTGACCTAAAAGGTCAAATCAACTTGAAATCAAACCAAATCAAAATTCATTGAAACCAAAGCTTATAATACATTTCAAATGATAAACTAAGCCTAAACCAAACCAACAACCTAATTGGGTGAAATGGGTCAAATTGGTCAACTCGACCCATTTGACCTAAATGAACCTAAATGAACTAAAACCAAATCTAAACCAAATTGAACCAAACCAATGATACCCATTGGCTCCAAATGATCATTTGAACTGACTTAACCCTTGGTTTGACCCAATTTGACCAATTGGTCAACCCAATTTTGACCCAACTTGACCTAAATGGGTCAAATTGAACCAATTCAAAACAAATGAACTCTAAATCACTTGAAATTTTTCCAAACCCATTTTAAAATTATTTCAAATTTTCCCAAATCAAAATCAAGGCCAAATGGCTATTTTACCCTTAGGTCAAAGGGTATCCTATGACCAAATTCACTTAGAATTTGGTCATTTCTTTCTCAAGGCTACTTGGCATCTTCCTAGTGGTCCATATGGACAACAATGAGGGTGGTGAACATGACCCAATGAGCTTGTATCAGCCTTGATTCATGCCAAGGCCAAACCAAGGAGGGTGGTTTAGGGCTGGATTTTTGAGTGGATTTGAGTTTGATTTTTGGAATTGGTTTTGATTGTTTAAATTTATATTTCATTTATATATGTGAATATAAATGAGAATATAAATGAATCATGATAAAATTTCAAGGGTTTGAAGTGATTTGATCATTTCCATTAAAAGGGGATTTAAAGGAAGAAAATTTTGGAGTTTGAAGCTTGAATTTTGGAATTTGGTTTGATTGATTTATATTTATATTTCATTTATATATGTGAATGTAAATGAGGATATAAATGAACTATGATAAAATCTCATGAGTTTGATTTGGTTTGATCAAGATTTTGGCTAAGTCCATGAAGGAGAACTTAAAGGACTAAGGAAAATTTTAGATTTGGAATTTGATTTGAGGGTTTGATTTGGTTAATTTGAATTTATATTTAATTTATATATGTGAATATAGATGAGAATATAAATAATTTTTTGAGAAAATACCATGAGTTGGAATTGGTTTGATCATGATTTAGATTAAGTCCTTAAGGAAAAACTTAAAGGACTTAGAAAAATTTCATGAATTGAGTTTGAATTTTGAGTTTAGTTTGATTGGTTTAAATTTATATTTCATTTATATATGTGAATATAAATGAGAATATAAATGAATTGTGAGAAAACCTCATGAGTTTGATTTGGTTTAGGTCATGATTTTGGCTAAGTCCTTGAGAGGAAGATTAAGGACTCAGGAAGATTTGAACATAGAAATTTCATTCATGGGTTTCAATCATATGGAGTTGATTTGAGTTTGGAGAAAATCAATTAAGATTGATTTGGAGTTTGACTTGAAGGAAGGAAAGTGAGGAATGGTTCAAGCTAAGGGTAGAAAGTTTTCCTAACACCCCTAAGGCATGACCTATTCCTATGACTAACTCTTCTAAGTCTTCTATGGCTAGGTTGAGTGTCCACCTAATCACTAGATGTGTCTTAAGACTGAGGAACTCTTAAAGTCTAAGAGGAGTCTTATGTCTAAGATGGAGGGGGTTAAGAGCTCATTCTAAAAAAATAGGTCAACAAGGGGCACCCAATAGGTGTGGTGTGACTGGCAAGGAACACCACACATATTGGTGTTGACCAAAATGATCAACAACATTGAGAGATCACAAGCACTAACAACAATAATCTATTCTTAACCCAAGGTGTAGAAATAATCCAGAGCTCAGTGCAATGTGACTCTACTTATGTCCAAGACCTAAGAAAGGGAGGGAATCCACTAAGGGATAGAGTGTAAACCTTCCACTAGGGAAGCATGTTCAAATCATCCACAAGGGGATAAGAGGTTTGATTTGATTTGAGTCTCACTAAGTAGAAAAAGATTTGTTTAAATTCCATTGGGGAAGAGGGCTGAATTTGTTTCAATTTTTGTTAGGTTTGAAATTTTGGGATGAACCCTATTGGTTTGAAGACACTAGTGGTGGAGGCTAAGACCTAACTCGAATTATCAATCCAAAGGTAGTACTAAGCACATAGTAGACTAGCCAACCAAAGGGATGTCTTTCGATGCATAGCATAGAAGAAAGAATAGACTTACATCCTCCAAAGTAGAGACCTTGGGGTAATATATTGGCAAGACAATATATCAACCCATCCTAGATTTATTGAGTCGCTAGGGGACTTAGATCAACTCAAGGATAGTCAAGATTAATTTCATTTTAGTTTATTTAATTTAATTATGATGGATCCCATAGGTTAGTGATGAACTGCACTGAGTAGAGGCCATGGAGGCCTAGACTTAACTTAGATTTATCAATTCAAAAGGAGTAGGCTACCAATCATAAGGTAGGACTATCCAACCAAGGGGTGCCTTTTGGTATATAATGGCCAAGTTAGAAGGAAAGCCTAGGGACTCATATCTTCCATAACTAGGAACCATTGGGGTGATTGGTTACTTTGGGCAACAAATCAAACCCAACCTAAGGCTAACTATTGAGTGAATGCCATTGGGGACTTAAATAAACTCAAGAATAGTCAAAGATAAATTTTATTTTTAGATTTATTTTGATGGATTTTGTTGGTTTGCAATGGGTCATACTGAGAAGGAGCTTATATCAGCCTAGACCTATCTCAAATTTACTGAACCAAAGGGAGTACTTTCCCAACCGATGGGAGAACTATCTGACTAAAGGAGTGCCTTTCGATTTGCAAAGATCAATTGAAGGGAAGAAAGCTCAAGGACTCACAACTTCCACTAGAAAAGACCACTGCAGTGATCGATTGCTTTGGGCAATAAATAGAATCAACCTAGGGATGTCCATCAGTTTACGACAATCATGCTAGAACGAATGCATCGTAGTCTTACATCTTCCAAAGCGGAATGATTGCTGGGGTAACTTTCTTGTCGAAAAATAGATTGAACCCAACTAAGGGCGACTACGAAGTGAGTGCCAACCCGGGACTTATCTTAGCTCAAGTAGTCAGGTAATTCCTATAGGGAGTTCTACTGACACTGCCCTAAAGATTGGATGCTTGCTTAGGAAAAGGGGCCCTTTGGGGGTTTGAATTCTTAATCCACAAGCGAATTAATTTTGATTCTTTTGTTTATTTTATCATGGACCATGTTAGTTTGCGAGGCATCAAACTAAGAAGGAGCTTATATTAGCCTATACATATTTTAGATTTATTAAATGAAGGGAGAATCTGTGCATCTGTTGAATAAATTCTCCAACCACAGGGGTGGTTACTTAGAAAGGGGAACTGTCCAATCCAAAAGTAACCTTGGTAGTGTCTAAATGTGGTCGCAAAGGACATGATCTAAGTAGAGTGCTCGTAGGGGATGGGGCCAGTAAGGGCTTAATCCAACATCCTGGAGAAAATGACATGGCTAGTCATATATCCAATAAGTATTTGGTGTCCAACTCAAGGAGAAAGCACGGGGACTCATATCTTCCAAGAGTGGTGTATCCACGGGTGAGTCACTGTCAGCATAGCGAACATCAACCAACTTAAGGTGCCCATTGGTTTGTAATAATCAGCCTAGGAAGAAAGCTCAAGGACTCACATTCTCATATAGTAGAACTGACTATTGGGATAGTCTATCTTCAGCTTCATAGGAGCTATCTGACCTAGGGTGACTACTGAGTGAATACCACTGGGAGACTTAGATCAACTCAAAAGTCGTCAAGAGAAAAGGAACCTCTGGGGGACTTATCCTAAGCCTCAAACATACTCAACCTAGTTAGAGCATGATGGCTAGTTCAAGAAGAAAGCACGGGGACTCACATCTTCTTAAGCAAAGTCAACATGAGGTAGCTTACTGGCTGGGCAACAAAGACTACCATACTAACAAGGCACTCATTGGTTTGCAATAGTTAAGTTAAGAAGAAACCATAGGGACTCACATCCTCCAACAAATGACCACTAGGGTGACATACTAGCGAGGTAGTATGTAGACCCGACCTAGAGCAGCTAATGAGTGAGTGCCACAGGGGGCTTGCTCCCACATTAAAATGGCTCGAGATAAAAGATTTGTGTTTATTGTTGTGCATGTGTAAAAAGGAATAGGATGCCTCTAGGGGACTCTTACACCTATCTTAAACACACTAGGGTTTTGATGAAATGGTGCCACAGATGGCAAAAATAATTCCCACTAAGAAAGGATGTCGCTTGGGTTCTCTCACACCTATCTTAGTTATGCTAATTGAAACATGATGCCTCTCGGGTTCTCTTACACCTATTCTAAAAGCATAAGGAGATTGTGTTTATGTTGTGAAAGCCGAATAGGATGCCATTGGGGGACTCTTACACCTGCCCTAGACACATCACGATAGATTCACAAGACAAGCAAACAACACTTCAGAAGAAGAGAAGATTTGATGAATGGAATCAGATTTTGTTCTTCTTATTAATGATTATTTTCAAACATGATTTGTTTCATGGGTAATTTTTCTTTACATAGAGCTCATTAATTGGAAGCATCAGCTATTCCCCTTTACAATTAATAAGCTGATAAGATCCTCCTTGGTAGGCCTTCTCTATGACATAAGGGCCTTCCCAAGTGAGTTCAAACTTGACACCCATCTTTCGACAGGAAACAATTGGTCTCCTTAGGACTAACACAAGTTCTCCTACTCAGAAAGACCTAGGGTTGTCCAGCTTGTTGTGAACTTGAATCATTTTGGCTTTGTACAACTCGAGGTTCTAGCATGCCTTTAGGTGACTCTCCTCTAAACCTTTAAGCTCTTCTAACCATAACTTTACATTTTTCTCTGTAGTGATCTTATTACCCAATGTTATCCTTAGTGATGGGAATTGAACTTCTAAAGGAAGAATGTCTTCAGACCCATACACTAAGAAAAATGGAGTAGACTGAGTTGGAGTCCGATATATGGCATGGTAGGCCCACAAGGCTTCAACCAACTACTCGTTCCACTATCGTTTATTATCATCAAGAGTTTCTTCAGTATTTGGATGAGTGTTTTATTGAATGCTTTTGTTAAGCCATTTGCTCTGGGGTAGTAGATGGTGGAGTATCTCCAATCTATACCATGTCTTCTGGCAAAGCTATTAATCTTGGTGCTTTTGAATGCAGAACCATTATCGGATATAATTCGTCAAGGCACCCCGAACTTATATATGATATGGTTCCTGAAAACTGAAGAACATGTTGAGCTGTGACCTCTCTGAGTGGGATGGCTTCTGCACACTTGGAAAAGTAGTCGGTGGAAGATGAATCGGTCCCCCTTGAAATAAGTAGGATCGATCAGACCTACAATGTCAGTACCACAACAATCAAATGGCCATGAGGCCAATGTAGGGTGTAGACTGTTGGGTGGTTGGTGGAGGACTACACCATGTACCTGACATTGATGGCATCTCCTAGCTATATCCATGTAGTCATCAAGGCAGTAGTATCCAAGTCTTGATCTTCATCTTCATCTTCGACCGGATTGATGTGCTCTCAGACCCGAGTGTACCTCAGTTATAATGCCATGAGCTTCATTTTTGTCTAAACAACGTAACCATATTTGGTTAAAGGACTGGTGGTACAAGGTGCCATCAACAAGAGCATAGGAGAGAGCTCTCTATTTCACCTGATGGGTTCGTGACCTTTCTTGAGGTAGTTTATCGATGTTCAAATAATCTATGAAGGGTTGCCTCCAATCCATCTCCTTGTTCATTTTGTCAATGACAACCTCCCTTTTAAGAGAAAGTCTCTCGATGAGTTCAATATTAATAATGGATAAGACTTGTCTATTTTGGACCCTTATTGAAATGGGCTCATCTTTCGGACATGCCAATTCTTTGACAAGTTTGGCCAAAGCATCTACTACTACATTCTCTGCTCGGGGAACCTTGTAGATGGTGACTTCGGGAATTTGGGCCAACAATTCATGGTATACTTGTAGTAATGGCGAAGCTTGGGTTTGAGAACTTGGTAGGACAATCTGATTGATGACCAATTGAGAATCCCCAAAGATGTTGATGCTCTTGACACTGATAGTGATGGCTAACTTGAGATCGATAATTAAAGCATCAAACTCAACTTTGTTGATGGTGCAGTGGTTGGAAAGATAGTATGAGAATCTCATCACATCACGATTTTGAGTTAGAAGAACTATTCTTACCCCTACCATTCTTAGGAGAATAGATCATGGTGCTTTACCTTTAAGAAAAGAAGTAGCACCATCAAAATACATCTCCCATTGGTGGTTACCCGCCTCCCCTAAGTTCATGATTTGTTCATCAGGGAGATCGTCACTAAGTGAGAATCAGGAAGTGGGTGTGTGCTAAGAAATCCACTAGTGCCTATCCTTTTACTGTACAGAGGGGTACTAATGTGATATCAAACTGCGAGAGAATCATGAACCAACTTGCCAAACATCTGGATAGCGTTGACCATGTGATGAGATAATGTAGTGGATTGGTTCTAAAGATCAAGTTCACCTCATGAGAAAGCATATAATATAATAGCTTTTGGGAAGCAAAGATTAAAGCTAGGTAATGTTTCTTAATAGGTGAATAGTTTGCTTCAGCAGGAATTAGATGATGGCTAAGGTAGTAGAGCGCCCTTTCCTTCCCTTCGTTATTGGCTTGGGCCAATAGAGCGCTGAGAGAGTCATTCAATGCATTAGAATAGAGGATGAGTGGCCTGCCCGAGATAGAGGCTACTAGAACTAGCGGCTTCACCAAGTACTACTTGATGTCTTCGAGGGAATGCTGGCACTTGTCATCCCACTTAAACTTGGCATCCTTTTTGACAAGTGCTGAGAATGGTTTGCATCTCTTCGATAGGTTAGAGATAAAGCATCTTAGATACACCAACCATCCTTGAAAGGATCTTAGTTGAGTTAAACTCTTAGAAGGTGACATTTCTAAGATTTCTTTAATATTTTTAGGATATATTTCTATTCCTCGGTGTCGAACAACAAACCCAAGGAATTTCCCTAAAGTGACTCCAAATGCACACATCAGGAGATTCATTTTGAGGTTATATTATCTTAACCGTTTGAAAACTACTCCCAAGTCAAAGAGGTGGTCTTCCTTTTCTCTAATCTTGACTACTAGATCATCAACGTAGCACTCAATCTAATGATGGATGAGTTCATTGAAGATTTGAGTCATGGCCCATTGGTATGTAGCACCAGCATTTTAAGGCCAAAAGGCATGACCCTATAATAGAAGATTTGATCGGGCTTTAAAAAGTAGTGTTTCTTTCATCTTCAGGAGACATCTTAATTTTGTTATAGCCAGTTGACCCATCCATGAAAGAGAAAATTGCATAAGATGAGGAAATGTCCACCATTAACTCTAGTATAGAAAGAAGAAACTCATCCTTAGGACATGCCTTATTTAAGTCCCTAAAATTGACACAAATGCAAATTTGGCCATTCTTCTTCTTAACTGGGATGATACTAGCTAACCAGGTAAGATATTTTTCTTCCACAAAACCAAAGATCGATCGTGACTTCAAATGACCTATTATTTCAATTTCTAATTGCATGCATCTAGGAGCTTGCTTAATAGGGTAGCATTAGGATCTATTGCTAGCTTGTGGACTGCTACGTGAGATAATCTGGGCATCTCTTCATAACTCCATGCGAAGTAGTGTTTAAACTCAATCAATAGCCTGTCATTAGTTTCTTGTTCATTCAGCAACAAACTGATGTATGTTGAGCATGGATTTTCTTTTATCCCGAGGTTGATTTCTTTAAGCTTGTCTATTATTGAATGAATTTCCTCTTCAAATTCTAGCTATGCCTCTTTGACTTGGAGATCATCTAGATCATCTGAGGTTTCTAAACACACATTCTCATAAGAGTTGGGGTTGTGTGAGAAGAACTATCGACTCCAAATGATAACTAAGCAATAATCTTATCATCATGACCCACATCAATATCTAGTCTACTCTGATGTTTTCCGCTGTGTTGCTCCATAGCTTTCAAGTACTGACCTATGCTTGGACCATGTATGAGGAACTAAACCTTTCAGTATAAGATTATAACACAAGAGTAAAGTCAAATGGTAATTCCATTAATTCTTTAAATGAATCCTCCTCAAGTTTTACATCAACTTTAGGATTTGAGGATGATGATCCTAAAAAGAACCTCTTCTACCTCATGTCACTGGAAGACTTAGGGACTTCCTTAACTACCAAACCTCTAACTTTCTGAGATGTAAGTGAGGTTAGACCTAAGGTTCCCAACTACTGCCTAATAGTTTCATATAAACTCGATTTGAATAATTTGCTTTGTTTGGAGGCCTGATCTTCATCTTTGTTTGGATCAAAAGTCACCTCCAATGGAACCCACTGAGAGGGGTTGTATAGTATACTAATCACATTAGACTCATCCTCCGAGCTGGATTCCAAGTCTATGTGAATAGTAGGGTACTCTATGAACTGAACATGACCTCTATTCCGATGGCCAACTAGGGGTCTTCCACCTGAACCTTCCTCTTCCTCGCCTCTACCGGAGGTTGAGCCATCCTACCCACATGCCCATATGATGGAATGAACTGTGGGTGGAATCTGATATGTGAATCTATTTCTTTGTCATTTCCCCTTTCTTGTTCACTTGGAATTTTGTTTTTCTTTACTTTTTCTTTTATCTTTTCTTTTGCTTAATTTTCTCTTTTATTTTGAATTTGAGTTTGAATTTTGTCCAAGTTCACAAGAAAGGGTGTTTTCAGGAAGATAGTAGGTCGCATCCTCAAAAATCTCAACCTCTCTAACTAAAAATGGCTTTTCATCTTAATTGACACGGTACTCAATCCCATCTTTTGAACTTGATTCACTGATGAAGGGAGGATGGAATGATCTTATTTTGATATATCCAAGGCCTGCCAAGTAAAGTAGTGAATGAAGCATTTGAATTAATGATGTAAAACTTGGCTTCAGTCTTCCAGTCACCTATCTCCAAAAGTAACACTATAGATCCTAAAGCCCACTCACCTTATTTATTGAATCCTCTCAACATCATCCGATCTCCTCAAAGTGTAGATGTGATCCATAAATAGGCAAGGTCTTTAGACTCATAATGTTCATGATGCACTAAATTCATGAGACCTGCAAGTCTGAACTGCCCATGTTGACCGTGATATGTGAGGGATGTGCTCCAAGTCCCCGAAGGTCTTCATCTGAAGGTGATCCCTGATCTTTTTTAATTTGCTTCCTCACCTATAGTGGCCGCTAAGCATATTTCGTGATCAAGAGAGCCTTGATTAGTGATCTCTCCTCTCTTGGATAAGACAAGGGCATCATATGCTTAGCTTAGATGGAAACTTTCTTAGATGAGAAAGGATATTGTAGTCCACCTTGGGTCCTCCACAAGCATATCCAAGGGTGGAGCATCTGTGAGGGCTTCATCTTCCTGCACAATGACTTGTTTCCCTATCTTGAGGTGCTACCCTAGAGGTAGAACCTTGCCACTATGGAGGTTGACTTGGATCTCTGGTAGGTAATGGAAGGTTCTACCGCATTAGGTGCTCACCTACCACTTCACTTGTGGACCCTCAAAATTGGATGATTCCAAGTCTATCTCAAGAGGTGAACCCATAGTATTCATAGTTGGAAAGTCTAACTTTGAATCAAAAAGAGAAAGATCAAAATTATTATAGTTATTTTGACTTGAAGAGTTATCATTAGAAATAGAAGAAGATAACCCATATGACATGTAATTCAAACTAGCTTTATTCTTCAATTTCTTGGAATTATTTGGAGGTACAAAGTAGAAGTCAAGTAAAGTGAATGGGGTAAGGGATTTGATGCCCTTATTCGCTGATACAAGAGTTTTGCTAGAAGAAATATAAGAGCTAAATGGAAGAAGTCATTGGTGGAAGAACTAGGTCGGAGGCACAGGTGGTTGCTAAAGGGCTATCCTGTGACACATGTTGTTGTTGCCGCTACTCCGAGCTCTTTCCTAGAGTTGACATTGGCAACTTGAAAACTTTCCTTGGTGTTGGAGGTTTGAGCTGACCCAAGCACAAGGAAAGCTTCTTGATCTTCTGAATGATCTTCTTAGAGGTTTTGGATAGAGAAATATCCCAACCTTCTTTGTTTTGGTAGGATCACATGTATCCCCAAGGATTACCCTAATGGAATTGGAAGGTTGTTCCACAAGGTATTCCTTTGGGATAACTACAACACCAGTCTTGAAACTGTGTTCAAGCTAGTCCTTGAATGTGAAGCAATCCTCCAAAATGTGGCCTAGTATACAGTGGTAAGGGAAAAAGTTTGGATCATGACTTTGCCTCCTTCCTCTCTCCAGTCTCGCTCTAGCTAAAAGTTTCTTTAAGAGATTCTTAAAGATTTTGATTACCTCCCTCTTAAAGAATAAGGTTTGTTTAACTTATCTAAAAGAGTAGGACCATAGCTACCAGTGATGTCATTGTATTGGTATGGTGGTATATGGCCGGGTCATGGAGGTCAAGGGAGGCCAGAAGGCTGCCCGGTGGTGGAAAAGGAGGTGGGTCTAGGTCATGGTCTCTCAAACCGATCTCTAGTCGGCCGCTTCCCTTTTCAACCATCGCTACGCCTGCTTGTTCTCATAGACCTTCTATGGCTTCTACTTGAGCAAACTCTTGAAAAGGCAAAGCTTTGGCCTCTCCTTGTAGACTAGCTGCCTTGTTGATTAACTTCTCAAATGTCTTGATAGTGAAGCCCTTAAGCATGAAGGTGACTGGGCCATGGATATTCTTCAAAAGAATCTCAATGGCATGTTGTTCAACATATGGTTCACACTTCATACTTAGGATGCCATCGAAGAATATAATCAATAAGGACTCACTAGGTATTGTTGTGCTACAATGAGATCACTAGTAACCCTTTCGCTCCAAAACCTCTTGATGAAGAGTTGCTCTAACTTCAAATATATTCTTGAACCATTGAGTAGTTCAACATACCAATCAAAAGCAATACTAGGCTACTAATGAAGAGGTAGAAAAGTAAAGTCCTTGCCACTACATTGCAATACGCCTTGAAATGTCTATGTTGGGTTTCCACTGCCATAAAAGATTTTGAAGGAAGAAGGCACGAAACCCCTGGGATATTGGATAGCATCAAATTCCTCTAGGTAGGGCCTACACTTTGGAACTGATGATCCTCCCGGGCTTGAGCCAAAGCTTCCTTCACTTGTTGCTCAACCATGGATTTTATGTCTTTTCTTGTATGGAGGTACTTTCCACTACCTTCTTATACATGCTAGTGCTACCTTGCTCAATGGGAGGTAGAGTCTTGACTGGGTCCAAGATATGCACTAACTCAGGCCAACTAATGTCGATTGTAGTAGGATGAACTAAAGGGGCTTATTTTTGAAGCACTGAAACTTCTGCTAACAAGTCCTCTAACTGATGTCAGAGGTGTTGGGCTAATGCTGCGGTGTCTTCCTGATCAACCTCATCACTTTCCATGGCTTGTTGTTTGTTAAGAAGAGATCCTCTAGTGTCAACCATGCACTACCGAGTCTCCCAATAAGTCATCTTCATTGGGATCAGTGACTTCTCTTCATCTGACCAATTGTACCCCAAGATCTCCTTCTTTTCCATGAAATAATGTGACATTATCTCATCTAAAGAATGATCCATCTAAGCAGGTACAAATAATCTAGGCTGACCGGTGTGATCACTATCATGCACTGAGAGGCATCGGATCTCATCTATTACAGGAGAGTCAATCCTATGTGGATTGTACTCACTGGATGAATGCCACTCCCGACTACTACTAGCTATGGAGGGGTAACAATCCTAGGATGTTCCACTATCATTGGTATTGGACTATCATCGCCATATAAACTATCACCATCTCCACATCCTATCTTGGAGTTGGTGAAGGGATGACCATAATGCTTTGGGGTCCCCACTCCTTCCGCACCACCACTGGGGTAGAAGGTCGAGCAGGAGAGATCAGTCCTACCATAATAGGTGGTGTAGAAGGGATAGAATCCCTCGACCATAACCAGATCACCAATGGGGGCGCTTTTCCCTAGATATGGCCTTCATGGCCTTTGCTGGAACAGGAGATGCTGTAACCTGGACTGGTGACGGTGGATGAGGGGTAGAGTGGTGCGATGGAAACACCATCGATTCTCTATGCACATAAGCTATCCTCCTATGATGACTAGTCCCAATAAGAAGGATCTATCGTATAATGGGTAGCATGCGAGCTAGAAAATCAATGAAGCTGCCGGCACGAACCACATCTCTCCCTAGTAATATGTTGTATGGGCCTCTTGGGCCTCTCGTAGATATGCTTCCCCCACTATGGGGATGATGGATCGATCAAATTGAGTTCGGACTCAGCATCCGTAAGCTCACCTACCATGCAAAGGCGATCGAGGCGGCGATAACCTACTTCTCCTAGTAACTTCTTGCTAATAATACACCACTAGAGGAGGTGATAAGTGAATCATCTTAACATCCTCTCGCCGAGAGAGGATGGAACTAGTTTCGTAACCGGTGGTGAAGTAACAGGGAACTCATCCATGAGCAGACTCTCTCCCTTTAGATCTTAGTGGTACCTCTTGATCATGTGGTTCTTATTCCATTGTGTGGTAGGATGGGAGAGTGAGCTAGACCCATACTCAAAGTAGGAGGAAAACCACGAGACTAGGGAGCCTTACCCTTGAGGGTAGATGAGAGGGTACTAGCCCTCACTAGAGGCGGAAACCATGAGCATGTGGAACCAAGGCTAGCACTGCTGGTAGTGTTTGTATTGCTATAACTGAAGCCTGTGGGACTTCCAACGCTTTCCTCTTCAACTAGGAGACATCAGAGTAGGAGGGTAAATCAATCTTACGCTCACCTGTGGTCCCTACTTGTGGTGAGGGGAGTGCCCTCACAATTAATCCTAGCTCCCACAAATCCCTTACCAAAGTGAATCAGATGGGTATGGTCCAGTCGGAGAAAGTTGTCTTGGTCTAAAGCTAGATCCATACCATGGGGGAAGGTAAAAATGAACTTTTGTGAACTGGCCATCTCAGAATAATTGTAGAAGATTGAAAATTGAACTATCACTGTACTATTTATAAGAATCTATAATGAGAAATGAGTTTGTATCAGATTTCTATCTTTATAGATTTTTGAATTTTGAATTTGAAAATTTGAACCCACATCCAACAACTTGGAAGTGTTAAGTGGGGTTCAAATGGATTTGAGAAGATTGATTGAAAGAGGAATTTTGAATATGAATCCAACTTCAACAAATTTGGGTATGTTGAAATATGGATTCAAATATTTTAAGAAGAATGCTTCCATAGGTTCATGTTTGTTTGAATTTGAATTTTCTTTTGAGGACCCTTTCCTTTAACAAATTTGGGTATGTTAAAGTAAGGGTCAAATTGATTTTGTTTTTGTTAGGTGATTTTTAATTTCACTTAGCAAATTTTAGTATGCTAAGTGAAGTGTTTGGGAAAGTGATTGTTTATTTTTTGTGAATTTTATTTTGATTTTGGAAATTGGAATTTTCACTTAGAAAATTTAGTATGCTAAGGAACCCAAGTGTGTTTTGTTGAATTTATATATATATTTTTTTGGAGGATCCTTAGCAAATTTAGATATGCTAAGGAAATCCTAAGTGTTTCATTTTTGTTTTGATGTTTTGATTGAATGTGGAAACTTTACTTTAGCAAATTTGGTATGCTGAAGATGAAGTCCCACTTAGTTTTATGAAATGAAAATTTCACTTAGCAAATTTGAGTATGCTAAATGAAATTCCAAAAGATTTGTTCAAAAATTTTGATTGTATTTTGGTTTTGAAAATGGAAAATTCTCCTTAGAAAATTTGGTATGCTAAGGAAAGAAGTCCCAAAGGTGTTTGAGAATTTTGGTTTTGACTTTGGAGACTTCACTTAGCATATTTGAGTATGCTAAATGAGGTTCCAAAAGGTGTTTGAAATTTTTTTTGATTTTGATTTAGAGACTTTACTTAGCAAATATGAGTATGCTAAATGAAGTTCCAAATGTGTTTTGAAAATTTTTGGATTTTGGATTTGGAGATTTCACTTATTTTTTTTGATATGTTAAATGAAATTCCAAAAAGTGTTTTGAAAATTTTTGGATTTTGTATTTTGAGATTTCACTTAAAAAATTTGCATATGTTTAGTGAAGTTCCAAAAAGTGTGCTTTGAAAATTTTGATTTTGGATTTTAGAAACTTCACTTAAAAATTTGAGTATGCTAAATGAAGTTTCAAATATATGTTGAAAATTTTTGATTTTGATTTGGACACTTCACTTAATAAATTTGGGTATGTTAAATGAAGTTCAAATGTGTTTGAATTTTGGAAATATGATTGTTAAGTTCTAATTTTTTTTTTTGAAAAGAGGACTTCCATTCAACAAATTTGGGTATGTAAATGGAGATCAATCTTATTTTTTTGAAATGTGAAATTTTTATTTTTTATGTGTGATTATTGCTTTTGAAAGAGAATTCCAACTTAATCATATGAGATATATTTAAATGGGATTTTCAAATGATATTTATTTTTAGTTGAATGAAATCTTCATTTAATAAATTTGAGTGTATTAAATGAGGATGTTCATATGTGCTTTTGAAAAGTTTAATTTTATTTGAAAATGAAACTTCTATTCAATATGTGTGAGTGTATTGAATGGAAAGGTTCATGTGTGCTTTTTAAAAACTTTCTAATTGATTTTATTGTGATTTTTGAAAAGATGATTGTTCATTTTATTCTGGAAATGAAATTTTCATCAAAATGAATTGAAAGAAGATATTCATTTGTGCTTTTGGAAAATTTAGATTTATTTGAAAATGAAACTTCCATTCAATAGGTGTGAATGTATTGAATGGAAAGGTTCATGTGTTCTTTTTGAAAACTTTATTCTTGATTTTGATTTTTTGGAAAGATGATTGTTTATTTTATTTTGAAAATGAAATCTTCAAAATGAATTGAAGAAGATGTTTATTTGTGCTTTTGGAAAAAAATTGTTAGTTTTATTTTAAAAATCCCTATATGTAACAATTATGAGAATTGTTAAATGAGGGTGATAAACTTTTGTGGAAAATATTTTATTAAGTGCATTTTTGAAAAGGTGCTTTTTAGAAAGCAAGATTCTTATGGAAGATTTTTTTTTTTGTCTTTATTATTTTAGAATGAACATTTCCTTATCATAAAAATGATAAGGAGGAAGTCTTTAAATGTTTTCTTTATTTAGATCTTTTATTTTACCCATTGGAGAACCTTGGGGTTTTAAGACCAACAGGTGAGGTCCTAAAACCTAAAGATGTTGGCTAACTCAACTTAAGAATGAAATAAGCTAAGTGCCAATGGAAAGAAGGATAGTCTCGGATTCATACCAAAGTACAAACCTACTATCGATACTCAAAGACAATGATCATTTACCAAAGATGGAGAGAGGAACCATCCCTAGTGGAGTTGCCAGAAAAATTTGTTGGTAGAAAAATTTCTATAGCATCACCTTCAAATCTGTGGGTAAGAAAAGAAAGGCAAGAATATAAAAATTCATCTTTTTGAGATGCCACATAGATTCGCAGATGTGCTTATTCAGGTGATCAAGTACGGCATCAAGGAAATAGTGTACTATCTCGAGAGATAGAAGTCACTACTCTTTAATGGACATAATCACCTCAATAAGGACTCCTAAGGACGATGGGTTTGCATATGTACCATAGATTCTTCCCCTACTTTACATGAAAAGTAAAATAGATTTATTTTAAACGTTCATTAAGTTCCTCTGAGGCAAACCATAGTTAATTACATCCTAATGAGGATTTCTTAGAAAACTCTCAATTAAGGTAAATGATCATTATCTTCAAATATTTCAATAGAAAGGACTATCAATCGATTGGTTTTTTGAAGATCAAATGGGATTGATCAAAGAGGGAGTTATTATCAAAGCCAAAAGAAAGATAAGTAGAGATGCCCGATGCTAGGAAACTTAGCGAGCATCTCAAACTATCCTATGGTTGGGCTTTATATTTTTGAAATTGATTTAGTTTGTTTGAGTTGTATTTTTCATTAGAAATTTATGACTTATGATTCCTTAACATAAGATTAAGGAAATGCCTAAGAGGTGAGGAATTAAGCTTATGGCCCACAAAGGGAGAAGCAACCTCAGAACCTAAATAGGAGCTTTGGCAGGGTTGAAAGCACAACCTAAATCTAAGGCAAAATGGGTAGTGGTTTGCCTCCACAGAGAGGACAAACCACCCGATAGCTTGGACTTACAACCACAGGGGTGGCCACCAACTAACTCCTCCTATGATTTTAAATACATGTAGGCAAGTCTATGCTTATGCAAGATAACTAGGTTATTATTTATTTAGAAAGAGACTAAGTCCTTAAACTCACTCCCTAAAGAGACTAGATCATGTAAGGGCATGCTTCAAATGACCTAAATCTAATGTAGTTCAAATTTTATTTTACTTTCATTTTTGGATAATTTTTTTGACTCAAGCTAATAGGATTCATATGCTAATGCATGAGAAATAAAGTTACTGACCAAAATCAGCCAGAAGGGAGGAGGTGTGTTTCCACCATGGCTCTCAAAGGTCAAGCCAAGTTTCTCTAACAAAGGTGAAAACTCTTTAATCAAGAGTTAAATAAGATGCATTTGTGCATGATATTATAAAAGAAATACTCATCCAACTAAGGGGTTGCTAATTCTTTTATCTTGATTTTAAACCTAAGCTTTAGGTGAGGTTATGAGTTCTTTATTATTTTAATTTTGAGTTGTTAAGTTTGGTAAAAGATTTATTTTTCCCTAAAGAGCCTAATCCACATCCAGGCCATACATAAAGCAAGGAAGAAACTAGGAAAAATATGCCACTTAATGCAAAAACTAAATAAATCATCAATCAATTATAAAGCTAATCTAAAAAAGAATAAAGACATTGTGGTGCACCACAAACCAAAATATCAAATTGGGTAGTTGAGCTCTACCATTATATAACCCAAATTATAAATGAATTAAATTACAATTAAGCAAGGAATTTATTGTTATAGGGGTCTTCAAGCTTCATTTCTTCATTCTTTTTTTCTTCTTTCTTCTTCTTTTCTTCTTTCTCCTTCTTTTCATCTTTCTTCTTTCTTCTTTGGTTCCTTCTTTTGGATGGTTGGATAGTGGATGCTCCAAAGTTTAACATGGTGCATAAGATAGCATCTTATGACCAATATTCATCCTAATCTCTATAACAATCATTCCAAAATCCTAATTGCAGAACTTTACATGAAAGGAAAAGAATAGAAATCTAACTAATACCTTCAAAATAGAGATTAGCTAAAGGAAACCACACAAATACCAAGCATGTATATTGGACTTATCACCACGCAGATGGATGACTAAGTCCACCTATATTATTATGCTTAGGGTATAAAGCACATAAGAAAGCATTTATATTTTTATTTATAATAACGCCCCTTAAGTATAATACCTTACATAAAATAATGATTACACTAAGAGCATCCTACCATTCATTCTACGAGAATACATCCTAACATCCAATCTAAAATATATATGATAAAACAAAACAAAACATCAAAACATGCACCGCCCTAACCTAAAGCTAGAAGTGGTGACTTAGTCAAATGTGTGTCCTTTGGAAGGTTTGTGTGGTATGCTTAGCTATGGCTTTAAGTTAGAAGTTTCTAAGTGTGAAGCATGTTCAACTTAGAGGAGGGTTTCATTTAAGTTGTTTAATTGATTTGGGTTGATTTTATTTCATGTTTTGATTAGGTTTAAGTGAATCCTATAATTAATTACTAAGTTATAAAGAGAGAGAAAGAGAAGAGAACTTCTCTTTCCTTCTCTAGCCTAAGTAATTTCTAAAGTAGATTCACATTTTAATTTTGTTTAGGGAATGTTTTGATTAAGTATTTTAATTAATAATAAGTTTAGATAAACTCTAAACAAACCTATTCAAAAAGAAAAGCATAATGAAACAAGTTCACAAAACACACATTACTTCATTTCTTCCCCAACATGTATAACATGCATATGAATGAATCCTAAGCATATCTATACAAATAAATGAGAATATTTAACATACTTTATGATGCATGCTAAGTAATTCATTTAAGGAAATTTGAAGTTTAATATGCATGATTTTCTTTAAGTAGAAAAGGTATTTCTTATCCAATTTTTCACATGTACACATGAAAGTAAGAAAGGCATAAGTGAGTAACACCATTGTTAACTAGAGGTGTAAGGTACAAGACCTACTTAGAATTAAAATCGCAACCTCGGGTTGTCCGACTAATATACCACTTTCCTTAATACAAACATGTATATAAAAGAAATGAATGAAAAAGAAAGAATGCAAAAGTTGTATTAATTGATTCATTTTGTTTATCTCATTTACGTGTATAAGAATAGGTAACCCTTCTTAAGTGATAGCATAAGAATGAATAGGATATGGAATTAGGTAAGTGTTAGGTTCTATTCAAATGAACCATACATCTTACCAACTCCTATTCAAAATTATGCTAACATAAGAGAGAAAGAAAATCTATGCTAAACACATCCATATATTCTTTCACATGCAAGCTTATAATTAAAGTATAAGTAGAACACTTTCAGATTTGATAATTGATTTATGTGTTTTGAAAATAATTTGAATTTAGTAGTGATAATAGCCACTCATATTTCTACTTTAGCCAACACATGCAAATTTGACATAAAGTAAACAATTTCATTTTCAAATTTGAATTTGAAAAATATGGATGCATGAAACCACATGACATACAAATTTAGCATGTTGGGAAAAGAATCAAAGTAATGAAAGCATGTAAACACATTCAGTTTAATTAAATCTTAAAGACATTCTTATAAAATAAGAAAGTTTAAAATAAATCAAAGTGTATTCAATGTGATTTTTGTTTAGTTTTAAGTTTGATTTAATTTTGAAAAGGTAAGTTGAGTTTGCTATTCCTAACCCATTCCCACATGTGTTTGATATTTTTGTTTAATTTTTAAATGATTAGATTCATTTTTATGTATTAATTAAGTTAAGGTATGAATTAAGCAAGTTAATTAACCCTTACCTACACCACCTTAACATAGTTAATCAAGTAATTATGAGCCAATGAGATGACATAAAAACTCACAAGGAATTTAAACTTGCAATGCACCTAATAAGAAAAGGGCCTAATGCAATTTGGCTTATGATTAATGGTTAATTAAGCAAAGGGGTTTAGCTTAAGTAATTTCAAAACACCCTTCACACATATGAATTGGGTTTGATTTCCTTGAACTTAGGCTCTTAAACACCTAAGCATCTACCCAAAGTAGATTAATTAAGTTATGGAAGTTTTTAGAATTTTTTAAAATTAATTAAGGGGATAATTAATGAATTAACCCTTAATTAAGAGAAGATTAAGGAAAGAAAAGGGGGTTTAGGGAATAGCTTAGGGGAAATACCCCAAAATTATTCCCTAAATCTCCTATCCATTGGATCTAACTTTAATCAGCCTTAATAATGAATTTAAACACTAAGCCAAACTCTAATTATTCTTAATTACATAAGAAGGGTAATTCGGAAATACACTTGAAATTCTCCCAATTAAGCCTTCAATAAATCCCAAAAAAAATTAGGGGAGGCAGAGGTCATCTCTTAAAATATACCCAAGAAGTTTAGGATTAATCAGAGAATTAACCAAGGAGTAATTAGCAAATTGATATTTCTAATAAAACCCTAAATCAAAGAAAGGAATAATTTAAAATCTAATGAAATTATTTCTTAAAATATTTACATTGAATTATCTTTCCATAGGATTTTACCTCATATTTTTCTAAATTTTATTGAAAGAGATATTAATTTTTTTGAAGATCGAGATAATTAACATTAATTAAATCTTAACTAATCCTTAGCACATGTGACGCGTGGCGATCTTACATACATGCTTCATGCATGAGTTACTTAAATGTCACATTTAAATGAAAGCGCGTTAGCAGGACACGCTTTGATCCCTACCTTTTGATCAAAGATCGGATGGCCAAGGATCATCCCAAAGTTTTTAAAGGGATAAATTAATTCTAAAATGTGGGATTAATCATACATCCATCCAAAATGCGTGGATGGATGGCCAGGATCTCCCCAGTTCCTCCCTTAGGCTCAATGAGTCCATGATCTGGAAGATGAGCTCGATTGAGCTCATTGGAATGAGATTGTTCCACACCATCTAAAGCTAATGAGAAGCCTATCCAATGGTGGATTTCTCATGACTTTCTTTCACAAAGACCAACACCCACAAGCTAAGTGGTCAAAAAATTCCATACCTTGTGAGGTGATCACCACTCAAGCTTCGATGAGGTAGCCGTCTAAATGAAGCCTGTTGAAAGTTTTCAAGCTTGGGGTTAGTGGATCTTATGGACCATACCACTTCACCTCCTTTGCGACTTTGATCCAATTGAGGCTCTCCTTGCTTTGGGAACTCAAATGAGAGCTTGAGTGCACTCAATTTGATCCTCTGAGGGAGTGTGCAATAGGATGGATTTGAGTGAAGAGGAAGTTAAAGATTAAAAGGAGCTCCCTTATTTTTTAAGGGAGAAAACTGAGAAGTTGATATTTCAAATCCTTCTTAGAAAGCTTAAGATGGCTCTCTGATCTTTCATGACACTCTCTAGTCTTTAATCAAATGAGGGAATGATAATTTCAACTTGAATTAGAGGGAGTATATCTCCCCCTATGGCAATCGGACGGTCGACACCTCCCTTGTGATTTTGATCCAATTGACCACATGGAAAGGTTTGTTTAGGCTGTTAGATCTTTGCACATGGTCAGTTTGAGGTCTTGAGTGGATTGCCAACCTCCCATGTGCATCAAATTGGGAGAGGATTTTGAATTGAATTTGACCCATGAGGTTAGTTTTGGCCTTGGGTCCATTTGGGCTGACCCAAACCCATTGGGTTGGGTGCACCACTCTTCATTGGGTCCACTTGAGCTATTAGGAAGGCATCAAGTTGATATGAAGAGGGTATGATCAAATTACCCATGGATTAGGCCAAACTTTGTTCTATGGTCTAGGGGTAGAATGGTCATTTTGTTGATTTTTTCAATGTTGGGTATGTGGAGAAACTAGGTTTGGCCAAGTTTCATGAGATTTGGAATTCATTTGATAAGGTTTGGATCATGTTGACCCATTTAGGTCAAAATGAGTCAACTCGTCAATTTGACCAATTGGTCAAATTGGATCAAATCAAGGGTTGGGTCAAGTTCATATGACCATTTAAAATATTTTGGTGGCTTTGGTTTGATTCAATTTGGATTAGTTTTGAATTTGGCTCATATGACTTCATTTAGGTCAAATGGGTCAAGTTGGCCTATTTGACCCATTTGACCTATTTGAGCTAGGTCAAGGGTATTTTTAGGTTTGGTTAGTGATATGGAGTGGATTGGTATCTTTGTTTCCAATCAATTTTGGTTAAGTTGAAATTTGGCTCAACATGACCCCTTTAGGTCAAGTAGGGTCTAAGCTCAATTGGGCTAGGTTAGGTCTAGTTGGCCAATTAAGGCTTTTGTCAAGTTCCACAAGTGATTTGGAATGAACTTGACCCATTGGTCTCAATCAAATTGGCTTAGATCAAGTTTTGACACATTTTAACATTTTAAGTCAAGTTGGGTCAACTTGGGTCAAGTGGCCAATTGAGCTAGGTTAGGCTTAAAGGTTGACTTGGTCAAGTTTAAACATAGTTCATGAATGAACTTAGATCAATGGTTTCAATCAATTTAGCCTATGATGGATTTTGGTTATGTTAGGTTTCATTTTGGGCTAAGTGTTGACTTGGTCAACCCTTAGATTTGACTTTGTTTGACCCAATTTGATTGATTGATCATCCCATGATGAGAGGCATAGGTGAGTTTAGTTCAATCCAATTTAGTTAGGATTAGAATTTTGCTCATAAGGGTACTTTAGGTCACTTTGGGTCAAGTGAGCCTAAGTGGGTCAAATGGCTTGGTCAAAGCTTGATTTGGGTTTGATTGAACTTGTATATGGACTTATCATTGAAATATAAATCCATTTACAAGTGGTTTGAAGTCAACTGGGTTTTGATTCATTTGATAATTTCATATTCAAAGGAAGAATATGAAAGGATCTAGGGTTTAATTTTTGAATTGATTTTTGATTTGATGATTGAAGTTTGTATTTATATATGAATTCATGATTGTAGAGTTGATTGAATCATGAAGGAAAATCAAGAGTTTGGCTTGATTTGAAGTTGATTTGGCTAAGTTCAAGATTTTGACTTGAAAGGCTTAGGTTGGATTTTGAGTGGATTTGAGTTTGATTTTTGGAATTGGTTTTGATTGTTTGAATTTATATTTCATTTATATATGTGAATATAAATGAGAATATAAATGGATCATGAGAAAATTTCAAGGGTTTGAAGTGATTTGATCATGATTTAGGCTAAGCCCATTAAATGGAGATTTAAAGGACTTAAGAAAATTTTTGGAGTTTGAAGCTTAAATTTTGGAATTTGATTTGATTGATTTATATTTATATTTCATTTATATATGTGAATATAAATGAGGATATAAATGAATTATGAGAAAATCCCATGAGTGTGATTTAGTTTGATGATTATTTTGGCTAAGTCCATGATGGAACTTAAGGACTTAAGAAAATTTTAGATTTGGAATTTAATTGATTTGAATTTATATTTTATTTATATATGTGAATATAGATGAGAATATAAATGAGTTTTGAGAAAATCCCATGAGTTGGAATTGGTTTGATCATGATTTAGATTAAGTTCTTTAAGGAAAAACTTAAAGGACTTAGAACAATTTCATGAATTGAGTTTGAATTTTGAGTTTAGTTTGATTAGTTTAAATTTATATTTCATTTATATATGTGAATATGAATGAGAATATAAATGAATTGTGAGAAAATCTCATGAGTTTGATTTGGTTTAGATCACAATTTTGGCTAAGTCCTTAAGAAGAAGATTAACTACTTAGGAATTTCATTCATGGGTTTCAATCATAGATTTCAATCATATGGAGTTGATTTGAGTTTGGAGAAAATCAATTAAGATTGATTTGGAGTTTGACTTGAAGGAAGGAAAGTGAATGGTTCAAGCTAAGGGTAAGCAAGTTTTCCTAACATCTAAGGCATGACCTATTCCTATGGCTAACTCTTCTAAATCTTCTAGGGCTAGGTTGAGTGTCCACCTAATCACTAGATGTGTCTTAAGACTAAGAAACTCTTAAAATCTAAGAGGAGTCCTATGTCTAAGATGGAGGGGTTGAGAGCTCTTCTAAAAGATGAGGGACAAAGAGACTTATATGGTAGATACCAAGGATCTCTTATTGCGGCAGCCATGGAAGGTGATGAGGTTGATCAAGAGACACCAAATCATGACACCTCAACATTTGGTAAAGATGAGCATAGATAGGATGTAAGAGGCATCTTGGGACTTGTTAGCGGCATTTGATTCAACAAAGCTCATCTACTACAAGAAATTAGTTAGCAAGTTGGTACAACCCAACCAAGACCTTACCTCCCGTTGAGCAAGGTAGCACTAGCATGTATATGAAGGTAGTGGAAAGTACCTCCATACAAGAAAAAGACATCAGAGCCATGGTTGAATAGCAAGTGAAGGAAGCATCAACTCAAGCCGGGGTGGTTTAAAGGTAGACCACACGGAAGAATTCGATGTAATCCAATATCCCAAAGGTTTCATGACACCTTCCTTTAAAAGCTTTGATGGCAGTGGAAACCCAAGGAAGCATATCACCCACCGATTGTTTACCTGGTGGCATGACCCTTTGCTATTGCCTCTTCGTTAGTGGCTTTGAGGATTGGTATGTTGAATTGCCCAATGATTCGGAAGAGATATCTGTAGAATTAGAGCAACTCTTTATCAAGAGGTTTGTTGGAGCTCAGCAAAAGGTTACTGTAGGTGATATCACTGTAGCACAACAACACCTAGTGAGTCCCTTATTGATTATATTCTTCGATGGCATAATATGAGTATGAAATGTGAGCCGCAGCTGTTTGAGCAGCATGCCATTGAGATTCTTCTAAAGAATATCCATGGCCCGATCGCTTCGTGCTTAAGGGCTTCACTATTGAGATATTTGAGAAGCTAATCAACAAGGTGGCTAGTCTATAAATAGTTGCCTTTCAAGACTAATTGCCTAAAGTAAAGTCGCAGAAGGTCTATGAGAAGAAATTGGGAGTAGTAAGTGATAAGCAACCTAGAGATCGGTCAGAGACCACGACCTCGTAGCTCACTTCCACCTCCTTTACCACCGGGAGCTCGGCCTCCACAGCCTCCAGTAGCCACAGCCACCTCCTCAATCATACCATCGTGACATCATCATTCCTCGTCGTAGCTATGTCCACCTACTCTTTAGATAAGCAACAAATCTTATTCATTTAAGAAGGTCGAAGATCTTTAAGAATCTCTTAAATAAGCGATTTTTTAGCTACCCAGCCTAGAGAGGAGAAAGTTGGCAAAGTCATGATCCAAACTTTTGCCCCTACCACCATTATCTTAGCCATATTTTGGAAAGACTTCACATTTAAGACTAGCTTGAACATAGTTTCAAGACCAGTGTTGTAGTTATCCCAAAGGAATACCTTGTGGAACAACCATCCAGTTCCATTAGGGTAATCCTTGGGATACATGTGAGCCTTCCAAAACTAATGAATGTTGGGATATTTCTTTATCCAAAACCTC
Source organism: Cymbidium sinense (assembly GCA_021442155.1). Classification (NCBI taxonomy): domain Eukaryota; kingdom Viridiplantae; phylum Streptophyta; class Magnoliopsida; order Asparagales; family Orchidaceae; genus Cymbidium; species Cymbidium sinense. The sequence continues at coordinate 93,503,959 of CM038220.1, forward strand.
TAAAAAGATCATCCAAAAGATTAAGAAACTTTCCTTGCAGGTGCCTGAGTCAGCTCAAACCTCCAACATCAAGGAAGGTTTGTAAGTTGCCAATGCCAACTCAAGGAAAGGGGAGCTCAAGTAGCGAGATTTGTCGGGGATAGCCCATTAACACAACCGTGGTCCACCTCGATTCTGATTCCTTCCACATGTGACTTCCTCCAGCTAGTTCTTCTTCTTCTACTAGTAGAACTCTTGTATCGGTGGATAAGGGCATCAAATCCTTACCTCACTCACTTTACCTGATTTCTACTTTATACCACCAAACAAATCCAACAAATTGAAGAATAAAGCTAGTTTGAATTACATCTATGTCACTTCTGATGGGTTATCTTCTTTTATTCCTAATGATAACTCTTCAAGTCAAAATAACTATAACAATTTGATCTTCTTCTTTTGATTGAGTTGGACTTTCTACGAATATTATGGGTTCTCTTGAGATAGACTTGGAATCATCATTTTTAGGGTCCCATAGGAGAAGGTGTGAGCCTAATGTGTGTAGAATTTTCCATTACCACGCAAGAGATCAAGAAGTAAACCGTGTGGCAGGTTCTACCTCTAGGTAGCACCTCAAGATAGAGGGAAACAAGTCATTGGTACAGAAGATTGAGATGTCCCTCCACAGGATGTTCCACCCTTGGATATGCTTGTGGAGAGTCAAACCAAGGTGGACTATAATGCCCTCTTTCATCTAAGAAAGTTTCCATCTAAGCTAAGCATATATGATGCCCTTATCTTATCCAAAGAGATGAGGGAATCATTAATCAAGGCTCTCCTTGATCCTAAGATATGCTTAGCTCCACCCTATAGGTGAGGAGGTACATTATACAAAAGAAGCTGGATCACTTCAGATGAAGACCTTTGGGAGACTTGGACAACCCTCCCTCTACATCATAGTTGACATGGACAGGTTCAGACTTGCCAAGTTCTCATTGATCTAGGTGCATCGATAAACATTATGAGTCTAAAGACCCTTGTCTATTTGAGGATCAACATCTCTACACTCTGAGGAGATCAGATGATGTTGAGAGGATTCAATGAACAAGGTGAGCAGCTTTAGGTTCTATAGTGTTACCTTTGGAGATATGGGTGGAAGGCTGAAGCCAAGTTTACATCATTGATTCAAATACTTCATTCAATGCTTTGCTTGGTAGGCCTTGGATACATAACAAGATAATTCCATCCTCCTTCCATCATTGCATCAAGTTCAAAAGATGGGATTGAATCTTTGTCAATGGAGATGAAAAAACTATTTTAGTTAGAGGTTGAGATTTATGAGGATGCACCTACTATCTTCCTCAAACACCCTTTCTGAACTTTGACAAAATTCAAACTCAAAATCAAAGAAAAAAGAAAATATAAAAGAAAAGAAAAGAAAAATGAAAATCCAAGTGAACAAAAAGGGGAATTGAAGAAGAAATAGAACTGCATCTCACATTCCACCCATAGTTCATTCCATCATATCGACATGTGGGTAGTATGGCTCAACCTCCTCCATGTAGAGGCAAAGAGGCAGTTCCAAAGGTGAACGACCCCCTGGTTGGCCATCAACCAACAAAGGTCATGTTCTAGTTCATAAGAGTACCCCTACTATTCACATAGACTTGGAATCCAACTAGGAGGATGAGTCTAATGTGATTAGTATACCATCCAACCCCTCTCAGTGGGTTTCATTGGAGATGACTTTCGATCCAGATAGAGACAAAGACCAGGCCTACAGACAAAGCAAAGTATTCAAATCAAGTTTATGTGAAACTATTAGGCAGTAGTTGGGAACCTTAGCTCTAACCTCACTTACATCTTAGATAGTTGAAGGTTTAGTAGTTAAGGAAATCCCTAAGTCATCTAGTGATATGAAGCCTAAGAAATTCTTTTTGGGATCATCATCCTCAAGTCCTGAAGTTGATGTAGAACTTGAGGAGGATACATTTTAAGGTATTAATGGAATTAACATTTAACTTTTATTCACCTTGTGTTCATAATCTTATACAAAAAGGTTTAGTTCCTCATACATGGTCCAAGCACAAGTCAGAGTACTTTAAAAGCTATGGAATATCAGAGGGAAGCACAATCAAAGAGCAAGACTAGGATTTTGCAGTGGGTCCAATGATGGATTACTTCTTGTTGAATCATTTGAGTCGATAGGTTCTTCTCACACAACACCAACTCTTATGAGAATGTGTGTTTAGAAAACTCAGATGATCAGATGATCTCCAAATCAGAGGCATCTCCATAATTTGAAGAGGAGATTCATTCAATAATTGACAAGAAAGAAGAAATCAACCTCGGATAAGAAAATCCATGCGATGTACATCAATTCATTATTGAATGAAGAAGAAACCAATGACTTTAGTTAGGCTATTGGTGAGTTTAAAGATAAGCAGTTATGAAGAGATGCCGGATTATCTCCGGCGTAGTCTACAAGCTAGCAATAGATCCTAACGCCTCTATTAAGCAAACTCTAGATGCATGCAATTAGAAATGAACAATAGGTCATTTAAAGTTAAGAAATTGATCGATCTTTGGTTTCATCGTGAAGAGAAATATCTACCGGTTTACTAGTGTCATCCCAGTTAAGAAGAAGAATGACCAAATTGGCATATACATCAATTTTAGGGACTTAAATAAGGCATGACCTAAGGACGAGTTTCTCTTCTTACACCATAATTAATGGTGGATCATCTCATGCAATATTCTTTTTCATGGATGGGTCATTTGGCTATAACCAAATCAAAATGCCTCCTAAAGATGGAAGAAACATTGCTTTTTGAACCCCGATCAAAATCTTTTGTTATAGGGTCATTCCTTTCGACCTTAGAAATGTTGGTGCTACATATCAGTGGGCCATGACTCAGATCTTCAATGAACTCATCCATCATCAGGTTGAGTGCTACGTTGATGATCTAGTAGTCAAAGCAGAAAAGGAAGACCATCTCTTTGGAGAGTAGTTTTTTGAATGGTTAAGATAATATAACCTCAAAATGAATCCCATGAAGTGTACATTCAGAGTAGCTTCAAAAAAATTCCTTGAGTTTATTATTCAACACCAGGGAATAGAAATAGATCCAAAAAAGATCAAAGCTATCTTAGAAATGCCACCTCTAAAGTTTAACTCAACTTGATCCTTTAAGGATGGTGGCATCTAAGATGCTTTATCTCCAACTTATCAAGGAGATGCAAGCCATTCTTGACACTTGTCAAAAAGGATGCCAAGATCAAGTGGGATGATAAGTGTCATCATGCCTTCGAAGACATCAAGTAGTATTTGGTGAAGCAGGCACCCTATCAGGCGCCACTCATCCTCTACCTGCTACATTGGATGACTCTCTCAATACTTTTTTTTTGGAAGCCAATGGGAAGGAAGAACGCTCTCTACTACCTCGACCATCATCGATTCTGCAAACTATCACCTATTGAGAAACATTGCCTAGCTTTAATCTTTTCTCAAAAGCTATGACACTATATGCTTTCTCATAAGTGAACTTGATCTCGAATAAATCCCATATACTTCATGACATGCTATCAATATTTGGCACATGGTCCATGATTCTCTAGTTTAATATCACATTCATACCCTCCATGTGATAAAGGATAGGCACTAGCATTTCTTAGCGACACACCCACTTCTGATTCTCTTAGTGATGATCTCCATGATGAATAAACCATTAACTTAGGGGAGGCGAGCGATGGGAGATGTATTTTTTATGGTGAAGCTTCTTTTCATAAAGGGAAGCACCATGATCTACTCTTCCAAGAAAGGCGGGGAAGAATAGTTCTCTAACTCAGTCGTGATGTGATGAGATTCTCATACTCTTTTTCCAACCCCTGTAACAATAACAAAGCTGAGTATGAGGCTTTGATTGCCAGTCTAGAGTTAGCCATCATTATCAGTGTCAAGAGCATCAACATCTTTAGGAATTCTCAATCAGTTATCAATCAGATTGCTGGGTGCTACAAGGTTCTCAAACCCAAGCTTTGTCATTACTACGAGTATACCATGAATCTATTGGCCCAAATCTCCAAATTCACCATCTACAAGGTTCCCCGAGTAGAGAACGCAGTAGTAGATGCTTTGGCCAAACTTGCCAAAGAATTGTCATGTCTGGAAGATGAGTCCATTTCAATAAGGGTCCAAAACAGACAAGTCTTATCCCTTATTAATGTTGAACTCATCGTGAGACTTTCTCTTGAAGGGGAGGTTTTCATTGCCAAAATGGACAAGAAGCTGGATTGGAGTCAACAGTTAATAGATTACTTAAACACCAGCAAATTACCTCAAGAAAAGTTACAAGCCCATAAAGTGAAATAGAGAGCTCTCTCCTATGCTCTCGTTGATGACACCCTGTATAGCCGATCCTTTGACCAAATATGGTTATGTTGTTTAGATAAACATGAAGCCAATGGCATTATAACTGAGGTACATTCAGGTCTATGCAGAGCACATCAATCCGGTCTGAAGATGAAGATGAAGATCAAGAGACTTGGATACTACTTCGATGATTACAAACCGCATGGATGTAGCTAGGAGATACCACCAATGTCAGGTACACGGTGTGGTCCTCCACCAACCACCTAACATTCTACACCTTACATTGGCCTCATGGCCATTTGAGTGTTGGGGTACCGACATTGTTGGTCTGATCAATCCTTCTTCTTCCAAGGGTCATTAGTTCATCTTAACTGTCACCGACTACTTTTCAAGTGGTTGAAAACCATCCCACTCAGAGAGGTCACAGCTCAGCATGTGCTTCAATTTTTCAAGAACCATATCGTATATAGTTTCGGGGTATCTCGACAAATTATATCTGGTAATGGTACTGCATTCAAAAACATGAAGATCAACAGCTTCGCCAGAAGACATGATATAGATTGGATATACTCCACCATCTACTACCCTAGAGAAAATAGCTTAGTGGAAGCATTCAATAAAACTCTCATCCATATATTGAAGAAGCTCTCGAGGACAAAAAGTGGCAGCTGAACAAGAAGTTGATTGAAGCCTTGTTGGTCTACCACACCACATATCAAACTCCAACTCAGTCTACCCAGTTTTACTTAGTGCATGGGTCCGAAGGTGTTCTACCTTTAGAAGTTTAACTCCCGTCACTCAGGATAACATTGGATAGCAAGATCACTACAGAACATAATGAAAAGTTGTAGTTAGAAGAGCTTGATGGTTTGGAGGAGAATCGCTTATGGGTGTTCTAGAACCTCGAGTTGTACAAGGCCAAAATGATTCAATATCATAACAAGCTGGTTTGCCCTAGGTATTTTGAGTAGGAGAACTTGTGTTAGTCCTAAGGAAACCAATTGTTTCCCATCAAAAGATGGGAGGCAAGTTTGAACCCACTTGGGAAGGCCCCTATGTCATAGAGAAGGCCTACCAAGGAGGATCTTATCAACTTATTGATTATAAAGGGGAACACAATGCTTCAATTAATGGGCTCTATCTAAAGAAATATTACCCATGAAATAAATCATGTTTGAAAAAATTATTAATAAAAGAATAAAAAATTGATTCCATTCATCAAATCTTCTTTCTTTGCATTGTTTGCTTGTCTTGCAAATCATCATGGCGTGTTTAGGGTAGGTGTAAGAGTCCCCAGTGGCATCCTATTCTCTTTCATAACACAAACACAATCTCATCTATTAGAATAGGTGTAAGAGAACCCAAGAGGCATCCTATTTTGATTAGCATAACTAGTTAGGTGTGAGAACAGCGACATCCTTTCTTAGTAGAATCTTGCCATCCATGGCACCATTTCATCAAATCCTTTAGTGTGTTTAAGGTAGTGTAAGAGTCCCCAGATGTCTATTTTTAACACATGCACAACTACAAACATAAATATTTTTGTCTTGAGCTATTTGATATGGAAGCAAGCCCCCTATGGCACTCACTCATTAGTTGCTCTAGGTTGGGTCTACATGATACCTTACTAAAATGTTACCCTAGTGGCCATTTATTTGGAAGATGTGAGTCATCGAGCTTTCATCCTAACTTGACCATTGCAAACCAACGAGCACCTTAATAGTATGGTAAACTTTACTGCCCAGCCAGTAATCCACCCCATGTTAATTTTTGTTTAAGAAAATGTGAGTCCTCGAGCTTTCTTCTTGAATCATCAGGCACTAACTAGGTTGAGTATATTTGAGGTTTAGGATAAGTCCCCAGGCTCCTTTCCTCTTGACTATTTTAGTTAATTTAAGTCCCCGGTGGCATTCACTTTTAGTAGTAAGCCCTAGGTCGGATAGGTCAAGCGAAGATATATCAGCTTTAACTATTGGAGGATGTGAGTCCCGAGCTTTCTTCTAGGGATTATTTACAAATCGATGGCACCTTAGGTTGGTTGATGTTCACTATGCGACAACGATTCACCCATGGATCTTGGTAGATATGAGTCCCAGCTTTCTCCTTGAGTTGGCCACAATACCTATTGGATATATGCCATGTCATCTTCTCTAGGTTTTGGATTAAGCCCTTAGCCCCATCCCGGCACTCTATTTGGATCACGTTTTGCGACCCCATTTAGACACTAGTTACTTTTGGATTGGACAATCCCCTTTCCTAGTAGCCACCCCATGGTTGGAGAATTTGTTCATGGATGCATGATTCTCCTTGGTTTTTAAATCGAGATAGGTCTAGAGGCGATATAAGCTCCTTCTCGGTTTGATCCCTCATAAACTAACATGGTCCATGATAAACAAATAAAACAAAACAAAATTAATTCACTTGGATTAGAATTCAAGCCCCAAAGGGCTCCCTTTTCCCAAGCATCTTATCTTAGGGGTAGTGTCGTGAACTCCCTATAGGAATTGCTTGACTACGAGTTGAGATAAGTTTGTCACTCACTCGTAGTCGCCCTTAGGTCAGGTTCAATCTATTTTTCTATAAGCAGGTTACCCTGGCAGGCATTCCACTTTGGAAGATATAAGACTATGGCGCATTCTTTCTAGTATGATTATAACAAATTGATGGGAAACCTTAGGTCGAGTTCAATTTGTTGCCTAAAGCAATCGATCATCGTAGTGGTCTTTTCTAATGGAAGATGTGAGTCTCTGAGCTTTTTTTCCTTGAATTGATCATTGCAAACTGAAAGGCACTCCTTTGGTCGGATAGTTCTTCCACGGCCGGGAAACTACTCCCTTTGGTTCAGTAAACTTGAGATAGGTCTAGGCTGATATAACCTCCTTCTCAATATTCCCATCACAAACTGATGGAATCCATCAAAATAAATCTAAAAAAAAATTAAGCTTGACTATCTTTGAGTTGATCTAAATCCCCCAGCGATATTCACTCAATAGTCAGCCTTAGGTTGGGTTCAATCTATTGTCCTACAAATAGATTACCCCAGCAACTAGTCTCTACTTTGGAGGATGTAAGTTTACTATGCTTTCTTCCTAATATAGCTGATGCATACTTAAAGGAATCCCTTTGGGATGCTTGTCCTACTACGTGTTTTGTAGACTACCCCTTTGGATTGATAAATCTGAATTAGGTCTCGGCCTCCATAGCTCCTACTCAGTGCAGTCCATCGCAAACCAACAAGGTCCATCTCAAAATCCAAATCTAAAAATTGAAACAAATTCAACCCTTTTCCCTAGTGGAAATTTCTCCTCAGTGAGACTTAAATCAAATCAAACCTTCCATCCCCTTGTGGATGACTTGAACCTACTTCCTTAGTGGAAGGTTCACACTCTATCCCTTAGTGGATTCCCCCCTCTCTTATATATTGGATATAAGTAGAGTCACATTGCATTAAGTTCTAGATTCTTTCTATGCCTTGGGTTAGGGATAGATTATTTTTGTTAGTTCTTGTGATTTTTTGGTGTTGTTGATCATTTTGGTCAACACCAATACGTGTGATGTTCCTTGTCAATCACACCACTCCTATTGGGCACCCTTTATTGATCTCATTTTAGAATGAGCTCTCAACCTCCATCTTAGACAGGACTTCTCTTAGACTTTAAGAGTTCTTAGTCTTAAGACACATCTAGTGATTAGGTGGACACTCAACTAGCCTTAGACTTAGAAGAGTTAGCCATAGGAATAGGTCATGCCTTGGGTGTTAGGAAAAACTTGCCCACTTGAATCTCCTCACCTCCTTCCTTCAAACTCAAATCAAATCAACATCTAACTTAAATCAATTCTAGCCTAATTTATTTTCTCAAACTCAAATCAATCCATGATTGAAATCCATGATTGAAAACACATGATTGAAACCCATGAATGAGATTCCTAATTCCAAATTTTCTAAGTCTTTAATTTCCACCTTAGTTAGCCTAAATCAATAAATCAATTCAAATTCATGAGATTTTCTCATAACTCATTTATATTCACATATATAAATGAAATATAAATATAAATCAAGCAATCTAAATCTAAATCTCAAATTCCTACTCCAAAAATTTTCTAAGTCCTTAATTTCCACCTTAAGGACTTAGCTAAATCATCAAATCAATTCAAACTCATGATTTTCTCATAACTCATTTATATTCTCATTTATATTCATATATAAATAAAATATATAAATCAATCAAATCAAAATCCAAAATTCAAATTCCTACTCAAAATTCTAAGTCCTTTAAATTTCCTCTTAAGGACTTATCAATCATCTTCAAATCAATTCAAACTCATGAGATTTTCTCACAACTCATTTATATTCTCATTTATATTCACATATATAAATGAAATATAAATTAAATCAATCAAATCTAAATCAAAAATTCAAATCCACTCCAAAATTTCCTAAGTCCTTTAAATTCCCTAAAAGACTTAGCTTTGATCATGAGCAAATCACTTCAAATCCTTGAAATTTTCTCATAACTCATTTATATTCTCATTTATATTCACATTATAAATGAAATATAAATTCAAACAATCAAAACCACTTCCAAAAATCAAACTCAAATCTATTCAAAATCCAACCTAAGCCTTTCAAGTCAAATCTTAAACTTAGCCAAATTAATTCAAATCAAGCCAAACTCTTGATTTTTCTTCATGATTCAATAAATCCTTAATCATGAATCCAAATATAAATATAACTTCAATCAATCAAAACTCAATTCAAAATCAAATCAAATCCATTCATATTCTTCATTTGAATATGAAATTTTCAAATAATCAAACCATTTGACTTCAAACCACTTGCAAATGGATTTATATTTCAATCATAAGTCCCTATACAAGTTCAATCAAACTCAAATCAAGCTTTGATAAAGCCATTTGACCCACTTAGGCTCACTTGACCCAAAGTGACCTAAAGTATCCCTTATGAGCCAAATTCTAATCTAACCAAATTGGATTGAATCAAACTCACCTATATCTCATCATGATCAACAATCATCATGAGATGATCAATCACTCAAATTGGGTTAAACCAAGTCAAACTAAGGGTTGACCAAGTCAACACTTAGCCAAAATGAAACCCAACATAGCCAACATCCACCATAGGCCAATTTGATTGAAACCATTGATCGAAGTTCATTCATGATCAATGTTTGAACTTGACCATATCAATATTTGAGCCTAACTAGCCAATTGACCACTTGACCCAACTTGACCTAAAAGTCAAAATGTATCAAAACTTGATCTAAGCCAAATTGATTGAAACCAATGGGTCAAGTTCATTCCAAATCACTTGTTGAACTTGACCAAAGCCTCAATTGGCCAACTAGACCTAAGCCCAATTGACCTTGAACCAACTTGACTAAAGGGTCATTTTGAGCCAAATTCAAACTTAACCAAAATTGATTGAAAACAAAGCTACCAATCCACTTCATATGACTAACCAAACCTAAACCTACCATGACCTAGCTCAAATAGGTCAAATGGGTCACATTGGTAAACTTGGCCCATTTGACCTAAATGAAGTCATATGAACCAAATTCAAACCTAAACCAAATTGAATCAAACCAAAGTCACCAAATATTTTGATGGTCATAAACTTGACCCTTGGTTTGACCCTTTGAAATTGGTCAACTTGACAAGTTAACCCATTTTGACCTAACTAGGTCAACATGAGCCAAACCATACCAAATGAACTCTAAATCTAATGAAACTTGGCCAAACCTATTTTATCAACATACCCAACATATCCAAATTCAAAAATTAGCCAAATGACAATTCTACCCCTAGGCTATAGAACAAATTTGATTAAATCCATGGAGAATTTGGTCAATTCCTCTTCATACCTACTTGATACTCTCCTAATAGGTCAAGTAAATCTTATGGAGGGTAGTGCACCCAACCCAATAGGTTTGGGTTAGCCCAACTTGACCCAAGGCTAAAACTAAGCACATGGCTCAAATTGGCCACATGGGAATCATGCTCCCACTCAATTTGAGCACATGGGGAGTTACCACTCCACTCCCTAGCCCAAACTGACCATGTGCAAGCCTCTAATAGATCAAACAACCCACTGCCTAAGGTCAATTGGATCAAAATGGCAAGTGAAGCTTCAGCCATCCGATTGCCTAAGGGGGAGATATACTCTCCCTAATTCAATTAATTCAATTCACACACACACTCTGTCGATTGAAGCATAGGAAGATAGAGGAGTGATTCTAAAGTGATCCTAAGCTCTCTAGAAGGAGATTGAAGTTGCCATTTCTTGGTTTCCCTTAGAAAATAGGGGAGCTCCAAGTATTTGCCAACTTTCTCCACACCACTCAAGTCAATTCCTTTGCACACACACACTCTTGGGGACCAAGTCGAGCTTGCCCAAGCTCTCTCAAGTTCCAAAGGCAAGGGAGATCTACCAATGAGCTCAGGAGGAGTTGGTCCATAGAGCTATCTAGTTAACCTCAAGAGCTAAGACTTTCACTAAAGCTTCATCTCAACTAGATGAAGCTCCTCTAAGGGAATCAAGTGCTGGTGATAACCTCTGATGAGGTTAGACATTTTTGATCACTAAACTCCATGTGTGTTGGTCCTTTATTAGAGAAATGTTAATGGCATTAGATTTCAACCATTATATGTGTGTGCCATTAGGGTTATATGGTGTGTGCAAAATTTCATCCCAATCTGAGCTTAATCGAGCTTGGATCAAGGCCTAGAATATGGATGGTCTCCATGGATCACAGGCGTTGGCAAGGATAGATCTTTGGCCATCCATCCAAGCATTTTGGATGGAAGGCTGAGATTAAACACACACTTTAGATCTAATTTTATCCCTCTAAACTATGGATTCTATCCTAGTCATTCGATCCTTGATCAAACGATGGAGGCAAAAGCGCTGCATACCAGTGCTATGATGATGATGTTTAAGTGGCCACTCACCAAAGCGTGTAAAGTAGTGTTGCCCGCATGCATGTGGATTAAGGGATTAATTAGGTTTATTTAATTCTAATTAATACTCTAAACTTCTAAAATTTATATCTCTCTAAGAAAAATAAAAAAAAATATGAGGTAATTTCTGAAGATAATTCAATCTAGAATATTCTAAAATTGGTTTTAATGGATTTTGAATATTATCTTTCTCTAATTTTGGGTTTTATTAGAAATCTTAATTTTCTAATTACTCCATAATTAATCCACTAATTAATCTCAAAATTCTTGGGTGTATTTTGGGGGATGACTTCTGCCTCCCCTAATTTTCTTGGGATTTATTGGAGGATTAATTGGGGAAATTATTAATTCATTTCCTAATTACCCCCTTAATGTAATTAAGGTTAATTAAGGGTTTGATTAGTGGTTTAACCCTTTGTTGAAGTTGATTAAGGTATTTTTCAGTGAATAAGAGGTTTAGGGAATAATTTTAGGGCATTTCCCCTAAGCTATTCCCTAAACCCCTTTTCTTTCTTAATCCTCTCTTAATTAAAGGTTAATTCACTAATTATCCTCTTAATTAATTTCTTAAAATTCTAAAACTTTCCATAACTTAATTAATCTACTTTGGGTAGATGCTTAGGTGTTCAAGAGCCTAAGTTCAATTAAGGAAATCAAAACTCAACTCATATGTGTGAGGTGTTTTGAAATTATTAAGTTAAACCCCTTAGCTTAATTAACCATTAATCATGAGCCAAATTGCATTAGGCCCTTTTCTTCCTAGGTGCATTGCAAATTTAAATTCCTTGTGAGATTTTATGTCATCTCATTGGCTCATAATTATTTGATTAACTATGCTAAGGTGGTGTAGGTAAGGGTTAATTAACATGTTTAATTCATACCTTAACCTAATCAAAGTATAAGATGAATCTAATCATCTAAAAATTAAACAAAAAGTAAAACACATGTGAGAATGGGTTAGGAATAGCAAACTCAACTCACATTTTCAAAATTAAATCAAATTTAAAATCAAGCAAAAAACATAATAAATAAACTTTAATTTACTTTAAGCTTTCTTATTTCATAAGATTATCTTTAAGATTTAATTAAAGTGAATGTGTTTACATACTTTCAATGCTTTAGTTCTTCCCTAACATGTTAAATATGTATGTCATATGGTTTCATGCATCCATTCTTTTCAAAAATCAAATTTAAAATAAAAATGTTTCCTTTATGTCAAATTGCATGTGTTGGCTAAAATAAGAATATGAGTGGCTATAATCACTATTAAATTCAAATTATTTTCAAAATATATGAATCAGTTATCAAAACTGAAAGTGTGTTACTTATATCTTTTTTATAAGATTGCATGTGAGTAAAATATAAGGATGTGCTTAGTGTAGGTTTTCCTTCTCTTCTCTTTTAGTATAGTTTTGAATAGGATTTGGCAAAGTGTATGGTTCATTTGAAAAGAACCTAACACTTGCTAATTCCATATCTATTCATTCCTATACCATCACTTAAGAAGGATACCTATGCTTGCACATATAAATTGCATAAACAAAATAAATCAACCAACATCAACTTTTGCATTCTTTCTTTTCCATTCATTTCTTTTGTACATACTTGTATTTAAGAAAGTGGTATATTAGTCTGACAACCCGAGGTTACGAGGCTTTAAGTAGCCCTAAGTAGGTCTTATACCTTACACCTGTGGTTAACAATGGTATCATACTCACTTATGCCTTTCATACATTCATATGTGCATGTGAAAATTGGATAAGAAATCCCTTTGCTACTTAAAAAAAATCATGCATCATAAACATCAAATTTTCTTAAATGAAATACTTAGCATGCATCATAAAGTGTGTTAAACATTTCCATTTGTATGTATAGATATGTTTAGGACTCATTCATATGCATGTTATACATGTTGGGAAAGAAATGAAGTGATGTATATTTGTGAATTTAGTTCATTTTATTTAATCTTAAAATGTCTTTCTTTTTGAATAAGTTTGTTTAGAGTTCATCTAAACTTAGGATTAATTAAAACATTCACTAAATAAAACTAAAATATGAATCCAGTTTAAAAATTACTTAGGTTAGGGAAGGAAAGAAAAGTTCTCTTCTTTTTCCCTCTTTATAACTTAGTAATTAATTGTATTCACTTGAACCTAATCAAAACATAAAATAAAATCAACCCAAAATAATTAAATCACTTAAATGAAACCCTCCTCTAAGTTGAACATTCTTCACACTTAGAAAATTCTAACTTAAAGCCATAGCTAAGCATACCACACAAACCTCTAAAGCACACACATTAGCTAAGTCACCACTTATAGCTTTAGGTTAGGGTGATGCATGGTTTGATTCTTGCTTTTATTTTGTGATATATGTTTTAGTGATGTTATATGTGGGTAGAATGAATGATCGATCTTAGTCTAACCATTATCTTCTACTGGGGATTGTGCTTAAGGGGAGTTGTTATAAATAAAAATATAAATGATTTTTATTGTGCAGTGCTTATACCCCTAAGCATAATCCAATAGGTCAGTGGACTTAGTCACCCATGTGTGGGGTGATAAGTCTAATATACATGCTTGGGATTTGATGGTTTGTTTAACTAACCTTTGTTTTGCAAGTGTTATCTAGATTTACTTTTCTTTTTCATGTAATTTTTGGTAATTAGGATTTTGGAATGATTGTTATGGGGATTAGGATGAACATTGGTCATAAGATATCATCTTATGTACTATGTGAAGCCTTTGGAGCATCCACCTTCAACCATCCAAAAGAAGGAACCAAAGAAAAAGAAGAAAAGAAGAAGAAAGAAGAAGAAGAATGAAAAAAATGAAGTTTGAAGACCCCCATAAGAATGAGTTCATTGCTGAATTATATGTAATTCATTTGTAATCTAGGTCGTATAAGGGTAGAGCTCGGCTATCCAATTTATTTTTGGTTTTGTGTGGTGGTACCCGATCACAATGTCCTCTTATTCTTTTACGATTAGCTTAATAAACTGATTGATGATTCGTTTAGCTTGTGCATTAAGTGGCATCCTTTTCCTAGTTTCTTTCTTGCTTTATGTATGGCCTGGATGTGGATTAGGCTATTAAGGAAAACTAAATCTTCTACCAAATTTAATAATTAAAAAATAAAAATATAGAACTCATAACCTCACCTAAAGCTTAGGATAAAAATTAAGATAAAAGAATTAGCAACCCCTTAGCTAGATGAGTACTTCTTTTACAACATCATGCATAAATGCATATTATTTTCACTCTTGATTGGAGGGCTTCCACCTTTGCAGAAACTTGGCTTGACCTTTGAGAGCCATGATGGAAATACACCTCCTCCCTTCTCACTGATTTTGGCCAATAATCTCATTTCTCATGCATTAGGCATATGAATTATATTAGCAGTCAAAATAAATGTCCAAAAATGAAAATAAAATGAAATTTTAATTGCATTAGATTTAGGTCATTTGAAGCATACCCTTACATGATCTAGTCTCTTTAGGTGAGTTTAAGGACTTAGTCTCTTTCTAAATAAATAGCCTAGCTATCTTTGCATACATGAATTTAAAACTATGGGAGGTGGCCACCCCCTGGCAATTGTAAGTCCAAGTAGTCGGGTGGTTTGTCCTCTCTTGTGGAGGGAAACCAAATACCCATTTTTTCCCTAGAGTTAGGTTGAGCTTTTAGATTTAGGTTTTGATGTTGCTTCTCCCCTTTGTGGGATATAAGCAAAAATCCTCACCTCTTAGGCATTTCCATAATCTAGTGTTGTGGAATCATAAGCCCTAAATTTCTAATGTAAAATTCAACTCAAATAAATTAAATCAATTTCAAAAATGCAAAGCCCAACTATAGGATAGTTTGAGATGTTCGTTAGGTTTCCTAGCATCGTGGGCATCTCCTATTTATCTTCTTTTAGCTTCAATAATAACTCCCCCTCTTTGATCAATTTCATTTGATATTCCAAAATAAGTTAATCGATTGATAGTCCTACCTATTGAAATATTTGAAGACAACGGTCATTTACCTTAATCGAGAGTATTCCTAAGGGATCTCATTCCTTAGGATGTAATTAACTATGGGGGCTTGTCCCTATAGTGAACTTAACGGACCTGATTTAAAATAAACCTTACTTTACTTTTCCATATAAAGTAGAGAAAGAATCTTTGGTATATATGCAGACCCATTGTCCTTATGAGTCTTTATTAAGGTGATTAGGTCCATTGTAGGGTGGTGACTTCTATCTCTCAAGATAGTACACCTCCCCTCAATGTCATACCAGATCACCCTAAAAAGAATATCTGTGGATCTACGTGACATCCCAACAAGGTGTATTTTATATATTTATATTCTCATTTATCCTCTTTTCCAAAAGGAGGGGAGGGGGGTAGATGAAGGCAGGAATGTATCAAATTTTCACCACGGATTTTTCTAGCAACTCCGTTGGGGATGGGTTCTTTCTCCATCTTTGGTAAATGATCGTTGTCTTTGAGTATCAATAGTGGGGTTGTACTTTGGTATGAATCTGAGACTATCTTTCTTTTCGTTGGCACTTAGCTTATTTCATTCTTAAGTTGAGTTATCCAATGCCTTTAGGTTTTAAGACCTCACCCCGTGTTGGTCTTAAAACTCCCATTGGGTTCTACAATAGGTAAAAAATAATAATAAATAAATAAAAAGATCTAAATAAAAAAGAAAACAATAAATATTTCCTCCTTATCATTTTTTATGATGGGGAAAGGTTCATTCTAAATTAATAATAATAAAATAGATTTTTCATAAAAATCTTGCTTTTAAAAAAAACACTCTTTCAAAAAAATGCACATAATAAATATTTTCAACAAAATTTACTGAAATCACCCTCATCTAACAATTCTTATAAATGTTATATGTAGGAATCTTTAAAACATAAAACTAACCATCATTTCCAAAAGCACAAATGAACATCTTCCTTCATTTCATTTTGATGAAGATTTCATTTTCAAAATAAAATGAACAATTATCTTTCCAAAAATCAAAATCAAAATTAAAAATAAAACTTTCAAAAAGCACATATGAACCTTTCCATTCAACATACCCACACTTATTGAATGGAAGTTTCATTTTCAAATAAAATTAAATTTTTCAAAAGCACATATGAACATCTTCATTTAATATACTCAAATTTATTGAATGAAGATTTCATTCCTAAATAAAAATAACATCATTTGGAAATCCCACTTAAACATATCACACATATGATTAAGTTGGAATTCCCTCTTTCAAAAAGCAATAATCACCCAAAAAATAGAAATCTTCACAATTTGCAAAAATAAAATTGACTTCCATTCTTACATACTCAAATTTGTTGAATGGAAGTCTTCTTTTCAAAATCAAAACTTAACAATCATATTTTAAAAATTCAAAAATACATTTGGAACTTCATTTAGCATACTCAAATTTGCTAAATTAAGTCTCCAAATTCAAAACAAAAAAAAAATTGAAATACATTTGAAACTTCATTTAGCATACTCAAATTTGCTAAGTGAAGTCTCCAAATTCAAAACCAAAAATTTTCAAACACATTTGCTAAGTAATCAATCCTGATTGTCCGATCTTAGATCGGACAGCTCATGGAGAAAGCACATCCTTGCCACACTCGGATGTGACAACCTAAATAGCCTATCGGTCACCACATGGAAGCGCGCAGTCATCATGTTGCATCATTTCGTGACATTGGATTAGATTTAATAACTCTAATTAATCTAAATTTATCTGAAACTTTCAAAATTCATAACTAATTATAGAAAAATCCAAAAAAATACAAACTCAAGTTCATTTTAAAGATAATTTGAAGGAAAATAATATAAAATTAAAATTAATTAATTTTGAATAGTGATTTTAACTCAATTTGGGTTTTATTAATTAGGCTGATTACTATTTAATTACTTCAGTAATTAATTCCAAATTTCCTAAGGTGGATTAGTGGGATGATCTCTACCTCCCATGATTTTCTTGGAATTTATTATTGGATTAATTAAGGGAATTTATTGTTTCATCCCTATTCACTTTCTTAATTAATTAAATGATTAATTAACTTGTTAAGTAGTGATAAATTCACTAATTAAGCTTGCTAATCATCATGAAATAGTGAATGGACTTAGGGAGTGAGATTAAGATTCCTTTTCCAATCTTTTCCCCTAAGTTTACTTCATTTGGATAAAAACTTAATTAATTTGCAAATTGATTAATGGCTTAATCACCTCATTAATTAATTCAATTAATCAAATTCAAAATTAAATCACTTAATTCTTGGATAGATTCTTAGGTGTTTAATAACCTAAGATGATTTCGAATGAAATTATGATCAAACTACATGTTTATGATGGTTATAAAAGTATTTAATTAAACCCTATAGCTTAATTAATTTATAATTGTGAGCCAAATTACATTAGGTCCCTTTATTTCTTAGGTGCATTACTGATTTAAATTTCATATGGTTGCAAATCATATGTTGGCTCATAATTATTTAGATAACTATGCTAAAGTGGTATAGGTAAGGGATAATTAATGGATTTTATTCACACCTTAACCTAAACAAAATATAAAATCAACCTAATTGTTCTAAAATTTAACTAAACTAATTTACATATGAGGGAAATGGGTTAGGACCAACAAACCTTTCTCACATTTCCTAAGTCAAATCAAATTCAAAAATAAAAATCTCCTTAAAGAATTTTGATTCACTTTAAATGATCTTATTTTATAGGATTGTCTTTAGGAATTAAATAGGGTGAATGAAGTCATATGTTTACATCACTTTATTTCTTTCCAAGGATGTTAAATATTATTTTCCATATGAAATCATGCATTCATTTCTTTTGAAAAATCAATTAAATAAAATATTTCTTTTTATGTCAAATTGCATGTTTTAGCTAAAGTTAAGAATATGAGTGGCTATTATCATAATTAAACCAAAAATTATTTTCAAAACCTATAAATCAAAGATTATGAATGAAGTGATGCTACTTATGAGTACTTATAAGCTTCTATGTGATTATAGCATATGAAGTGTTTTGTGTTATTTTGTTCTCTTATCTTTACATGGACTTGCATAGGATTTGCAAAGTGTATAGTTCATTTAAAAAGAACATAACACTTGCTTAAATCTATTCATATGCACTCCTATGTTATGACTTAAGAAGCATCCTCACATTACACATGTAAATTATACAACCAAATCAAACAAAATCTTTTGCATGATTCTTTATCCATTTCATCCTTTTTGTACATTTACATATATTTAAGAAAAGTGGTATATTAGTCTGGACATCTCAGGAGTATGAGGTATTAAGTAGCCCTAAGTAGGTCTTGTACCTTACGCCCCTGGTGTTGAAAATAAAGGCGCCATACTCACTTATGTCTTTTATACATGTGGATGTGCATTTTGTTAATGGATGAGAAATCCCCCTTTTCTACATAATAAAAATGCTTCAATGGAACACCCAAAATTTCAAATCATATCTCTTAGCATTCATCATCAAAGTATGCTAAAATTTGCATTGCATGTACAGGTATGCTTAAGATCATTCATATGCATGGTATACATGGTGAAAAGAAATAAATGGGTGTGTGTTATGTGGTAGTAATCCACCTTAACTAATCCCAAAATGCCTTTCTTATTGAATAGGGCTATTTAGAGAAAATCTAAACTTAGGGTTAATTAAAATACATAATAAAACATCACTAAAGGAATTCATCAATCAATCTACCTTAGAAATGTTTTAAGGTAGGAATGAAAGAGAAATTCTCTTCTCTTTTCTTCTCTTCATAACATTTAGTAACTAAGTATAGTTTCATTCAAACCAAATCAAATCACCTACTAAAATTAACAAATCAACTAAATCACTTAAAATGAAACCACCCTCTAAATTGAATCCTTCACACTTAGAAAATTTCAACATTAAAGCCAAGCTAAGACATGCCACACAAGCCTTAAATGACACACACATTAGGCTAAGTCACCATTTCTAGCTCAATGTTAGGGCGGTGCATGGTCTGATGCCTGATTTTGTTTTATGATGTAATGTTTTTAGACTGAATGTTAAGGTGTATGTGCGTAGTCTGGATATTAGGCCGATCTTAGCCTAATCATGTCTTCTACAAGGGGGTTGTGCTTAAAAGGTGATGTAATAAAAGTATAAATGATTTTGATGTGTAGGTTGCTTATACCCCTAAGCATAACCCAAATTAGGATAGGTGCACTTGGTTACCCATTTGTGTGGGGGTGCTAAGTCCAAATTATTCATATAACTGTTGGGTTGTGTGGTATGTTTAGCTAATATCTATTTTGTACGTTTAGTTAGATTTATCTTTCCCTATTGGCATAAATTTTGCAATTGAAATTTGGAATGAACGTTATGGGGGAATTAGGATGAACATTGGTTATATGACCATATCTTATATGCCATGTGAAGCCTTGGAGCAAACTACATTCCAAGTCAAATCAAAAGAAAAAAAGAAATGAAGCAAAATTAAAATGAAGAAATGAAGAAATGAAGAATGAAGGCCCTCATAACATGAATTCTTTTTTAATTATAATTATTCATTTGTAATACAGTTATAATGAAAACCACATTTCTTTTGGGTTGTATGGTGCTGACCACATTGACCTCTTATTTCTAATTTTATAAATTGATTGATATTTTTTTTATGATTGCGCAATTAGGATGACATGATTTTCCTAGTTTCTTAATTTCTTGAAGGTTGTTGAATGGCTTGGATTTGATTAGACTCTTAGGAAAAAAAAAACATTTTCTATCTAATTAATCAGCTCAAAATTAAATTAAACAACTCATAATCTCATCTAAAGCCTAGAATATAAATCAAGATAATAAAAGATTTAGCAATCCCTTAGTTGGATGTTGTATGTCTCACATCATGCATAAATCATATTACTTCACTCTTGCTAATGGAGGGCTTCCACCTTTGCCAGAGAGAATGGCTTGACTTTTGAGATCCATGATGGAAACACACCTCCTTCTTTCTAATTTTGGCCCATACCAATCTTCTCATGCATTAGGCATATAAAATCTCATAGCCTCTGTCAAAGAAAAATGTCCAAAAATGAAAATAAAACTTAACAAAATTTGCATTAGATTAAGTCATTTATTCATGCCCTTCATAATCTAGTTTCTTAGGGAGTGTGTTTAAGGACATAGTCTCCTTTTTTAACAAATAATAGCTTAGCCATCTTACAAAGTATAAGACTTACCTACATGTATTTAAAATTATAGGAGGAGTTAGTTAGCGGCCACCCCCAGGTGGTTGTAAGTCCAATAATCGGGTGATTTATCCTCTCTTGGGGAGATAAACCATATACTCATTTTTTTCCTTAGATTTAGGCCATGCCTTGGCCCTCCCCAAAACTCCCTATATTTAGGATCTGAGCATAAATTCTCACCTTTGTGGGCTACAAGCATAAATCTTCACCTCTTACGAATTCTCATAATCTTAAGTTGTGGAATTATAAGCTCTACTGTTCTACTAAAAATTCAACTCAAACAATTAACTCTCTTCAAATTTAAAAAATATAAAGCCCAACCATAAGATAGTTTGGGATGCTCACTAAGTTTCCTAATATCATGAGCATCCCCTGCTCATCTCCTTTTGGTTTTGATAATAACTCATTCCTTTTGATCAATCTCACTTGATTTTCCAAAAATAATCAATTTGTTGATAGTCCTATCTTTGAAATCATTGGAGGCAATGATCATTTACCTTAATCGAGAGTATTCTTAAGGAACCTTATTCCTTATGATGTAATTAACTATTGGGGCTTGCCTCCATAGGAAACTTAACAAACTCGATTTAAATAAACCCTACTTTACTTTTCTGTGTAAAGTTGGGGAAATATTTGGTACATTCGAAGACCCATTGTCCTTATGAGTCCTTATTAGGTGATTAAGTCTATTATAGGATGGTGAATCTTGTCTCTCAAGATAATATATCATTCTTCATTATTGCACCTGATCACCCTAATGAGTACATCTACAGATCTATGTGGTGTCCCAATAACATTTTTAAATTCCAAATTTGAAAATAAAAAAATACACCACATACGCCCTAGAGCTTTTCAAATAGGAGAGCTTGTTTTAGTTCTAAGGAGACCAATTGTTGTCCATCGAAAGATAGGAGGCAAGTTTGAACCCACTTGGGAAGGCCCTTTTGCCATAGAGGAGGCCAACTAAGGAGGATCTTATCAACTTATAAATTACAAGGGAGAGCGCCCGATGCTTCCAATTAATGAGCTCTACTTAAAGAAATACTATCCATAAATTTTGTTTGACAATAATCATAAATAAACTTCTTTTCATATCAAATTTTATCTCTTATGTGTTAGAAATATCTTTCACTTATGAATCTGTAATGATGTTTTTAGGGTAGGTGTAAAAGAACCCAAAATGCATCTAATCCCTCCATAACACAACAAACTATAAATGATCCTCTAGTACTACTAGGTTAGGTGTAAGAGAACCCAAGAGGCATTCTATTTCAACTAGTACAACTAAGTTAGGTGTAAGAGAACCCAAATGATATCCTTTCTTTGTGGTGTCACAATTGCCCCTGTGGCACCATTTAATCTATTCTTCTTCGTGTTTAAAGTAGGTATATGAGAACCCAAGCATCATACTATTCCCTCTTTCACAGCACAAATGAACTCATATTTTTTTATCTCGAGCTATTTTGATGTGGGAGGTAGCCCCCGTGGCACTCACTCATTAGCTACTTTAGGTCGGGTAGATATGTTACCTTGTTAGTGTGTCACCCAGTGGTCACTTATCTGGCGTATGTGAATCCCCGGGCTTTCTTCATGACTTGACCATTTCAAACCATTGAGTACCTTGTCAGTTTGGTAGGCCTTACTGTACAGCTAGTAAGCTACCCCACGTTGACTTTGTTTAAGAGGATGTAAGCCTACATTCTTTCTTCTTGAATTAGCCATCATCCACTGACTGGGCCGAGTATATTCGAGGTTTAGGATAAGTCCCCTTATGACTCTTTTTCTCTGACTACTTCAAGCTTAAGTTTAGTCCTTACACAGGACTCCTTGCTTAGTATTCACCCTAGGTCGGATAGCCCCTATCGAGTCGAAGATAGACTATCCTGGTGATCAGTTTCACTTTAGAGAGATGTAACCCTCCATGCCTTCTTTCTAAACTGATTATCGCAAATCGACGGACATCTTAGGTTGGTCGGTTATCACCATGCTGACGATGAACCAGCCGGTGGATACACCACTCTTGGAAGATGTGAGTCCCCATGCTTTCTCTTTGAGTTGGCCACCGAATACCTATAGGATTTCTTTTATATGGTTTTGGATAATGCCCCTAGTGGCACCTCCCCTATGGGCACTCTATTTGAGTCACATTCATGGTGACCTCATTTAGACACTACCTCAGTTACTCTTGGATTGAACAGTCCCCCTCTCATAGTAGCCACTCCTGTGGTTGAAGAATTTGTCACATGGATATGCAGATTCTCCATTAGTCCAATAAGTCTGAGATAGGACTAGGCTGATATGAGCTCCTTCTTAGCGTGGTCCCTCACAAACCAATAGGGTCCACGATAATATAAAATAAATAAAATATATCTTTGCTTGTAGATTAGGAATTCAAGCCCCCAGTGGCCCCTTCCCAAGTAGGCATCTTATCTTTAATGCAGTGTCAACAAAACTCCCTATAAGAATTACTTGACTACTTTGAGTTGAGATAAGTCCCCGGGTCGGCACTCTCTCAGTAGTTGTCCTTAGGTCGGGTTCAACTTGTTGTGCTACTAATGAGTTACCCTGATGGTCATCTTTGCTTTGAAAGATATAAGTTTATTACACATTCTTTCAAGCACGACCATCGCAAACTGATGGGCAGCCCTAGGTCGGGTTTGATTTATTGCATCCAACAGATCATTCTAGTTGTTCATTGTGTAGGAGGATGTGAGTCCTCACATTTTCTTCCTAACTTGACCATTGCACACCAAAAGGCACCCCTAGGTTGGTTAGTTCTACCTTACGACTGGTAGACTATCCCTTTGGATTTGTAAACCTAAGGCAAGTCTAGGCTGATATTAACCCCTTCTTAGTGGATCCATCGCACATTGACGGAATCCATCAAATTAAAATAAATGAAATTAAAATAAATACAATTTAATAATATGACATTATTCTGACTACTTCCGAATTGATATAAGTCCCCTAGTAGCAATCATTCAGTAGTCGCCCTAGGTCAAGTTTGATTTGTTGCAGCCAACAGATCGCCCTAGTGGTTCCTTATGTAGGAGGATGTGAGTCCATGTGTTTTCTTCCTAACTTGACCATTACGCAGTGAAAGGCAAGCCCTTAGGTTGGATAGTTCTACCATGTGGCTGGTGGACAACCCCTTTGGATTGGTAAATCTGAGATAAGCCAAGGCCAACATAGCCCCTTCTTAGTGCGGTCCATCGCAAGACGACAGGGTCCATCTCAAAATTTAAACTTAAAATAAACAATAAACAAACTTCTCCATAGTAAGACATCAATCATCCCAACCTCCCTAGTGGAGCCAACTAAATCCAATTCAAACTTGCATTCCCCAACAAGTGCACCCTCAAAAGAAATCTCTTCAAATCCTTATAGTTAATAACCTGAACCTGCTTCCCTAGTGGAAGGTTCATGCATCTATCCCTAGCAAGTTACACATTCTAATCCACAATGGATATTCTACCCAAATCATATCTTGCATTCAAATCCAACTCCTTATCCCTAGTGGATAACCTGAACCTGCTTCCCTAGTGGAAGGTTCATATGCTTGATCCTTTAGTAGATCCCTTCTTCCTCCCTTATGCCCTTGACATAAATGGAGTTGCATTACACTAAGATCTTGATTCCTTCTACATCTCGAGTTTAGGAGTAGATCATTTTTGTTAGTTTTTGTGATCTTTCAAACATTGTTGATTGTCTCAGTCAACACCAATACATGCGGTGTGCCTTGTAGTCACCTATTGTTGTTGAGCTCACTTTTGGGTGAGCTCTCAACTTTATCATAGATGTAGGACTCTCATAGACACTAGAGTTTCTTAGCCTTAAGACACTTCTAGTGATTAAGTGAACACTTAACCTAAGCCAGACTTAGAAGAGTTAGCCATAGGATAGGTTGTGCCTTAGGATTTAAGGAGACTTACTGCCCTATAGCCCCAAATCCTTACTTCCTTCCAAATCAAATTTCAAATTCTAAATTCAAATTTCAAATCCAAATCATAAATCAATTCCTCAATGATTAAAACTCATGATCAAATTCAAACTCCAAATCCATTCCTAAGCCCTTTGATTATATCTTATGAACCAAGCCTTAATCAAATTCAAATCAACCCCAATTCAATTGATTTTCTTAAATATCAAATTCAATCTCAAATCAAATTCCAAATCATAAACTAATTGCAAATTCAATGGTTGAAACCCACGATTAAGCCCAAATTCCAAAATCTATTCCTAAGACATATGAACCACCTTTATATGCTTAGTCAAAACTCCTTCAAACAAACTCAAACTTGGTTGATTTTTTCATAAATCAATCATTCATTCATTTATATTCACAAATATAAATGAAATCCAAATTCAAATCCTTCAAACTAAATCAAAATAAATCAAACCAAATCAAATTCCTAATTTTATCCCTTTTAGCCAAATTCTTGAGCTTGCTAAATGATACCTAAACCAATTCAAAACTCATGGATTCCTTCATGATTTAATCATCCTACAATCATTGACCCAAATATAAACATAAACCACCATTATCAAATCCAAATAACTCAAATCAACCCAGTCAAACCCAAGTTAACTCTCGACTTGAAATTGTCATATGAGCCAAAACCCATTTAGCTCTAAACTAATTACAATTGGATTTATATTTAAATTCTAGGCTCATGTGTGATTTCAACTAAACTTGAATCAAGCCATGATCAAGCCAACCAACCCATTTAGGTCCATTTGCCCAAAGTGACCTAAAAGACCTTTTTGAGCCAAGTTCTAGTCCAACCCACCCAAATTGGATTGAACTAAGCTCAGCCAAACCTCACCCTAGGGTGACCAATTGCCTTAAATTGGGTCAAACCAAGTTAAACCTAACCTTTGACCAAGTCAACATTTAAATGAAACCCAAGCAAAATCTATCATACATCAAATTGATGGAAACCTTTGACTCAAACCCACTCATTATCAATAATTGAACATGACCAAACCTTCACTTGAGCCAAACCAAGCCTAATTTGTCATTTGACCTAAGTTGACCCAAATTAACCTAAAAAGCCAAAATGGGCCAAATCATAATTTGTTCCAAATTGATTGCAACAATTGGTTCAAGATCATCCCAAATTGATTATTGAAGTTAACTAAAGTCATAATTGAGCCCAAGTTGACCAATTGGTCAACTTGATCCAACTTAGCCCAATTTGACCAAAATGATCAAATTAGCCAAAATTTAAATTAATTCTAAATTGAACCAAACTAAAGCCTACAATTATTTCCAATTAACTAATTAAACTTGACTCAACATTAACCTAACCTAATTTGATCAAATTGGTCAAATTGGTCAACTTGACCCATTTGACCTATATGAACCCAAATTAGCTATACCCAGATCCAAAGCAAATTGAATTAAACCAATGACACCAATACACTCCAATTCATCATGTGAACTTGAAACAATCCTTGATTTGACCCAATTTGACCAATTGGTCAACTTGACTAACCCAATTTGACTTAAATAGGTAAATTAAGCCAAATCAATCCAAATAAACTCCAAACCACGAAATATGGGCTAACCACTTTTGACAACCCAAATCAAACCCATACCAAATGACCATATGCCACTTAAGTTTTGGGCATCCCGCG